>OU744729.1:60279099-60879099 GCA_916613615.1 Steromphala cineraria
TAGTGTAAGAGATATGCTCCTGACAAAGGAATTGTCATAAAGTCACTGTTTTAGTCATGTTTCTATGGAGAGCGCAAAAATAGAAACCATTTGTTGGTCTTAGCGTCAAAAGGCCCAAGGATCATGGTCTATAAGTGTATTTGGTGAAGATACCATGTATAGTTTAGGATACATGATCCCTACAAAGTTTTTTGACGGACGGACGGACAGACAGTCAGAATGAACACTTTATACCTCGCTTACTCTGTAAGTCGGGGATATAATTAGTGTTGCTACTAAAAAAGCTAACAATGATAGTTATTCTTAAAGGGCCAGTAGCACGCTTTTTGATAATTTTATATTTCAAAATTGTCACTGATGTTTTAATGCTAAATGTATTATTTTTGATAAGGTTATAAATCTCATTTAACAAGCCATTCAGCCATAATCAGGGGTCAAAGTATGAACATAAAATCCATTGGCGGCCATTTTTTGTGAACACATTTAATTCATTTTCTGTAAGAAAAAGGAATCGCATGGCTAAACTTTACATTACATATTTGAATTATTACTGCTCCATTTAGTTTAGATACTTTGTCTTTCAATTGGAACCATTAATTTTCATTTCCCTGACATCACCGTATATTCCCCCTAAAAACGTGCTACTGCCCAATTAACCTGTTTATTCGATCGAGGTTCAAACAAGAATATCTTGATTCAGTAGTGAAATATGACCATAAATACAAATACTTGTCATTTTTGCTGATATATACTTAATTCTTTGAGTGGCATTTTAGAAGTTGAAAATCAAATAAGGATGATAACGATACAAGAATCTGTATCGAAACGTTGCACTCTGTGAAGTTGTCATCCATAAATATTGTCCTTATTTGATATATATTATATCTGATACTGATTTATAGTTGAGAATATGATCTTAATTCACACTCACAAGACAACAATTTTAGAAATATATTTGTAAATTGAAATGATCTGAACTAAACAATAATATATGCCATTGTCTTATACCATTGATGAAAGTACCATATTAAGATTCTAATGATGTGTAAACAGTACACACAAGTTTTAGAATGAATGACAATCAATGAGTACAAAAGTACATCAAATCGGTTCCCACTGTCATGATTTTTTAGAATCATAATTAGTATTCAAATCAAATTATTTAAAACCCACATTAGGATCATTACATCTTTGTATCTTACAGATGATCTTCCTTTTGAATTAAAACAACCATTATTGCTTTCAATTAAGTTTTATAGTAAACTAAACTCAATATTACATATATTACATGATATTACAGCTTTATATAGTTATAAAACGCTCTGTGGGAACGGCAGCCAATTAACTCACGGATATTATTTTAAGGAATCCAAAGCCATAGTTCTGTACATTCCTAAAGGTTAAACAGTTATCCTGCAGGTAAATGTCAGAGCCGACTGGCCTGTGTTATTGCTGGCTAGGACATTCCCGTCTCAGTAATCAGAGGTATACACACCAACAACAGTGAGGGGCCCACAACACAGCATATGGCCTCCTGTATAAACACCTTGATCTCATATCTACCTTCTGGAGGTCTGTTGATCTAACACATAAACATTTCTTAATTACAGGTAAAACTGGGTCTACAAAATCACCTTTTATCAATGGTTTTTGGTTATACTCATATATAAGTTGATGCTTTCCCTAAAGAAATATCATTAACCGATATAAAGATGAAATTAATGTAAACATTATTATTATACGTTCATCTGTCGTAATCAAACTCATCAGTTATATCATTATTTATAAATATATAAAATAGGATTCATAGGATTCATATTTAATTTTCCTTTAGGGTGTGGCCAATGTGGTTCCCACCTTCCTAGGCGCCACAGGGTCCCCAAATGCACCATTTGGAATCCGTCTTATCTAACTTAGCTTTCTAGGCCTGATACTTCTTGAGAAAAAGATGAAATGAGGTTAAAGGGTGTGTGGTTCCCACCTTCCGAGGGGCCACAGGGTCCCCAAATGTACCATTTCTTTAGAAGCCCCATTACCTAAGGACTCTCTTTCCAAAAATTCCTCATTTTATGCTTTGTGCTTCTTCAAGAGGAGATGTAAAACGTTTTAGTATGGGCAACTGGCCTTCCAACGTCACCAAGGCTATACATTTCAATATTCTCTGGTCAAGGAGTCTATACACGAGATTTCAGCTTTCTTAGCCTTTTGGTTTTGACTACAGACTTCATACATTTTGCAGCTTCACAACCTGAAGTTTCTGAACAGTGTTAAATTTGATGACTTCAAATTGACTATATTCATTGTATCTGATCTGCATCTGATCTTATAATGATCACAATCATTACTCTGCGATTGCAGACAATTCAATTTGTGCATTTAATAGGATTTATTAAGAATGTAACATTGATTAACATCTTGTGGCAGGGAAGGTGTATATAACAGAAAGACTGTGTAGAGAGTATATTTGAACACACAATTTGAGTAAGTCAAATACATTTGTCCATGCATATTTCATTTAAATTTGTCCATTTGTTTTTGTGTGTTGGTTCTGAACATAAATAAATTCTAAACCGAACAATCAATTGATTAATCGTTTTCAAGAAGGCTTTCATCGATACCTGAATCAGATATAAATTTATTTGATATCAATTTAAATACAGTAAGTTCAGGTAAAAACCAGGGGCAAAAAATTACCCATAAAAAGAACTCTGTCGAAGTCGTAGTTATCAATCACTTTATGTGATATCGTTGCCAGTGGGTCTACACCCAATTTAAGCAACCAACATTGTATACGCAATAATTTTTAACAATGTTTTTTTAGATGCAAAGTGTTAAAACAATTAGTGATGCAGATCCCTCTTTTTGTAATCGTTCACCAGTTGAACAGCTGTGTTATTTAGTTAATAGCCAGTTTGTTACTCCCCTCTCTGCACTAATTAATTTAATGTTTCAACGACGAAGAGGTTTCATACCACCATAAAACATTTTACCCCATTGATTGTACTTTTTAAATATCATATTTTAATATTTTATTGTAACACTATGTCAACTTGTGTCTCATACATGTAGGCCGTTCGGCCGGATATTTTTTTTTAAACATTTCTTATATCATGCAATATGATGTAAAACAATATGTGACACATAAATAAAATATATTTCTTCTTCTTCTTCTGTTATTCATTTAAACAATATAGTGTCCCTATTGCGTTATGTGTTATTTTATACACTGAGAAGTGTTATTTTACCTTTCAATTGTAAGTCTACTCTCCTAAATCCCTGAAGATTTCTCCAGTCAAGTGTAATTAAACTGAAGACAGTAAAGCTATAGGAATACTCGTCTTTTCTCCTCAGTCAACCGGACTTGATTGATGCCAAGTCAAATATCACATTAATTGTAAAAGTGTTGCTGCTCTCTCAAATGTCAACCATTCTACTAAATCAATTGAATATAACCTTTTTTATTTACATTCTAATTCGATTCAACATAATGCTTTCTTTGTTTTCATTGCTTCTATAGTGATCTGTGCTGCAAATAAAGTATATATTTTTTATATTAAAGCACTATGCTAACTCACTGATTGGACATAACAAGATCGTTCATACATACCACAAACCCTAGGGTGGAGGGTAGACAAAATACCCGTAACCTTTTCTTCCATTCAAAATTGAGGATGCTGATTGGACGAAATAGGTTTAATGAACGTTAGGCCTATTTAAAAAATGTAGCATTGTGCCGCGATGAAAACCACGATAAGATACTGTTTTCATTAATACCTTCATTTAAATTGCTTAGATAAGACTAGATATACATGATGTGCAAGATGAACAGAACACAGACGAATATTGTTGTGTCGATATGGCCAGCAATAGTTTTATTCATTAAAATATTAAACAATAATACCCTGAAACAATGATAACAGTAATTAGTTTGCTCAAGTATAATGGACTAAGCACCAATTCATGTATATAATAAATATTGAGAAGATTTGTACTATGACATATAATATATAACGTATTTAAACAATAATTATAGATAATACATTCCATATAATTATAGTACATTATATATTACATCAATGACTTGCATACATATTATGCATAACATAGCCTCATGTTAACGATATCATAATTACATTACACTTAAACATATAAACATAAATACAAACAATTAAACAGGAAAACCAACCATACGTCACGATTACGCCATCTACGTCTATTCTTATCTTTCATGCAACAAACAACACATTTGTAAAGATAAACTTTATAGATATAGATTAGGATTAATATTTGTTAGTTAATTTTTAAATTAGAAAGATAATCATAATACAATACATGCAATTTGTTTATGGGCAAGAAGTATTTAACTTGTAAGTTTAACCCTTGTATAACTAGCTGCTTTAACTACGCCATTTATACAAGTTTCACTTACAAGTTTCAAACAGGTTATAAACGTTATTTTCATTTTTGAACCATCTGAAACTACACGTATGTTAAACTAACATTGTATGGATTATTGAAAAGTATGACATCTTAAGAAAATTAGCTCAAACCTAGTTGGAAATGTTCCATTTTTTGTTCTTCTGAAGTACTGCATCCTGCTATCACTTAAATCTGTTTAAACATATTTCCGCCTATTCATAGATTCCTAGTGTTACTCGGTTCATATTTAGTAATTAAGAAATTCGAGTAGTCTAACAGTAGCTACAATGTATTGCCTGAAGTTATAAAAAGCAGTATTGTTGAGGGAACAATACGTTGGCATTGATTCTTTGCATGAACACGCAAATATAATGACATGATCGATTGTCATGTAGATATGAACGTGTTATTCATAACAGTTGATAGAACACATTCTCAGGTGAGATGGGCATATATAGATTTGGAGTTGTAAGTGCGGGCTGAGGTTTAAAATGTTTAGTGAATGTGTAGATGTGTATTTCGTGGTCGGTGTTTTTAGAGATTTAATTTCAGTGGTTCGTTTGTGGAGCTGTTAAATGGCATTCTCTTCCCACAGAGGCAGATCAAGTCATGTTGATTTAGCCTCTGTTTTATTACGCCGAAATCCCTGGGTTTCGGCCGTTTCCCCTGGCGGGGAAAAACTTTCATCACAATACATTTGAATTTCTTTATCAAATGACAAGGCTTTCGCATGGAAAGGGTGGTTCATATCACATTGCATTTGCCTTGTTTCAGTAACCAAAATGATGATTTAAGAACAGCGTCGCTGATTGCACAACTAATTTTGATTGCCTCCAATCAGGCATCTCCCACTCTATCCCACAAACTCGGAGTACTAGAACAGAGGCAAAATCAACATGACTTGATCTGCCTCTGTTGGGAGAGAATGGTTAAATGGTGGATGTGTTGAAAGGTTCAGTGGTTGGTGGTTGGAGTTCTGTAGTGGCGGGTATACCATAACATTCCCAGTCACATTAAGGTGTAAGTGTCGGGTGACTTTTGAAAGGTTCAGTGAAAATGTAGATGAATGTTTCTTTACAGCAAATGCTTACAAAACATTTAATAAATTTTGTAAACCGTACACACTCAACCTACGGAAATTGATTTCATATTCCTCCCACCTACCTTTAATGAAGTTACAATTACCGATATCGGAAACCGGAAAATCAATTCTTAACCCCTGCCTACTAGCCGGTATGGGATCAATAGGAAGGATAAAAGCAAGTGGAGTTGGCGTCAAAACTAAGCTATCAGCAAAAATTATTGAACAATGTATCAAAAACAAATAATTAGCCCTACATCAGGGAATTGATTTGTTTACAAAATCTCATTGGGGATTAGAAACAAGTTGACTATTTGTGACTGACCAAGTTTAAAATGACAAAGTCGATTTTCACAATGGTCTACTAGGGATTATGATCCTGTTGAAAAACAGTTTGTTCACATACATTTCGCAAAAGTATGCCATACCCTACAGTAAAATTGATTTCTTATTCATCCCGCCTGTCTTCCATGAAATAACGATACATAAATTGGCCAAGTAACCACATCAAGACCGGTTTCCCCTCATAAGGAAATACAATCTTTATAACTTCCTACCAGCAGGTACGAAATCAATAAGAATGATAAAAGCAAGCATAGCGTCGAATTTAAGATGTCAGCCAAAATTATTGAACAATGTTTTACTCAAAAATAATTAGCCCTACATCAAAGAATTGATTTTTACAAAAGCTAAGTGGGGACTATACACAAGTTGATGATTTGTGACTGGTTGACATTAAAATGATAAAAGAGTCAATGTTGATTTTCACATTGGTCTGGCAGGGAATATGATCCTGTTGAAATAAAGCTGCGTACCGAAAGTTTGTTCACAAACCTTCATGAACGTATATCATGCTGTAACTGTATTGGCAGATCATTGACATAAATAAGATTCAGAATATTGAAATATTTACATATAAAACCTATATTTCCTTTTCAAAATGTCTTATATGTTTCCGACAGCTTTAAACATAAGTCATATTATATCCTAGTACATAGTATATTATTTTGCTGATTATTCTCACAGAGTGTCAATCTGGAATATTTTATTATTATTTTAAGGAAATCTGAAGTAACCAAATACGGCCTAATCAGTCTTTTTCATATTGCCACAATTCTATTCTTTGCTCTTGAGTCCAGGTTTATAAATTGTCACCTTACTCTTGCACAACATGCTATCCTTTGTTTGCTCAGCCAAGGGTTTTTATGGACGTCCAAACGAAATTTGAATTACATGATTTCTTCACTAAGATACAATGGTAAGTGAACAGACTTTTGGTTAGCAGCTGTTAAATCCTTCATCCCCTTAAAGATTATGAATCATCTATTAGGAAATATTCCATACAAATTTGGCAGCTAACATGAGATTTTACGTTCAAGAATGCAATAAATCAATACATTTGCTATGATGGCAACGAGAAATGATTAGATATTCTGGAGAGGGAACCGTTCATGTAATGGCATAATGAACAACAACCAATGTTATGTGGCAAACCAGAGCTAAATTTACACTTTTTGAAAACAGACAGAAGTATTTTGAAGTATATTCCTTTTTAGATATACTGACTTGTTTACTATGGTCATGTTTTTTTTCCAAAAATATACTTCAAAACGGGAGGGCATTAATGGACGGATGGGAAGATCCATCAACAAAAGTATAAAACCATTAGTGTAAACAAACATGATATGTATCTTGAAGTGAATACTCAAATTTTATCATTAACTGAAAACTGAAGATTGGTTGGAATAATTGGGAACTTTCTCATAGTGTCTTCCTATGGAATGTTCTCTTGTCTGCAGAGACAGCTCAGTCATACCCGAACAAGCCCCTGTTCTATAACGCCAAATACATAGTGTTGAAAGGTGCAATCAGTGACGCCAAATGTGGTAATTCGCAAAGCCTCGGTCAATACCGTATGCTTCGGCATAGTTATCAGTTATAAAACATTACTATCTTATAAAAAAACCAATCCGTATCTGAGTTTTCAAATCTAATAAGAACAGAGGCTTGCTGGCACTGAGATGCCTCTGTGGGGGAGAGAATGCCTATAGGATATATTTGATCCCAACTTCAACGTCAGCTAACCAGTCAGAGAAAGGTCATGACCGTAGATTCCATTTTCATGATTTATTGCATGCAATTTGATATAAACATTGAACCGACAAGTGCCAGATTCAATTTATCGTCTGCTTTAATACAAGATTGGCGTAATTATATTTGTCTGAAAAACATACAGCTTTTATGTGATATCAGTGTTCTACTGTTCTATAAATTTATCCTAAGTCAATTTTCACACAGATATTGACAGTATATGTTTATATCAAGAACTTATCTGTAATCCAGCCCTAGTGAGATCTATAGTACACTTCAAATTAGACAAATGTTCATATAATGATGCGATTTGATGATGAAATGAAACCTTAAATGTTACTACAAAGCTAAACAATTATCATTGTAGAACCAACCAAATAGGTCGTCGGCAACGCCCTTTTGACAATTTACTAGACATTTGAACTAAAGTTTCAGGGGAGTGTTCAACAGGCAATACAACAAAGTAAAGCATTTCTCCTGAGGGGTTTATAAAGTAGTGACGAATTGGTGTGTGTGATTTGAGTGTTCTAATGTCTGTGCAATGTTATTTTCCAATCGATAGACTAAAGGTCCTTCTAAATTGCAGAGATGCAAGTAGTTATCACGATTCCCCATAACGAATTATCCAACCAACTGTGATTAAATTGAAGACAGTGAAAGCTATCAGAAAACTCGTCTTTTCTCCTTAGTCAACAGAATTAGTCAACAAAATATAACTTTAATTATAAAAGTCGTGTATTTTGTTGAATTGCTACAATTTACATTTTCGAAATCAATTCAAAGCTTTTTGATATTCAAAATATTTTAATTCAATTACAAATAATTAAAATCAATGTTCTATTTATTTCTTCTAAAGTCAACTCCTTTTGTGTACTGCTGTCAAATATATCATAGACTTCTTAAATACCTAATCTGCTCTAATTTGTTTCGTATACCTTTTAATAATGAATGAGTTGTTACACTGTCTAAATCACTAAACCTGGAAGCACGTATCGTATATTCTTTTAGCTTTCAAAACCAATGTGTTGGGGTATCTGCAGCTACGTGAAGTAATTACATTTTCCTTTTTTGTTCTTGAGAAATTTCATTTCTAACGTGAATAATTCTGTGGTTTGATTTATGCCCTAAGTTTTACTTGTTCAACTTAAGTCAAATCTCCTTTTTATGTATATAAGTTCTACTAAATTAATGACCAAAACAGTTTAAAAGTTAAACTTTCTTTTTGAAGCATTGAAGCAATAGGGTAAACGACTTTTTTAAGTTTGTAGATTGAATACCTGTTACAATTCTTGCAATGAAAGATTTAAATTTAGATTTTGAATGATTCTTATTTTATATTATTAACGTTACTGACAATAACTGGCCCCGATAATGATGTTTTCCTCACATTAAATATTAATTGATATTGAACATCGTTTTTATTTACTTTCGAAGATCAGAATCACAACAATCCATAAAATCCGAAACAACCTACTACAACTTGATAATCATAGGTTAACTACTTGCAATCATCTCTGTACTTTTAGAAATAACACCCTTGTCAAGTTGACTGATGACCGACTTCATGAATGCAAAGTTCGTAAGTTATTCCAGTTATTGTTGTGTTACAATGCGATCAGTAACACAAAGAGTGATGAAAGTTAAAAATGTGTCCAACCAATCTCAAACCAATCTAATAATTGTTTTAAATGTGTTCAAACCCTCAATTGTCATGAGAAATCAGTTCCCACTGCCACGCCTTTTCAGACAGTAGAACACATTCAGAGAAGGTGTAAGGAGTATTAGCTGTCTTCCTGAACATGGGTCTGCTATCGATTGGAGGTATTCATAGTCACGCTGTTGGGAGTTCAGGCAGCATGATTTTTACCACAGGAACACATTTTTAACAACAGAATGGGAGCTATTTAAAACTTCAAGAGTAGATAAGAAATGAGAAATAAACTTCTCCCTAACAGATGCTAGGAGTACTTTATTCATTGATACAGAGTTTAGCAGATTAACAGATGAAAGTAAATCGGGCCAGAACTTGGTGTCAACGAAAATAATACACACGTCTTATATTACCATTTATATTCATCAATATTATTAAACCTGACATTTTAATGAAGAATTGGTATGTATAGGGATAATGCAAACACAAGTGTATTCCTCTATAACGCTGCAGAAATACAGACTGAATAATGTTTTCACCAGCAAACCGCCATGTAACGAAGTAGTAAATTTCTATAATTGGTTCAGCACTGTCAATAAATCCCTAGCCCTATGCTTTGTATTCAGAGACTTTCAAAGAAGAAACGAACTTTGCGAAAAACAAATAAGGCTGTTGGTATCATGTTCATTATCTATGGCATAGGATGTAATATAAACATCGATCTGACAGATACCAGACCCATTTCATCATCCTCTTACATTAAAAGATAAGTGTTATTACATTTTTCAAAAATAAAGATATATAGTTTGTTTCAAGTGATGACATTCGCTGCAAAGATATGTTGCTGACGCGCCTTGTTGTTTTGTGTTGCAATGTTATTTGATTGTGATATTTTGAAGATATGTTTGTAAATTCATTTTTGCAGTTGACCATTCGACAGCTATAGCTCTCAACTTTAAATACCTTAAAGCTTCTACTAAGTATGAAACATTGTGAATAGAGTATATTACTGTTCACATTCAGGTTTTGTTGACGTTAGCATTGATTTACATTCATGTGAGACATTGAAATGGTACTGATCAAATAAAATTGATAAGTATTAATGCCATTTTGCAAAATGATCAAATTGAAAGTGGCACTAATTACTTATGATATCATGTAAATGATTAGATTCTCAGAAATATGTTCTGTAAAGTAAACATTTTCTCCTCAATGGTATTTGGGATAGTGACGGATTCGTGTTATAGGGTTAAGTGTTTTATCGACTGTACCATGTTATTTTCGTTTCAATTCTAGTTCTAAAGTTTCTCCTTTGGAGTTCATGGAGTGATTATTGATTCTCCCTGAAGAATTCTCCAGTCAAATGTGATTAAACTGAATACAGTATACCTATAAGAAAACTCGTCTTTTTTCCTCAGTCAACAGGACTTGATTGATGCCAAGACAAATATAACCTTAATTGTACAAGGATTTCTCCTTCCAATACCTCTCGTTTATTTCCACATAATCTATTAAAGGTTAACATTTACTTTTTATTCTTATTCAATATAATTCTGTTTCTTTATTTTAGTTGCTTCTGAAGTCAATTTCACTTTGTCACTTATGCAAATTTTTTGACTGCATATGTTTTTTTAATCATCAGTAATGCTGTAATCTTTTGTAAACCCTTAATTACCGACTTAAATTTCTACTACTTTTATCTTCTGAATTATCTTTTCAGATATCAAACAGAACCTTATCGAATCTTGATTATTGTTGTCATGAGGATTTTTGGGTGAAGCCAATTTATCTTCTTCTCTGCATTGAAATAAAAAAATGCATCATTACAAATGCACATTTATTGGGTGCATATTTTCATACACTAGTGCATGTTTATTGCGCTTCCAACAGTATAACTCTAGTCCAACCGAAACTGAAATATTTGTTCCTAGAAGGTCACCACGAACACAACTCTTTCCCTGCTAGGTGAACAAAGGTACATTTTGAAGAAAATCTTTTGACAAAGATTCAATCAAAATCAAAGAATCATCATTGCTGCGTTATTGAATTATACTGGTAGAAATGGAATGATCTTTGCAAAGAAACACATACCACCACACTACCATAGTGATTTAAAATATGAAATATAAACGTAAAATTACTATAAATGGTCAGATCCTGTAAAAGATATGAACCTTTAGGATCAGTAACTAATGAAGGTGAATTGATCGATAACAAATCTGATAAAATATATATAAAATTCTCATAAAAAATACGAATATACTTTCAATGCAATTGACAGCAACGGTATTGCTTAATCTTTAATTATGCAGGAATGATCAGTGTACGTTTGTACTGTTTCTTGTGGTCAAAACATTGTCTGCAATTGGTAACATATATTTTCCTTTTTCTTTTCACCTAGTGCTAGTGCTCTTCAATCTAAGTATTATTCACAATGAGTTTTTTTAACAACAACAACAACAACAACAACAACAACAACAACAACAACAACAACAACAAATTTCTCCAATGAAAAAAGGCGAAAGGCAATTAAAGCATTTTTTATTTCGTTTTTACTTTTATTCTATTAAAATAAAGTATGAAGTTATCAAGCCTGTACTCTGGACATTATACTTTCAAATCTATTGATACATTTATATTTTAATACTCCATACATTCCAGTATTATAAACAATCCATGATATTTTAACTTGTTCACTAATTAAGAAAACAATAACAAACACAAATCACATAAATACAGATTCATAATGTCATGAAGATAGAGAAATGTTAAATAAATCTTTCTTTAGCATGGTTAATTTGTCAAATGTGTCAAAATGCAGACAAATTAAAATTTTACCATAAGAATTTTGACCTCATTGAAGACAGTTTCCAAAGAAGTTTTATTAATAACTCATAGCTTTTCACGTAACATATTACCAAAATAAAAGTTTGATACCTCAAAGCATTTATATTCCAACAAGTTAATATCATTGTTTCCGGACACAGATTTTTTGGGTTTATTTTCTATCAAAACAACTCTATCATAGATGACTTGAAGAGGCCTAAACAATACAAATATGTATTGAATTCCAATACCAATTAGTATATGAATACTCACTCAAAACATTTTTAGCACGTAAACAAATTTGGAAAAAGTTATGAGTAAAAATAAACTATATATTGTTACAAATATGGCAAACATTTATTTCTATACACAGAAAACAAAATTCAAATATTTTAAGTTGAGTAAGAAACAAGCATATTTCGTATTGCAAAACACAAAGATTCTTCATTGTAGAAACCTGCTTGTAAAAGGCTATGAAAGCTCGTTGTAGGTGACTGAACAATTACAGGACACACTCTGTTGATATTATGTACAATATATAAACATGATATAAATATTATTTGAAATTCCAATCAAGATTTTACTGATGATATGCTTATAGAAATTTCTAGAAATTTAAAGCATAAAAAATAGAGCCATTGGCTCTGTAGCTCATCAGGCTTCATCATCAATTATGCTGTAGAGTGTGGCCAATGTGATTCCCCCTTTGTAGAAGCCACAAGGGCACCAATCATAAAATTAAGAAGAAAATGAAAATAGATTTGAAGGACGTTCCTGTTGCCTTTATTATCTTTACACAAAGTTTCAGCTTTCTAGGCCTCATGGTTCTGGAGAAGAAGATGAAAATAGGTTTTTAGGGCATGGCATCTGTGGCCCTTATTAGGGGTCACAGGGCAACCAAAGCTACAATTTATAATCCTCACTAGCCAAGGAGTCTTTACACAAAGTTTCAGCTTTCTAGGCCTTATGGTTCTGGAGGAGAAGATGAAAATAGGTTTTAGGGCGTGGCCCATGTGGCCCTTATTAGAGGTCACAGGGCCACTAAAGCTACAATTTATAATCCTCACTAGCAAAGGAGTCTGTACACAAAGTTTCAGCTTTCTAGGCCTTATGGTTCTGGGGAAAAAGATAAAAATATGTTTTAGAGCGTGGCCCCTGTGGCCCTTATTAGGGGTCAAAGGGCTACCAAAGCTACAATTTATAATCCTCACTAGCCAAGGAGTCTGTACACAAAGTTTCAGCTTTCAAAGCCTCATGGTTCTGGAGAAGAAGATGAAAATAGGCTTTTAGGGCGTGGCCCCTGTGGCCCTTATTAGGGGTCACAGGGCCACTAAAGCTACAATTTATAATCCTCACTGGCCAAGGAGTCTGTACACAAAGTTTCAGCTTTCTAGGCCTTATGGTTCTGGGGAAAAAGATAAAAACAGGTTTTTAGAGCGTGGCCCCTGTGGCCCTTATTAGGGGTCACAGGGCTACCAAAGCTACAATTTATAATCTTCACCAGTCAAGGAGTCTGCAAACAAAGTTTCAGCTTTCTAGGCCTCATGGTTCTGGAGAAGAAGATGAAAATAGGTTTTTAGGGTGTGGCCCCTGTGGCCCTTATTAGGGGTCACAGGGCTACCAAAGCTACAATTTATAATCTTCACCAGTCAAGGAGTCTGCAAACAAAGTTTCAGCTTTCTAGGCCTCATGGTTCTGGAGAAGAAGATGAAAATAGGTTTTTAGGGTGTGGCCCCTGTGGCCCTTATTAGGGGTCACAGGGCCGCCGAAGCTACAATTTATAATCCTCACTCATCAAAGAGGCTATACACAAAGTTTCAGCTTTCTAGGCCTCATGGTTCTAGAGAAGAAGATGAAAATAGGCTTTTAGGGCGTGGCCCCTGTGGCCCTTATTTGGGGTCACAGGGCCACTAAAGCTTCAATTTATAATCCTCACTAGCCAAGGAGTCTGTACACAAAGTTTCAGCTTTCTAGGCCTTATGGTTCTGGGGAAAAAGATAAAAATATGTTTTAGAGCGTGGCCCCTGTGGCCCTTATAAGGGGTCACAGGGCAACCAAAGCTACAATGTATAATCCTCACTAGCCAATGAGTCTGTACACAAAGTTTCAGCTTTCTAAGCCTCATGGTTCTGGAGAAGAAGATGAAAATAGGCTTTTAGGGCGTGGCCCCTGTGGCCCTTATTAGGGGTCACAGGGCCACTAAAGCTACAATTTATAATCCTCACTAGCCAAGGAGTCTGTACACAAAGTTTCAGCTTTCTAAGCCTTTTGGTTCTGGAGAAGAAGATGAAAATAGGTTTTTAAAGTGTGGCCCCTGTGGCCCTTATTAGGGGTCACAGGGCCACTAAAGCTACAATTTATAATCTTCACCAGTCAAGGAGTCTGCAAAAAAAGTTTCAGCTTTCTAGGCCTCATGGTTCTGGAGAAGAAGATGAAAATAGGTTTTTAGGGTGTGGCCCCTGTGGCCCTTATTAGGGGTCACAGGGCCGCCGAAGCTACAATTTATAATCCTCACTCTTCAAAGAGGCTATACACAAAGTTTCAGCTTTCTAGGCCTCATGGTTCTGGAGAAGAAGATGAAAATAGGCTTTTAGGGCGTGGCCCCTGTGGCCCTTATTAGGGGTCACAGGGCTACCAAAGCTACAATTTATAATCTTCACCAGTCAAGGAGTCTGAAAACAAAGTTTCAGCTTTCTAGGCCTCATGGTTCTGGAGAAGAAGATGAAAATAGGTTTTTAGGGTGTGGCCCCTGTGGCCCTTATTAGGGGTCACAGGGCCGCCGAAGCTACAATTTATAATCCTCACTCATCAAAGAGGCTATACACAAAGTTTCAGCTTTCTAGGCCTCATGGTTCTAGAGAAGAAGATGAAAATAGGCTTTTAGGGCGTGGCCCCTGTGGCCCTTATTTGGGGTCACAGGGCCACTAAAGCTACAATTTATAATCCTCACTAGCCAAGGAGTCTGTACACAAAGTTTCAGCTTTCTAGGCCTTATGGTTCTGGGGAAAAAGATAAAAATATGTTTTAGAGCGTGGCCCCTGTGGCCCTTATTAGGGGTCAAAGGGCTACCAAAGCTACAATTTATAATCCTCACTAGCCAAGGAGTCTGTACACAAAGTTTCAGCTTTCTAGGCCTTATGGTTCTGGGGAAAAAGATAAAAATATGTTTTAAAGCGTGGCCCCTGTGGCCCTTATAAGGGGTCACATGGCAACCAAAGCTACAATGTATAATCCTCACTAGCCAATGAGTCTGTACACAAAGTTTCAGCTTTCTAAGCCTCATGGTTCTGGAGAAGAAGATGAAAATAGGCTTTTAGGGCGTGGCCCCTGTGGCCCTTATTAGGGGTCACAGGGCCACTAAAGCTACAATTTATAATCCTCACTAGCCAAGGAGTCTGTACACAAAGTTTCAGCTTTCTAAGCCTTTTGGTTCTGGAGAAGAAGATGAAAATAGGTTTTTAAAGTGTGGCCCCTGTGGCCCTTATTAGGGGTC
Organism: Steromphala cineraria; assembly: GCA_916613615.1. Classification (NCBI taxonomy): domain Eukaryota; kingdom Metazoa; phylum Mollusca; class Gastropoda; order Trochida; family Trochidae; genus Steromphala; species Steromphala cineraria. The sequence goes on from OU744729.1 coordinate 60,294,661, forward strand.
ACAGGGCCACTAAAGCTACAATTTATAATCTTCACCAGTCAAGGAGTCTGCAAAAAAAGTTTCAGCTTTCTAGGCCTCATGGTTCTGGAGAAGAAGATGAAAATAGGTTTTTAGGGTGTGGCCCCTGTGGCCCTTATTAGGGGTCACAGGGCCACTAAAGCTACAATTTATAATCTTCACCAGTCAAGGAGTCTGCAAAAAAAGTTTCAGCTTTCTAGGCCTCATGGTTCTGGAGAAGAAGATGAAAATAGGCTTTTAGGGCGTGGCCCCTGTGGCCCTTATTAGGGGTCACAGGGCTACCAAAGCTACAATTTATAATCTTCACCAGTCAAGGAGCCTGAAAACAAAGTTTCAGCTTTCTAGGCCTCATGGTTCTGGAGAAGAAGATGAAAATAGGTTTTTAGGGTGTGGCCCCTGTGGCCCTTATTAGGGGTCACAGGGCCGCCGAAGCTACAATTTATAATCCTCACTCATCAAAGAGGCTATACACAAAGTTTCAGCTTTCTAGGCCTCATGGTTCTAGAGAAGAAGATGAAAATAGGCTTTTAGGGCGTGGCCCCTGTGGCCTTTATTAGGGGTCACAGGGCCACTAAAGCTACAATTTATAATCCTAACTAGCCAAGGAGTCTGTACACAAAGTTTCAGCTTTCTAGGCCTTATGGTTCTGGGGAAAAAGATAAAAATATGTTTTAGAGCGTGGCCCCTGTGGCCCTTATTAGGGGTCAAAGGGCTACCAAAGCTACAATTTATAATCCTCACTAGCCAAGGAGTCTGTACACAAAGTTTCAGCTTTCTAAGCCTCATGGTTCTGGAGAAGAAGATGAAAATAGGCTTTTAGGGCGTGGCCCCTGTGGCCCTTATTAGGGGTCACAGGGCCACTAAAGCTACAATTTATAATCCTCACTAGCCAAGGAGTCTGTACACAAAGTTTCAGCTTTCTAAGCCTTTTGGTTCTGGAGAAGAAGATGAAAATAGGTTTTTAAAGTGTGGCCCCTGTGGCCCTTATTAGGGGTCACAGGGCCACTAAAGCTACAATTTATAATCTTCACCAGTCAAGGAGTCTGCAAAAAAAGTTTCAGCTTTCTAGGCCTCATGGTTCTGGAGAAGAAGATGAAAATAGGTTTTTAGGGTGTGGCCCCTGTGGCCCTTATTAGGGGTCACAGGGCCGCCGAAGCTACAATTTATAATCCTCACTCTTCAAAGAGGCTATACACAAAGTTTCAGCTTTCTAGGCCTCATGGTTCTGGAGAAGAAGATGAAAATAGGCTTTTAGGGCGTGGCCCCTGTGGCCCTTATTAGGGGTCACAGGGCTACCAAAGCTACAATTTATAATCTTCACCAGTCAAGGAGTCTGAAAACAAAGTTTCAGCTTTCTAGGCCTCATGGTTCTGGAGAAGAAGATGAAAATAGGTTTTTAGGGTGTGGCCCCTGTGGCCCTTATTAGGGGTCACAGGGCCGCCGAAGCTACAATTTATAATCCTCACTCATCAAAGAGGCTATACACAAAGTTTCAGCTTTCTAGGCCTCATGGTTCTAGAGAAGAAGATGAAAATAGGCTTTTAGGGCGTGGCCCCTGTGGCCCTTATTTGGGGTCACAGGGCCACTAAAGCTACAATTTATAATCCTCACTAGCCAAGGAGTCTGTACACAAAGTTTCAGCTTTCTAGGCCTTATGGTTCTGGGGAAAAAGATAAAAATATGTTTTAGAGCGTGGCCCCTGTGGCCCTTATTAGGGGTCAAAGGGCTACCAAAGCTACAATTTATAATCCTCACTAGCCAAGGAGTCTGTACACAAAGTTTCAGCTTTCTAGGCCTTATGGTTCTGGGGAAAAAGATAAAAATATGTTTTAAAGCGTGGCCCCTGTGGCCCTTATAAGGGGTCACAGGGCAACCAAAGCTACAATGTATAATCCTCACTAGCCAATGAGTCTGTACACAAAGTTTCAGCTTTCTAAGCCTCATGGTTCTGGAGAAGAAGATGAAAATAGGCTTTTAGGGCGTGGCCCCTGTGGCCCTTATTAGGGGTCACAGGGCCACTAAAGCTACAATTTATAATCCTCACTAGCCAAGGAGTCTGTACACAAAGTTTCAGCTTTCTAAGCCTTTTGGTTCTGGAGAAGAAGATGAAAATAGGTTTTTAAAGTGTGGCCCCTGTGGCCCTTATTAGGGGTCACAGGGCCACTAAAGCTACAATTTATAATCTTCACCAGTCAAGGAGTCTGCAAAAAAAGTTTCAGCTTTCTAGGCCTCATGGTTCTGGAGAAGAAGATGAAAATAGGTTTTTAGGGTGTGGCCCCTGTGGCCCTTATTAGGGGTCACAGGGCCACTAAAGCTACAATTTATAATCTTCACCAGTCAAGGAGTCTGCAAAAAAAGTTTCAGCTTTCTAGGCCTCATGGTTCTGGAGAAGAAGATGAAAATAGGCTTTTAGGGCGTGGCCCCTGTGGCCCTTATTAGGGGTCACAGGGCTACCAAAGCTACAATTTATAATCTTCACCAGTCAAGGAGCCTGAAAACAAAGTTTCAGCTTTCTAGGCCTCATGGTTCTGGAGAAGAAGATGAAAATAGGTTTTTAGGGTGTGGCCCCTGTGGCCCTTATTAGGGGTCACAGGGCCGCCGAAGCTACAATTTATAATCCTCACTCATCAAAGAGGCTATACACAAAGTTTCAGCTTTCTAGGCCTCATGGTTCTAGAGAAGAAGATGAAAATAGGCTTTTAGGGCGTGGCCCCTGTGGCCTTTATTAGGGGTCACAGGGCCACTAAAGCTACAATTTATAATCCTAACTAGCCAAGGAGTCTGTACACAAAGTTTCAGCTTTCTAGGCCTTATGGTTCTGGGGAAAAAGATAAAAATATGTTTTAGAGCGTGGCCCCTGTGGCCCTTATTAGGGGTCAAAGGGCTACCAAAGCTACAATTTATAATCCTCACTAGCCAAGGAGTCTGTACACAAAGTTTCAGCTTTCTAAGCCTCATGGTTCTGGAGAAGAAGATGAAAATAGGCTTTTAGGGCGTGGCCCCTGTGGCCCTTATTAGGGGTCACAGGGCCACTAAAGCTACAATTTATAATCCTCACTAGCCAAGGAGTCTGTACACAAAGTTTCAGCTTTCTAAGCCTTTTGGTTCTGGAGAAGAAGATGAAAATAGGTTTTTAAAGTGTGGCCCCTGTGGCCCTTATAAGGGTTCACAGGGCAACCAAAGCTACAATTCATAATCCTCACTAGCCAAGGAGTCTGTACACAAAGTTTCAGCTTTCTAGGCCTTATGGTTCTGGAGTAGAAGTCGAAATTCCACAAAGTTTACGGCCGGACGGACGGACGGACGGACGGACGGACGGACGGACGCCGGACACCATGCCATGCCATAAGCCCATCGGGCCTTACAGGCCAGATGAGCTAAAAAGTACTAGGAGTTGCATTCAAGTTGAGTTGATGAAATCCTGTTATATAAGTGAACTTGTATCCTACAATATCCTGACATCTATCAAATGCCTAACATTGATTGAAGGCATGTTATTGATTCAACCAATCAAATATTGTTATTCAAGAGGTCCGAAGTAGAACAGTGAAAAGCTCAAAGTTAAGTCTGGGTAGTCAATCTATTTCGATGGAAGTAATTATCCTGGCCTGTCAAATATAGAACAATTCGTTTTAGTCGTCTTAGATGTATGGAGATGATACAAATGCCCCGAATAGCTCAATGGTATGATTTATCTACTTGTAAATAGTCATGTTAAAAGGCATTTTGTGGAACACAGTATTCTTTTTGGGCACTAATCATAATTATACTGCACTTTCACTTCAAGTGAATTTTAATTTTCACATACACATTACACTATCCTTGAAGATTGCAGTTTCATGAGTTGCATATTGAAAAGCAAGATGCTTTTGTCAATGTCATCAATTCCTTCTGATGAAATCCCAAGGATACATCCTTCAATACGTTTGAGTAGTCAAATTGCTAGGTACAGTCCGTTGATTGTTGAAATTGTGGTGTTTGAAAGTAGATTGTTTCCAGAAGAGTTCGTTGGATTCACGTACTGAAAAACAAAGGGTGATAATGATCAATTGTGTCAACCTTGCAAATTAATCAAAAAGAAAAATACTTTGGAAACAAAAAAGAATATTGAAATTCTATTTACAATCTTTAAGGACACTTTTAATGCAAAACTCAATTATAATAATAGGATTTTCATTAATGAACTTTTTTTGTTATGTTAAAAATACTAAAAGCAACAAAAAAAACTTGTACATATTATAGTTAATGTGTACACTTATTGTTCACTAGATAGTTTAAACATAATGTATTTGTTGACATGGTGCATGGATATGAAGTACCATTTAGAGCGTTTCAAGTGTGAATTGTCTTTGAAACAAGGATGACTCAGCAAACTTGTTATACACAATCACTGAAATTAAACTGTGATATGAGAGTATTTTTAATAACATATGTTCATTTTTATATCATCAATCATTGAATGCACAGTTCAATTATTCATACATATGTTCAAATAAATTCACGTAGACGGATATACAGTTAGTAAGAAACCCATGAGGGAAAATGTTATCACATGGCTGGTACATTTAAGTAGTGTTTTCATCATTCATGAGAGATCAAATATGATTTATATGATCAATCAGAACTAGCAAAGCTTTTCAAGAACTCTTCCAAATATTTGGCATGCAATACTTTAACACCAAACTACACCAATAAAAATGATGATAGACAGTTTACAATGTATTGACTTGAATAAAATAGAAACTATACCATATCGTTTGTATTATTGCTGTAACTGCCACCAAGCCCACAATCGTCTACATACATTAGAAACCGCTTGGATATGGTGTAAGGAGTGTTGGTTGCATTCGTGTACATGGGTATTGCTTTCGATTGGTGGAATTTATAGACACGTTATTTCGAGTTTGGGGAGTACTGAGCTTACCCTTCTCCTGATCTGTTCAACTCATTCTACTGTAAATTAACTTGAACTATGTCCACAAAAGGTACAACAAAACTCATGAGTTCCTTCAAGATCAGTCAGTACTATCAACTCATCCACTATTGTCCGTATTTTGGCGGTGTCTATCTCGTTTCTTAAATGGCTTAAACTGAGGGCAATGCTGTTCTCAAACAAACATTGTCACAGACATAACACTAAGACTGAAGTTCAGTTCACTTTTCCAACTAAGACTTATAAAAAGTGAAAATGATTGATTTCTAATTTATAACACCTATTTTTTTTAAAGACAACATTTTGCAAGTGGATGCAGTATTGATATCAAAATAACAAATCCAAACCGCTTAAAACGCGAATTGGGCATCAACCTAAAGCTGTCAGCAAAAATGATCGAACAATGTTTCCATCAAAAAGAAATATCACTCCATCAGAGAATCAGTTTTACAAAAGCTCAAGGATTTGATGATTTGTGGCTGACCATCAATCAAGGGATGAGAGAGCTAATGTTATGAATGGAAACTCATTTAAACTTCTCCCAAACAGATTCTAGGATTACCTTATAAATTGCCACATGTTCTAGCAGCAAAATTACAAAAGCACCGAGTGAATTAATGAAAGAAAAACGGAATGATAAGATTAAGAGATCAATGTAAACCAATGAAAGCCAGAACTTGGTGTCAAGGCAACTTATACACATATCTCATCTAACCAGTAGCAATCATCAAGCTTTATCAAACCTCACATTTTGCAATTCAATGAAGAAATAAGTTTATGTACGGATACAGTCTAAGTAAACCTAGCCTCAATATTATCCGTTTCATTCCTATAACGAGTCTAGAAAGGTCTAGTAGAGGGTCGCGTCAGCCGACCTTTCTGCGACCTATGACCCCCCAACGCTATAGGTGCGAAGGCAGACTATTGCGGCTTGGTAAAATGAGTTCTGATTGGTCAATTCGATACGTGGGCTGTCGCGACTCTCTACCAGACCTTTCTAGACTCAGTATAGGAGTGAAACGGATAAAATTGAGGCTAGGTTTACTTAGACTGGTACGGATAATGCAAACATTCAACCAGTGTATTTTTTTATAGCGCTGTAGAAATATAGACTAAATAATGTTTTCACCAGCAAAGCGACCATGCACCGAATTTGTAGGAATGATGTTATCTATCATTGGTTCATCACTGTCAACAAATCCCTGGATAGAACGCCTAGCATTTATGCTTTGTATTCAAAGACTTTCAAATATGAAACAAACTTTGCGAAATAAAAATATGGCTGTTGATATCATATTCATTATATTTATCGCATAGGATGTAATATAAACATCGAACTGACAGGTGCCAGACCGATTTCATCATCTTCTTACATTAAAAGATGATGTTGCAATTGAATAAGGACTCAGACTGATATAACGGAAACATTCGAACATTGTTCTCTCTATCTGGCTGCAATAAAACATTTACTGTTTCATATTATAGATGCAGTTAGTTAAGTTTTACAATAAAAGCAGCCATATTTGGTTAAGAAGGTTTCAATAATTCATCTTCATAAGTTTAGAACTGCCAATAAATCCCTGGATAGAGCGCTGGTTCTTATGTGTTACATCTGAGACCATCAAAGAAAAAAGTTCATAGAGAGACATACAGGCTGTCGATTTCATATTCATTATTTATTGCATAGGATGTACTATCAACATTGATTTGACAGATGCCAGACGTATTATATCATCTTACATTTAAAATTAAACGTAAATATAGAAAGAAAGAACTGAAGATTTATGATCATCGCAGCATGGATATTTTGTAAAGAACTGGTATGCCTTGGTATTTTATGTTGCAATGTTAAAATTGTGATATATTGAAGATAGGTCTGTAAGTTCATTCTTGCAGATGACCTTACTTCACAATTTACCACATTTATAGAATATTGTGAATAACGTTTGATATTATACACTAAACTAAAACAATTACACATAACATTATTTGATGATACATTGACTTTCATCTTGCGAGAATTTAAAACAGTACTGATAAAATAAAATGAATGAGTAATTATACTTTTTTGGAAATTGATCAAATTTAGAATGTTACACCACAGTTAATATTCAGAGTTGGTACTGTGACCTATATCATACTAATGTTAAGATACAAAATCTAAATCCTGCAAATTACAAACTTTCTCCTCGATGCTTTATTCGATAATGAGGAATTTACGCAATAGAGTTAAGTGTTTCATAGACTGAGCAATGGTATTTGTGTTTCGGAGATGGATGGAGTGATAATTGATTCTTCCTGCCAAGTGTGATTACACTGGAGAGAGTAAAAAGCTAAACAGAACTCGTCTTTTCTCCTCAATTAACAGAACGTGATCGATGTCAAGTCAAATAAAACCTTATCGTAAGAGTAAATTTTTTCTCTGTTCTCAATATCTCCTGTTAACACGTAATAAAAACATACAGATTTTAATAACGGGGTAATTTATTTACACTTTGTGAGGCTTTGAAACGGTACTGATGAACTACACAAATAAGTAATGATACCTTTGCGAAATTATCATAAAGAAAATGTTACAACAAAAGTATTCTATATTGGTGCTGCTAAATTAAAATATTATATCTATGTTTGGTACTGAGAAATAAATCCAGAAAAGTACAACATTTCTTCTCAATGCTTTATTGGATAGTGGTGAATTCGTGTAATAGAGTTAAGTGTTTTATAGACTGTGCCATGTTATTTTCGTTTCAATTCTAGTTCTTAAGATTCTACTTCCGAGATGGATGGAGTGATTATTGATTCTCCCTTAAGATTTCTCCAGTCAAGTATGATTTAACTGATGACAGTATAGCTATAAGAAACAGGACTTGATTGATGCCAAGTCAAATATCACATTAATTGTATAAGCGTTGCTTTTTCCAATATCTCTTGTTTAATGCCACTAAATCTATTAAAAGCTTACATTAATTTTTATTCTTATTAAATATAATTCTGTTTCGTTATACTATTTGCTTCTGAGGGCATTTCAAGTATATTTTCGTTTCAATTCTAGTTGTTATGGTTCTATTTCGAAGTGCATGGAGTGATTATTGTCTGTTAGGTGTGATTAAACTGAAGACAGTAAAAATATTAATAAAACTCGACTTGTTCGATGTCAAGTCAAATATCATCTTATTTGTAAGAGGCTTGCTTCTGTTCAAATATCTCTTGTTCATATTCACTTTATCAATAATCAATCATTGCTGCATTATGATGAGTGACTGCTTATATAGGGCAAACTGACCAAGGTTCGGACACACCCCGAAGTCGCCCGAACTTCGGACACTTTTGATAAGAAGCTGACGCAGTTATAGAGGCAATATTTACAAGCCATTTGTTTCAAAATGTTTCTGTGCAATCTGTCTTTATATATATTTCTCTTGATTAACGTTTTGTTATCGTACCTATTTCCCAACTTACTTTTTCGGACAGGGGCAATAAACCGGTTCATGGAGAAAATTGGCGAAATATTTGTTTTCATGTAAACACTGTACAAAAAAAGTTAAAGGCATGATAATTTCAATGTCTTTACACGTCATAAGTGCCCCCACCCCCCTAAAAAGTATCCACGAGGTGTTTACATTGGCTGCGAAATAGGTAGATATCTTCAATTGCATATTTTTGCCTCTAGGGTAATCTGGCTAATAAGATCCCAACTTCAACATAAGCTAACCAGTCAGAGAAAGTCTTGGCTATAGATTCTATTTTCATGATTTATTGCATGCAATTTGATATAAACATCGAACCGAGAATTGTCAGAATCAATTTATCATCTGCTTCAATAAAGATTGGCGTAATTATATTTGTCTGAAAAACATACAGATTTTATGTGATATCAGTGTTCTACTGTTCTATAAATTTATCCTAAGTCAATTTTCACAAAGATATTGAAAGTATATGCTTATTCAAATTCAAAGGGTAATAAAGTATTATCTTATATCAAGAAATTATCTGTAACCCAGCCCTAGTGAGATCTATAGTACACTTCAAATTAGACAAATGTTCATTTAATCATGCGATTTTATGATGAAATAAAACCTTAATGTTAGTACAAAGCTAAATAATTACTATTGCAGAACCGACCAAATAGGTCGTCGGCAACACCCTTTTGACGAGTCACTAGACATTTGAACTAAAGTTTCAGGGGAGTATTCAATTTGCAATACAACAAAGTAGAGCATTTCTCCTGAGGTATTTATAAAGTAGTGACGAATTGGTGTATGTGATTTGAGTGTTCTAATGTCTGTGCGATGTTATTTTCCAATCGATGGACTAAAGGTCCCCCTACATTACAGAGATGGATGTAGTTATCACGATTCTCCATAACGAATTCTCCAACCAACTGTGATTAAATTGAAGACAAGAAAACTCGTCTTTCTCTTTAGTCAACAGAATGTCAAATCAAATATAACTTTAATTATACAATTTGTATTTGTAAAATAATTTATTGAATTGCTGCAATTTACTTTTTTCTAAATCAATTCAAAGCTTTTTGATATTCAGAATATATTAATTCAATTACATTAATTAAAATCATTGTTCTATTTATTTCTTCTAAAGTCGGTATGCTGTCAAATATAGTATGGACATCTTAAATACCTTATCTGCTCTAATTTGTTTTACCTTTTAATTATGAATGAGTTGTTACACTGTCTAAATCCCTAACCTTGAAGAACTTATTACAATGCGATCAGTAACACGAAGGGTGTTGAAAGTTAAAAATGTGTCCAACCAATCTCAAGCAAATCTAATAACTGTTTTAAATGTGATCAAACCCTAATTGTCATGAGAAATCAGTTCCTACTGTCACACCTTTTCAGGCAGTGGACACATTCCGAAAAGGTGTAAGGAGTATTAGCTGTCGTCCTGAACAACAAAACTCATTAGTTCCTTCAAGATCAATCAGTACAACCAGCTCCTCCACGTTAGTATGTATTATTGTTTATTATGGCGGTGCCAATCATATTTCTTTAATGGCTGCAACTCGTCTCTAACTTGTGGATAAAGCGTGTTGGAATAATATATTTTGAGAAAGCTTGCCAGTTTAACAATATTTTGAATCTACACACAAAAACCTTTTCGAGATTCTTCATTATAGTCAATTCTCCGTAAGGCATATCACATGACAGAGAATAATTAATTAATTTAACAAACACTGCCACTCATATAACCAAACTCAGCATGTTTTAATAATGTTAAATAATAGATTTCAAATTCTTCAAAACATTTTTTTTGGTCCAAATGGGGGAAGTATTAATGTCAAAACAACACATCAAAACAGGTTTTTTTACACTGCCGGGTACCAGGTACAAGATCAATGAGAAATGTTAAAAGAAAGCAGAATGGGCGTCAACCTAAAGCTGTCAGCAAAAAATATTGAACAACGTTTCCATTAAAAAGAAATATCACTACATCAGAGAATTGATTTTTACAAAAGCTCAAAGGGAGCTGAAAGGATTTGATAATTTGAGACCAACAGTCAATAATGGGTGAAATAGCTAATGTCAAATGATCCTGATGGATAAGATCCTGTTAAAGTCAAAATCCGTCATCTTTCCAAAGGCTTACAAGCAATGCTTAATCGTTTATAGGGCAAAGTGGTGCTACAGTAAACAATAGATAAACTGAAATATTTCGTATGTTGAAGAACTTCAATTCTGCAATAATATTTGAAAGAATTTCAAATTAACCATTATTTTACAAAAATGATTTTAACCACAGGAACACATTTTTAACAACAGAATGGAAGTGGTTTAAAACTAGAATAGATAAGAAATGAAAAATAAACTTCTCCCTAACAGATGCTAGGATTACTTAATTCATTGATATAGAGTCTAGCAGATTAACAGATGAACGTAAATCGGGCCAGACATTGGTGTCAACGAAAATAATACACATGTCATATCTTACCATGAACAAGATTATTAAACCTGACATTTGTCAATTTAATGAAGAATTAGTATGTGTAGGGATAATGCAAACATTTAACCAGTGTATTCCTCTTTAACGATGCAGACTGAATAATGTTTTCACCTGCAATCCGCCATGTAACGAAGTAGTAACTTTCTATAATTGGTTCAGCACTGTCAATAAATCCCTAGCCCTACGCTTTGTAATCAGAGACTTTTAAAGAAGAAACAAATTTTGCAAAAAAATAATAAGGCTGTTGATATCATGTTAATTATCTATTGCATAGGATGTAATATAAACATCGATCTGACAGATGCCAGACCAATTTCATCATAATCTTACATTAAAATATAAGTGTTGTTATATCTTTCTTACAAAAATAAAGACATATAGTTTGTTCACATTCGCTGCAAATATATGTTGTTGACGCGCCTTGTTGTTTTGTGTTGCAATATTATTTGATTGTGATATTTTGAAGATATGTTTGTAAATTCATTTTTGCAATTGACCATTCGGCATATAGCTCTCAATTTCACAAGTAATTTAAAGCTTCTACTAAGTGTGAAACATTGTGAATAATGTGTATTACTGTACACTATATTCACATTCAGGTTTTGTTGACGGTAGCATTGATTTACATTCATGTGAGACATTGAAATGATACTGATCAAATAAAATTAATAAGTATTAATGCCCTTTTTGCATAATGATCAAATTGAAAGTAAAAAATATATGTTCTGAAAAGTACAAAATTTCTCCTCAATGGTTTTTCGGATAGTGAGTGATTCGTGTAATAGGGTTAAGTGTTTTATCGACTGTACCATGTTATTTTCGTTTCAATTCTAGTTCTAAAGTTTCTCCTTTGGAGTGGATGGAGTGATTATTGATTCTCCCTTAAGAATTCTCCAGCCAAGTGTGATTAAACTGAAGACAGTATAGCTATAAGAAAACTCGTATTTTCTCCTCAGTCAACAGGACTTGATTGATGCCAAGTCAAATATAACCTTAATTGTACAAGGATTTCTTCTTCCATTACCTCTCGTTTATTTCCACTTAATCTATTAAAAGCTTACATTAACTTTTTATTCTTACTAGATATAATTCTGTTTCTTTATTCTATTTGCTTCTGAAGTCAAGTTCACTTTGTCACTCTTGCAAAATCAAGTTGATTTTTGACTGCATATGTGTTTTAATCATCAGTAATACTGTAATCTTTTGTAAACCCTTAATTACCGACGTAAATTTCTACTACCTATATCTTCTGGATTATCTCTTCAGATATCAAACAGAATCTTATCAAATCTTGATTATTGTTGTCATAAGGATTTTTGGGTGAAGCCAATTTATCTACTTCTCTGCATTAAAATGAAAATGCATCATTACAAATGCACATTTATTGGGTGCATATTTTCATACACTAGTGCATGTTTAAGGCGCTTCCAACAGTATAACTCTAGTCCAACCGAAACTGAAATATTTGTTACTAGAAGGTCACCACGAACGCAACTTTTTCCCTGCTAGGTGAACAGAGGTACATTTTGAAGAAATTTATTTGACAAAGATTCAATCAAAATCAAAGAATCATCATTGCTGTGCTCGTTGTTATTGAATTATACTGGTAGAAATCGAATGATCTTTGCAAAGAAACACATACCACCACAATGCTGTAGTGATTTAATCTCACATGGAAATACTTTTCATCGTTTTGTTCTTTTTGTCTATATCCAACAGGCCTTATATGTCGTACTGTTCAATTTGATTGTATGGATTCAGAATTTTTTATCCTTGCCGCGTGTTTAGCGCAAAGCGGGGGATATAGTATTGGGCAGCGTCCGTCCTTCCGTATGTACGTCCATACAAATGAAATTGTATATAACTCAAAAACTATTGACTGGATTCTTCTCATCACCATGAGAGTAAGGTCCCTATAGAGTTTCATGACCTTGACCTTTTTCTCAAGGTCACAACGAAACTTTGAAATTTTACCCTTGTCTCGGGATATCTCAAGAATCATTCACTGGAATCTCTTTATAAGTTACACCAAGCATCGTACTGGGAAGGCGCCGGGTCCAGTTGATTTTGGTGACCATCACATTATTTTCAAGGTCACAACGAGGCTTTAAAAATTTCAGCATTGAAACCTGCATTTTAGGCTTGTCAGCGGGTTATCTCTAGAACCATTCACTGGATTCTCTTCATGATTTAAACATAGCATGTTATTGCGAAGGCGCCAGGCCCAGTCGATTTTGGTGACCTTCACATTATTGTCAAGGTCACAGCGAGGCTATGAAATTTAAACATTGACATCTGCATTTAAGGCTTGTCAGCAGGATATCTCTAGAACCGATCCTTAGATTCTCTTCATAACTTAAGCAAAGCATCTTATAGGGAAGGCAACATGCATTAATGAGGCTGATATGCTAAGAACTGTTCTCTATATTCTCTTCTTTTTTTGCACAAGGCTTCTTATTTGGAAGACCCAGGGACCAGTCGATTTGTTAAGGTCAAAGAACATCTAGTAGCATGACAAATGTAGACAAGTGTTTCTATGTATAAATTATGCTTTTTGTTAACATCAAATTGTGGCGGTGGATCTTGTCACCTTTGTGACAAATACTTGTTGTATTTAAAATGTTAGAACACTGTTTTCACATTGATGTCCTATGTTGCTGCAATGCAAATTACATGTTGGTATCATGCTTTATCATACAATGCATAGTGTTCTCGGCATAATAAAACCTACGGATATTTAGGAATAAACACTATGTATTTAGCTCGCCAAGGCTCGCAAAATACAATGTTTATTTCTAATGCAGGATATTAACAATCCCAAAACACACTCGCATGATAACCTCTATATATTCTATAAAAAACTAACATGAACTAAGTCATAGCTTATAGGACAGAGTTCAAGAGTTTTTCTCAGAGTTCCAGAGTAATTAAAGCTGGTTTACGTGATGGTCTAGTTTTATTCATCGTTTTGCTGTTGCACATTTCTTGAAATGTATTTAAACGTGTATCTGTATCGGAATGTGGAATGTGCTTGTGACATTAATTGTAAAATAAATCTGCCATTTGGGCAATGTTTTTATTTCGGATCAGTTCTGGGGAAAAGAAAACACATTGCAGGGATATTTTTCAACTACATATGCAATTGTTTTTTTTATAATTTCTGTCTTAAGTCAAAGGTTTTTGCTGCAATTGTTCTAAGCTGAGGATAGGACATAATATAATGGCACCTCAAAAGAACGACCTTTAAACATAATAATATGAAAAATCTTCTTTTAAAGCACACACTTTGTCATGCAGTGAGGTTATCTTCATATGTGTTAAAGACTATAGATGTTTTCTCTGCATTTCTATAGCTATTAAAGATAAATTCATTGAACAATGTCCAAAACAGCCAACCAACTGTATAGCTAGTGTTGTTTCTAGGAATTTAAAGCCATAGTTCTGTACATTCCTAAAGGTTAAACAGTTATCCTCCAGGTAATTGTCAGAGGTGGTCTGTGTTACTGCTGGTTAGGACATTCCCGTCTCAGTAATCAGAGGAATACACACCCAGAATAGTGAGGAACTTCCCAACACAACATATGGCCTCTTGTGTAAACACCTTGATCTCATATCTACATGCTGGAGGTCTGTTGATCTTACACATAAGGAAGTCTTAATTACAGGTAAAACTGGACCAACGAACTGATTCTTTCTCTTTGAATGAAGAAAACTGTCAATAACATGAAGCTAATTATAATAAATGTATATTGTGAATGGAGTGTGACACAATGTCTGGCCGTTTTCGTTTTTTTGTGATTAAACATGTGATATAATACTTCCTACACACTGTTAGCATGGTTTGAGAACAGCGGACAAAGATACTGAGCTCGAAAGATAGATAAAATCATTAACACAAATACAAATACTAAAACCAAGCCTTATCAAATTAAACAAGTACATCTTATTTATTGAGACAGATAGTAGTTTGATACTGAATCTGAGAAAAAGACGTGTTGCGAATCAAGAAGAGACTATAAAGATAAGTTTCAGGACTATCTTTATTGTGAAAAACTGTTCATGCTTTTCCTATCTTTTCCCTGTTAGCTTGAAATCGAGAACCTGTATAAAATTTTGAGGATGTAAGAATGTTTTGAGAATATGGGATTGGATGAAAAAGCCAATTACTCAAAGTGCCGATGAGTGCTTAAAAACTGCTGGTAATAACAAAGAGCTTATCTGTACATTTCTGCATCACATTTATTTCAAATGATATAGTGTTATCCTTACAATAAAATTGCCAGGTTTATTGATAATTTGAGATATATGCTTTGAAATATAAACTTTAAATGACTATAAATGGTCTGATCCTGTAAAAGATATGAACCTGTATGATCAGTAACTAATGAAGGTGAATTGATGGATACAAAATCTGATAAAATATATATATATTTCTCATAAAAATTACCAATATACTTTTAATGCAATTGACAGCAACGGTATGGCTTAATCTTTAATTATGCAGGAATGATCAGTGTACGTTTGTACTGTTTCTTGTGGTCAAAACATTGTCTGCAATTGGTAACATATATTTTCCTTTTTCTTTTCACCTAGGAGCGTGCTAGTGCTCTTCAACCTAAGTTTTATTCACGATTGCAATGAGTTTTTTAACAACAACAAATTTCTCCAATGAAAAAAGGCGAAACGTAATTAAAAACATTTTTTATTTCGTTTTCACTTTCATTCTATTAAACATAAAGTATGAAGTTATGAAACCTCGTGTGATCTGGACATCACACTTTAAAATCTATTGATACATTTATATTGTAATACTCCATACATTCCAGTATGATAAACAATCCATGATATTTTTAACTTGTTCACTAATTAAGAAAACAATAACAAACACAAATAACATAAATAAAAATTCATAATGTCATGAAGATAGAGAAATGTTAAATAAATCTTTCTTTAGCATGGTTAGTTTGTCAAATGTGTCAACAGAAAGGAAACATTTTCCATAAGAAATTTGACCTCACTGAAGATAGTTTTCAAAGCAGTTTTATTAATAACTCATAGTTGTTCTCGCAACCTATTACTAAATAAAAGTTGTTTGATATCACAAAGCATTTTCATTTCAACATGTTAATATATCATTGTTTCCGGACACAGATATTTTCCCCATCAAAACCACTCTATTACAGATGACTTGAAGAGGCCCAAACAATACAAATTTGTATTGAATTCCAATACCAATTAGTGTATGTATACTCACCCGAAACATTTTTAGCACGTTAACAAATTTGGAAAAAGTTATGTGTAAAAATAAACTATATATTGGCAAACATGTATTTCTATACGAAGAAGACAAAATTCAAATAATTTAAGTATGAAACAAACAAGCATGTTTCGTATTGCACAACACAAAGGTTCTTCATTGTAGAAACTAGCTTTTAAAGGGGCAGTAGCACGTGGCTAAACTTTACATTATATATTTGAATTATTACTGCTCCATTTAGTTTAAATGCGTTTTCTTTCAATTGGGACCATTCATTTTCATTTCACCTTATTTTCCCCCTAAAAACGTGCTACTGCCCCTTTAAAACGCTATGAAAGATCGTTGTAGGTGACTGTACAATTACAGGGCACACTCTGTTAATATTATGTACAATATATAAACATGATAAAAACATTATTTGAAATTCCAATCAAGATTTTCCTGATGATATGCTTGTAGCATTTATAGAAATTTCGAGGATAAAAAAGTACTGGGAATTACATTCAAGTTGAGTTGATGGAATCCTGTTATATAAGTGAACTTGTATCCTACAATATCCTGACATCTATCAAATGCCTCACATTGATTGATGGCATGTAATTGATTTAACCAATGACATATTGTTATTCAAGAGGTCCGAAGTAGAAATGTGAAAAGCTCAAAGTTAAGTCTGGGTAGTCAATCTATTTCGATGGAAGTAATTATCCTGGCCTGTCAAATATAGAACAATTCGTCTTAGTCGTCTTAGATGTCAGGAGATGATACAAATGCGCTGAAATGGCTCAATGGTATGATCTATCTATTTGTAAATAGTCATGTTAAAAGGCATTTTGTGGAACACAGTATTCTTTTTGGGCACTAATCATAATTATATTGCACTTTCACTTCAAGTGAATTTAAATGTTCACATACACATTACAATATTCTTGTAGATTGCAGTTGCATATTCAAAAGCAAGATCTGTCAATCTCATCAATTCCTTCTGATGAAACTCAAAGGATACATCCTTTAATACGTTTGAGTAGACAAATTGCTAGGTACAGTCCGTTGTTTGTTGAAATTGTTGTGTTTGAAAGTAGATTGTTTCCAGAAGAGTTCGTTGGATTCACGTACTGAAAAACAAAGAGTGATAATGATCAATTGTGTCAACCTTGCAAATTAATCAAAAAGAAAAATACTTTGGAAAAAAAAGGAATATTGAAATTCTATTAACAATCTTTAAGGACACTTTTAATGCAAAACTCAATTATAAAAAAAGATTTTCATTTATGAACTTTATTTGTTATGTTAAAAATACTAAAAGCAACAAAAAACAACCTTGTACATATAACAGTTTATTCTATACACTTATTGTTCACTAGATAGTTTAAACATAATGTATTTTTTGACATGGTGCATGGATATGAAATACCATTTAGAGCGTTTCAAGTGTGAATTGTTTTTGAAACAAGGATAACTCAGCAAACATCTTATACACAATAACTGAAATGAAACTGTGATATGAGAGTATTTTTTAAATAACATATGATCATTTTCATATCACCAATCATTGAATGCGCAGGTCAATTATTCATATATATGTTCAAATATATTCACGCAAATTCACGTAGACAGATATACAGTTAGTAAGAAACTCATGAGGGAAAATGTTATCACATGGCTGGTACATTTAAGTAGTGTTTTCATCATTCATGAGAGATCAAAAAGATTTTATAGGATCAGTCAGAACTAGCAAAGCGTTTCAAGAGCTCTTTCAAATATTTGGCATGCAATACTTAAACACCAAACAACACCAACAAAAATGATAATAGACATTTAACAATGTAGTGACTTGAATAAAATAGAAACTATACCATTTCGTGTGTATTATTGCTGTTACTGACACCAACCCATAATCATCTACATACAAACCGTTTAGAATATAGTGTAAGGAGTATTAGTTGCATCCTACTGATCTGTTCAACTCATTCTACTGTAAATAAACTTGAACTATGTCCACAAAAGGTACAACAAAACTCATTAGTTCCTTCAAGATCAAACAGTACTATCAACTCATCCACTATTGTCTGTATGGTGGTGTCTACCTCGTTTCTTCAATGGCTTAAACTGATGGCAATGCTGTTCTCAAACAAACATTGTCACAAACATAACACTACGACTGAAGTTCAGTTCACTTTTCCAACTAAGACTTATAAAAAGTGAAAATTGTTGATTTCTAATTTATAACACCTATTTTTTAAAAGACAACATTTTGCAAATGGATACAGTGTCAAAATAACATATCCAAACAGCTTAAAAAGCGAATTGGGCATCAACCTGAAGCTGTCAGCAAAAATGATCGAACAATGTTTCCATCAAAAAGTAATATCACTCCATCAGAGAATCGGTTCTACAAAAGCTCAAGGATTTGATGATTTGTGGCTAACCATCAAGTATCAAGGGATGAGAGAGCTAATGTTATAAATGGAAACTCATTAAAACTTCAATCTTAAAGAATTAAACTTCTCCCTAACAGATTCTAGAATTACGTTATAAATTGCCACATATTCTAGCATCAAACTGACAAAAGCACCAGGTAAATTAACGAAAGAAAAACAGAATGATTAGATTAAGAGATCAATGTAAACCAAAGAAAGCCAGAACTTGGTGTCAAGGCAATTTATACACATCTTACCAGTAGCAATCATCAAGCTTTATCAAACCTTACATTTTGCAATTTAATGAAGAAATAAGTTTATGTATGGATACAGTCTAAGTAAACCTAACCTCAGTATTATCCGTTTCACTCCTATAATGAGTCTAGAAAGGTCTAGTAGAGGGTCGCGTCAGCCGACCTTTCTGCGACCTATGACCCTCCAACGTTATAGGTGCGAAGGCAGACTATTGAGGCTTGGTAAGATGAGTTCTGATTGGTCAATTCGATACGTGGGCTGACGCGACTCTCTACTAGACCTTTCTTGACTCAGGGTAGGAGTGAAACGGATAATATTGAGGCTAGGTTTACTTAGACTGGTACGGATAATGCAAACATTCAACCAGTGTATTTTTCTATAGCGCTGTAGAAATATAGACTAAATAATGTTTTCACCAGAAAAGCGACCATGTACCGAATTTGTAGGAATAATGTTTTCTATCATTGGTTCATAACTATCAACATATCCCTGGATAAAACGCCTAGAACTTACGCTTTATATTCAAAGACTTTCAAATATGAAAACTTTGCGAAAAATAAATATGGCTGTTGATATCATATTCATTATCTTTTGCAAAGGATTTAATATAAACATCGAACTGACAGGTGCCAGACCCATTTCATCATCTTACATTAAAAGTGTCATAATATTTTTCTTACAAACTTAAAGATTTTTTTCGCTTGATGATGTTCGCAATTGAATAAGGACTCAGAATGGGATAACGGAAACATTCGAACATTGTTCTCTCTATAGGGCTGCAAGAAAACATTTACAGATGCAGTTATTTTAGTTTTACTATGAAAACAGCCATAGTTGGTTTAGAAGGTATCAATAATTCATCTTCAATTGTTTAGAACTGCCAATAAATCCCTGGATAGAGACCTGGTTCGTAATAGATATACCCACACTTCACAAGGTGTATCGCTCAATATACCTCCTGTTTGAATCGTAGGTCTCCGAGGCGTCGCGTAGCTGAGCCGAGGATCATGATTCAAACAGGAGGTATATTGAGTGATGCACCGAGGGAAGGGTGGGTATATCTGACTTATACCCCACTCTGGTCGAGTTATATTTGACGAAAAAGAGTTGTCCACCATTCTCTATGTATATTTATCTTGACCTAACTAGATCAACACAATTTTAACAATACTCTTTTTTTACGTTTTTAAAAACATAAACTGACTTCATTAAAATATGGTACAAACTAGTACCTATACTTGGCTTATATAGGAAAATACAACAATCCAGACATGGCACAACAAAAAGTAAGACTCTCTGTATCAAGCCTCAGTAGTTCAGTCGATAGAGGAGTTGCGTCGCAATACTAAGGCCCCTGGTTCGATTCCCACTTTGGTCATTAATATTTCTTAAAAATTCTAAATTTTACAACTTGGTGGATTTGCCTAAGTTGAAGATCTCTTCAATTGACTTTGTTTGGGTGTGAAAAAAAGAATGGGTGTATTAGAAAACTATCGGTCAATATACCTACAGTTAGAACAAAGGAAACCATAGCAACGAGATCGGAAGTGGGGTATAATTATGTGTTACATCAAGACCATCAAAGAAAAAAAATACATAGAGAGATATACAGGCTGTCGATTTCATATTCATTATTTATTGCATAGTATGTTCTATAAACATTGATTTGACAGATGCCAGACGAATTATATCATCTTCTTACATTTAAAATTAAGCGTAAATATAGAAAGAAAGAACAGAAGATTTATGATCATCGCAGCATGGATATTTTGTAAAGAACTGACATGCCTTGGTATTTTATGTTGCAGTGTTAAAATTGTGATATATTGAAGATAGGTCTGTAAATTTATTCTTGCAGATGACCTTGCGCCAGCCATAGCTTTATATTTCACAAGTACCCACATTTATAAAACATTGTGAATAATGTTTGAATCTATACATTAAACTAAAACAATTACACATATAATGATTTGATGAGACATTGACTTTCATCTTGCAAGAATTTAAAACAGTACTGATAAAATAAAATGAATGAGTAATGATACCTTTTAGGAAATTGATTAAATTTAGAATGTTACAACACAGTTTATATTCAGAGTTGGTACTGTGACCTATATCATACTAATATTAAGATACAAAAATCTAAATCCTGCAAATTACAAACTTTCTCCTCAATGCTTTATTGGATAGTGACACATTTACGCAATAGAGTTATGTGTTTTATAGACTGAGCAATGGTATTTGTGTTTCGGAGATGGATGGGGTGATTATTGATTCTTCCTGCCAAGTGTGATTACACTGGAGAGAGTAAAAAGCTAAACAGAACTCGTCTTTTCTCCTCAATTAACAGAACGTGATCGATGTCAAGTCAAATAAAACCTTATCGTAAGAGTCTATTCTTTCTCTGTTTTCAATATCTCCTGTTAACACGTAATAAAAACATACAAATTTTTAATAACGGGGTAATTTATTTACACTTTGTGAGGCTTTAAAACGGTACTGATCATTTACACAAATAAGTAATGATACCTTTGCGAAATTATCATAAGGAAAGTGTTACAACACAGTTTTATATTCAATATTGGTGTTGCTAAATTGATTCTCCCTTAAGATTTCTCCAGTCAACTGGATTTAACTGATGACAGTATAGCTATAAGAAACAGGACTTGATTGATGCCAAGACAAATATCACATTAATTGTATAAGTGTTGCTTTTTCCAATATCTCTTGTTTAATGCCACTATATGTATTAAAATCTTACATTAATTTATTTTTTATTAAATATAATTCTGTTTCGTTATTATATTTGCTTCTGAAGTCATTTCAAGTTTAATTTCGTTTTCAATTCTAGTTGTTATGGTTCTATTTCGAAGTGCATGGAGTGATTAGTGTCAGTCAAGTGTGATTAAACCAAAGACAGTAAAAAGATTAATAAAACTCCCCTTTTCTCAGTCAACAGGACTTGTTCGATGCCAAGTCAAATATCATCTTATTTGTAAGAGGCTTGCTGCTGTTCAAATATCTCTTGTTCATATTCACTTTATCAATAAAAACGTATATATCCTTTGTATTCTTATTCAATCTAATATATTTGCTTCTGATGTCAATTTCAGTTGGTCATTGCTGCATTATGATGAGTGACTGCTTATATACATATATTCACTTAATTCAGAAATACCCCTATTTATCACAGACAGTTTGTTACCCTTTTACATTTCTCTCATTCAAATCTTCAGAATTACATGTATTTTCAAAATTACTATCAAATATTGATTATTGTTATCTGATCGATTTGCTTGTGAAGCAAATTAATCATTATCTCTGCATTGAAATAAAACTAATTATTTTTTCCTTAATTGTTTTCACTGTTAAAAAAATCATTTCAAGTGCATGACTTCTCTAGTCACGTTTCTCTAGATAGTTTCAATTAAAATCTGTTCCCATTTTCCCGATGTTATATGTTCTTTTACAAATACACTGAAAGTAAAATCTTTTCCTAAAATGAAAAATGTCACTTAGTATACTGATGTTTGTGTGAACTTGTAAGTGTTTATTAACTGGTGGATAACGAGTTCTTTTTCTGTAAAACTGAAAGTTAAAAGACAGAGCAAAGGGATTTAGATTCCTTGGTTCATATCATTTACAATAAATTGTTCTAATTGTTTTTGTGATCATGTGATCGATTCATAATCCTATGAATTTGAATTCCATAACATATATCATTACAATGAGCCACCTTAATCTTGTACCATGGACATATCACAACATATCATCCCTAAGTTAACCTGAAAATAAAATAAAAGCAAAGGTCATGGGTCAATGCAGTCGTCAAGTCATTGTAGCAGTGTCACACCATTCAATGCAAACAGTACAGAAAAGTCTATAGCTATAGCAATTCCAATCTGTATAAAATCTAATGAGTGGAAAGTATAATCACTGAAACTGCCACCAAGCCCTCCCTGGTCTTTAGAAATCAGTTCCCCTCAATCACCTATTCAGACAGTCAAACATTCTCAAAAAAGGTGTAAGGAGTATTAGTTGCCTTCCTGGACATGGGTCTGCTATCGATTGGAGGAGTTCATAGTCACGCTGTTGGGAGTTCAGGCAGCACTGAGCTCACCCTTCTGCCGTAGGCTTTGTCCAAAAAAGGTACAACAGTTACACATTAGTTTTTCTAGATCAATCAGTGCAATCAACTCATGCACTGTTGCCTTCATAATGCTTTATTATGGCAGCGCAAGTCTTGTTCCTTTTAATGGCTTTAGCTTGTCAAACGACAAAAAGGTCTGATGTATAAAAGATAGGAACTGATAAAAACATTAACATTTCTAATCAATATTAATATTGATCAAGGTTTATCTGATCAAGGCACCGGGGTAGAGAGTGTAAAAATTGCTCATTTATCTATTGAGTGCAGATAGGCAAAGGACATTTAAAGAAACCTATATTTTTAATCGATACACTGTTTTGTTTAAAACAGCCATTATTAAGCATAAGTTTAAAGTACAGGTAAATCTAATATATCATCGGATAAATGTGTGTCAACGTCTATCATCTTTACAACAGATATATAAGTGTCTTGATTTTAGCAAAAAAATAAAGTAAATAGTCAAAGAATGTTTAATAGAAAAATAATGTCTTTTTTACACAACATTCCCAATTTCAACATGAACAGTTTCAGGAGAGATAGAGTTTGCAACTTGATATGCTCATATAGTGCCTTTCAACTTGTGAGACTTAACTATCATAATACAAGAACTTAGCTTTGATTCAATTTGATTAATATGATCAATCACACTTCTCAGCTTTCAAGTTCAGAGCTTTACTTAGCAATTTTAATCACAAAATTATGACAGAGGACTTTAATTTTCCTGTTTTCACCGTTTCAACCTCTTTCAATAGTTTCACTTGTCAACCAGTTCTTCCTGGCAGTTGAGTTTCAATTTCATATTGTTCAACAGAGTACAGATATTGCGCGTCTTCTATTGAATGTCTTTGCATTTCATGGTGGAAAATTACATGTACATTAGCCTAAAGTATTGATTATGCCAATATATAATGTAGAGAGTGACATTAAGATTACAGCGTTCCTAAGCAATATTGACATTATATCACCACTGATGACGTCATGCATCTAGTTTTGATCCTACAATAGATTAAAATTAGTGATATTCTGAGCTAAAGGGCTATATTTTTATAGCATTTTTATTGAATCAAGAGCCATTGTCCTCCGCATTTGTCAGCAAACTTCCAGGTAAATGTCAGAGCCTACTGGTCTGTGTTATTGCTGGCTAAGACATTCCCGTCTCAGTAATCAGAGGAATACACACCCAGAACAGTGAAGAGCTCACAACACATCATATGGCCTCCTGTATAAACAGCCCTGTACAACCTGATTGAATATGCCAAATCAACCAGCGGGTGCTATTTTACCGAATCCAAAGACAAAGTTCTCTACAATCCCCAGGTTAAACAGTTATCCTGCAGGTAAATGTCAGAGCCGACTGGTCTGTGTTACTGCTGGCTAGGACGTTCCCGTCTCAGCAATCAGAGGAATACACAACCAGAACAGTGAGGGGCTCACAACACAGCATATGGCCTCCTGAGTAAACAACTTTGTCAGATCTCATATCTACCTGCTGGAGGTCTGTTGATCTTATCATAAACAATCTTTATTACAGGTAAAACTGGGGCAACATACCGACCCTTTATCTTTGTTTTTTTAGTAAAGTAGTCACAAATAAATCTAATAAATAGAAAAGAGAAATATCCTAAAGAAATATGATAATAACATGTAAAAGTGACAAGATTCCTAGATAAATCCATTGAAATTGGAAATAGTTTGATTGCATTTTATTATTTCACTTTTGAATCTGTTAGCACAATTATTGACGTTATATTATGTGATGAAAACTTTCATCCTGTGAAGCTGTGTAACTTTTTGCAAAAATCATTTTCATAAACTAAGATTTCCATGTAGGATTTGCGTACTTCCCGTTCCTTAACTGAAATCAGGGTTGGCAGCAATTTGCCGCAAATGGAAAAAACCTTGTTTTTCCGGAAAAAAATGGCAAGCAAACAGGGGTGCTGGCAAAAATGGCAAAAAACTGGCAAAAACAAAAATTGTTATTTTCTAAGTTACATGTGACTGTAAAGTCTCTAAAGGTTGTCAGCTTCTAATCCATGTTTACTTAGTGGTTAGTTAGCATGCCTATTTAAATGTGAAGGACAGTTACTGCTGAAGCTTGAGGCAGATACTGTCACAAAGTTGAGTGTTGGGCTATCTGCTATCTGTTGACACTCTCTACTAAGGTTACTCCAACATAAAAGTAGAAATGTTTTGCATCTTTCAAACTTCACTCATTCAGCAGAAAGTCATGTTTACACGAGGTGGAAGAAACAGAGATCCTGTATGGGAACACTTTAATCGGGTTGGGAGAGATGGGAAGACCTATGCAAGGTGTAAGAAATTTAACAGGGAACAGAGCAACAAAGCACTACGCATGAAGAAGCATGTTGAAGCTTGTCATGTTTCGTTTCTGACATTGAAGAGAGCAGCTGACATTCAAGTGGACTTTGATGAAGAGGTTTCCCTCCCACCTGCAAAGAGGGCTCGATTGCAGACAGACCTGGATGGACAAGTCATCGCCACATCGACAGGGCAGAAAAGGATTTTGGATACAAGCATAGCCAAGTTCTTTTTTGCATGCAACATTCCTTTCTCTGTTGTGGAGCATCCTGAACTTGTAAAGATTATGACATGTGCTAGACCCGGTTACAAGCCCCCTACACGCAAATCATTAGCCTCATTTCACCTTGACGAAGTTACCACTGACTTGAAGTCCAAGCTAAAAGATAAGATTGAAGGGAAGGACTGTACTCTTGTTGAGGATGGATGGACCAACTGCCACAATGACCCTGTCACTGCCATGTGAGGAGAACATCTTTCAAGTGAGGAAAAGGAGAAAGCAAGAGCGTGGATTTCCTCCAAAGATGCTTCATACATCCAAGATGTTTTGTCCTTTGAAGCAGAATCAGGTCGATACCCCTCTTCCTTTTGGAATAAATCAGTGAAAGAGATGGACAGCAAAATCTGGTGGGAAAGCTGTTGGAGAGGGCTCCATAAACTTGATGATTCGAATACAGCAACTGTGGAAAGGGTGTTTTCAAACTTTGAACTTGTACAGTCTAAACTGAGAAACAGACTTGGTGTTGAGAAGGCAGCAAAACTTGTATTTTGCTATCGGATCCTGAGAGGATGTGGAGAAATTGACTACTAATTAAGGGTGGGCGATATAACCGGTTTACCGGTATTTTGCGATTCAAACTACTCAATATATAGTATCGCGGAACAGTGTCCAAGAACCGGTACAGTCGATACGTTCGGCAATTTCCGTGAGAATATTCGGTAATTTCCGTAACATAATAAAATATATTAAAACCTTTCGAATTTCCTTGTTATTATCATATACTAATTGTTTTAAGAATGTTTCCTAGTCATGAACGAAGATATAAATCTTTTTGATTGCTGTTTAAACAATGCTAAGAAAAAATTAAGTCTCGTTGTCCCGTAAACAAACCAAAAAGGCGGACGAAAAAGCAGACGCTTTCACTAAAATACCTAACAGCAAAGCAAAATCAGCGATTTGGAAACATTTCAGCTTGAAAAGATTGAGCAATGGAGAAGTTGTTAGCAATTTGGCATTTTGTAATCGATGTGATGCCTAAGTTAAATATTCCGGGGGGGACAACAAACTTGGCGGCCCACATGCGACGACACCATCCAATGGCAATTGCATCGAGCGAGAGCGGTCAGTCGGCGACTCCTGTCACCCAACACTGTAAACAGCCATCAGTTTCACAGCAAGTCGATAAAGTACATGGACCACAGACAATTTCTGGATTTTTTGGAAAACAGTACAATTCAAAATCAGTTCGTGCTACAACAGTTACTGGAAAGATAGCAAATTTTATTGTAAAAGATCTACGGCCATTCAGAATAGTTGAGTCTACGGAATTTAGAGAGATTTTGTCAGCACTCGATCCAAGATATAAAGTGCCCGGACGAAAGCATTTTTCAGAAATCATTACACCCAAAATGTATTCCGAAATGAAATTGAAAGTACAGAAGGATCTGGCAGCAGCTGAAATGGTGTGTAAATTTTGATGATTTATTTAATATTGGTCTGTAATCTTCCAATCTGTATTTGAAAAAAATTGCATTGCATAATTAATTAATTATCTAATATTATTAGCTTAATTTAATTATACCCCCGCCTTACAGCGTAAGCGGGGGTATATAGCGTTCATTCTTTCCGTCCGTCCGTCTGTCCGTCCGTCCCAAAACTTTGTGCGGAGCAGATCTCCAAAACTATGCATGCTAGCCTCATCAAACTTCATACACATGTCAACCATGATCCCTAGTTGTGCCTTTTGAGGGTTAGAACTATTTCTGAATTTTCATTTTTGCGGTTTCCATGGAAACGTGACAAAAAAGTGACTCTTTTAGGAAGTCGTTTTGTGCGGAGCAGATCTCCAAAACTATGCATGCTAGCTTCATCAAACTTCATACACATGTCAACCATGATCCCTAGTTGTGCCTTTTGAGGGTTAGAACTATTTCTGAATTTTCATTTTTGCGGTTTCCATGGAAACGTGACTAAAAAGTGACTCTTTGAGGAAGTCGTTTTGTGCGGAGCATATCTCCAAAACTATGCATGCTAGCTTCATCAAACTTCATACAGATGTCAACCATGATCCCTAGTTGTGCCTTTTGAGGGTTAGAACTATTTCTGAATTTTCATTTTTGTGGTTTCCATGGATATGTGACTAAAAAGTGACTCTTTTAGGAAGTCGTTTTGTGCGGAGCAGATCTCCAAAACTATGCATGCTAGCTTCATCAAACTTCATACAGATGTCAACCATGATCCCTAGTTGTGCCTTTTGAGGGTTAGAACTATTTCTGAATTTTCATTTTTGTGGTTTCCATGGATATGTGACTAAAAAGTGACTCTTTTAGGAAGTCGTTTTGTGCGGAGCAGATCTCCAAAACTATGCATGCTAGCTTCATCAAACTTCATACAGATGTCAACCATGATCCCTAGTTGTGCCTTTTGAGGGTTAGAATTATTTCTGAATTTTTATTTTTGCGGTTTCCATGGACACGTGACTAAAAAGTGACTCTTTGAGGAAGTCGTTTTGTGCGGAGCAGATCTCCAAAACTATGCATGCTAGCTTCATCAAACTTCATACACATGTCAACCATGACCCCTAGTTGTGCCTTTTGAGGGTTAGACCATCACATTCTTTTAATGTTTGGCGGTTTCCATGGAAACATGACTAAAACAGTGACTCTATGACCAAATTCTTTGTCCGGAGCATATCTCCCAAACTATTCATGCTAGCTTCACCAAACTTCATACACTTATCAATCATGATCCCTAGTTGTGTCTTTTAAGGGTAAGACCAACAAATTATTTTTATTTTTTGCGGTTTCCATGGAAACATGACTAAAACAGTGACTCTTCGACCAAACTATTCATGCTAGCTTCACCAAACTTCATACACTTATCAACCCAGTCTAAGTAAACCTAGCCTCACTATTATCCGTTACACTGCTATACTGAGTGTAGAAAGGTCTGGTTGAGGGTCGCGTCAGCCGACCTTTCTGCGACCTATGACCCTGCGACCTATGACGTTATACTGCGAAGGCACACTATTGTGGCTTGGTAAGATCAGTTCTGATTGGTCGACTTGGTCACGTGGGCTGACGCGACTCTCAACCAAGCCTTTCTAGACTCAGTATAGCAGTGTAACGGATAATAGTGAGGCTAGGTTTACTTAGACTGCTTATCAACCATGATCACTAGATGTGCCATTTGAGGATTAGACCATCACATTTTTTAAATTTTTGGAAACATGACTAAAACAGTGATTCTATGATAAATTACTTTGTCCTGAACATATTTCATGAAATATACATCTCAGCTTCACCAAATTTGCTACATATGTCAATCGTGATGGCTGGATATGCCTTGTGAGAGTTAAACGATATATATGGATTTTCTTCTCTGTGGTTTCTTTGGAAAACATAACTTACAAAGTGACTCAACAAAAATAATTTTGTCCTCAGTGCATCTCGTAGAATATTCATGATAACTACCTCAAATTTGAAACAAAGATCAACCATTATCTCTAGATGTACCCTTTTAATTGTAAAACCTATTAATGAATTCGGTATTTGGGTTTCAGTTGAAAGAAGACTTACACAATGACTTACTGTATACTCAACTATCATACTTTAACCAATATTAATCAGTTTTACTATTTGAAATTCTTTGAACAAAGTGGGGAGCGGGGGTATGTGAGCGTTGCTCGCTTCTTCACTTGTTATCACGATTATTTCATAAATAACAGAAACATGATAGTGATTATTAATATAATAATAAATAAATAATCAGAATTATTTTTTCAAAGAAATTTTAAAGTAATACTATTATAATATTATTTATTCATTTTTACATTATCATGTCTGTTATCATTTATGAAATAGTCGAGTTAATTAAACTCACTATAATTTAATTTGAAAATGTATAAATTTCATTATTCATAATTTTTTTCTCAATGTCTGAGTTAGAACTATTTTGGGCAATGGGCTGCTGGGCATTTAATATTTATGTGATAATTTACTAAATTAAGAATGGAATATCCTTTCAAAACAATATTTATTAAAATTCAGATTGGAATTTTCATGTCTGAATTATAGATGTTTTTAACAATTTTTTATTAACATGTTCTGATTGTTATCACATTTTTTTTTGACAATTTGCATAAACTAAATATGAATCTTATTTAATTGAAGGTTGCCTTGACCACAGATGGATGGTCGTCGAGAGCGACTGAGTCCTACATGACCGTGACATCAATTCACATAACAGTCAATTGGGAATTGATCAGTTATGTACTACAGACCCGGGCACTCCCTGAGAGTCATACAGGTGGGTGTTACTAAGAAATGAGTTACTCATTTTTCATAGTGTCGGCTGAAATAAAGCAGATTAATATTTCCATACAATTCACCTCTGTCTCTCTCTCTCTCTGTCTCTGACGCTGTGTGTGTCTGTCTCTCTCTCTCACTGTCTCTGACGCTGTGTGTGTGTGTCTGTCTGTCTCTCTCTGTGTCTCTGTGTGTGTGTCTCTCTCTCTCTCACTCTCACTCCCATCTCAGTTCTCACTCACTCACTCACTCAGTGGACACTCACTCACTCACTCACTCTCTCTCAGAGGCGTCAGAGCTATTGGATGTTTTGATGATCCAGTTCTTGAAAGTTGAAACATAATCTCTTTCTTCTTCGTTTTATCAATTTGGTTTCTTTACAATACTAAATATTTAGTAAATTTTTAAATAATAATTTAAAATGGTAAATATTTTTTTTCAATCTATTACTAGAATACAAAATAGATGTCTTTTACTTTACCTTTAGAAGTAAAATTTCTCAAAAATCCGTCAAAAGCAATATTCATTAAAACTTAAATTAAGTTATTAACAATCTGTCAGTGACTCAGTGCCATCTCAAAGAATTTAGTTCTATCATTTTAATGTGATTTTGCAATGTGCCACTTACGTTAACTTTTATCTTATTTTAACAGGTGAACATGTTGCCGATGTCTTGAGAGAAGCTGTGACAGAATGGCAGTTACCAACAGGACACGGTTTCCCCGCACTAGTAACTGATAATGCCAGCAACATGCTGAAGGCGGCAAAGCTGTTTGACACCAAGATTCATATCCCCTGTTATGCTCATACTCTCAATCTGGCCTGTCAGAAGTGTTTGAAAACCAAGCGCACGTCGCACATTCTTGCTCGCACGCGACACATTGTGGCTTACTTTCACAGGAGTAACATAGCTGCTGCCAGCCTACGAGCAAAAGCGGATCTCCTGGGCCTCCCCCAGCATAAGCTCGTAATTGATGTTTGTACACGTTGGAATAGTTCCTACGACATGGTCACCCGTTTCCTTGAGATGCAGGTGACAGTGTTCGCTGTTCTGCGGTCTAAAGAGTTGAAGGAAAAAACAAAAGATTTCAGGTCTTTTTCTGATGAGGATCTGTGCGTCGCAGAAGAAGTAGTGACACTCCTTAAACCTCTGAAGGACATTACCGTTGCACTTTGTTCCGAGAAGACGCCCACGGTGTCGTTTATAATGCCCTTGCAGCATCAACTCCTTGACAGAGTTCTTCAGCCCTCCAATGGGGACTCTCCTCCCATCGTGGAGATGAAGGCTTCCCTCAGACACGACTTGGAGAACAGGTATGCAAATCAGAAGACAACCCTCTACATGTGTTCTTCCCTTGATCCTCGGTTCAAGCTGTTGCCCTTTCTACCAGAGGAGGAGCGTTTGGATGTGTATCGCATGGTTGCCAATGAAGCTGCTAAAGTGTGTGATGTTGCAGTCCGTGTGAAACAGGAGCCTACAGCTGAAGCAGCAACTCCCCAGCTGCCAGCCCTGCCGAATCTTCCGGAAGAACCTCTAGATCTAGAGAAGGAAGAGGAACCTCCTTCAAAGAAGATAAAGGCAGAGCCAGAGCCCAAGAAGCATGTTCTAGGAGACATCTTCGGAGATGTCTACATCTGCGGAGAAGAACCTCCAAAGACCCCTCTGGTTCGAGCCGAAAATGAGAGTAAGCTCTACCGGGACATGGCGACAATAGGCCTCGCAGAATGTCCCTTGCAGTGGTGGAAACAGAAGGAGGAGCAGATACCACTTATTGCTAGGCTGGCACGACACATGCTGTGCATACCAGCAACAAGTGTACCTTCAGAGCGTGTCTTCTCCACTGCAGGGGACATTCTCACAGCCCAGAGAGCTAATCTCAAGTCTAAACATGTGGATAAGCTGATATTTCTCAAAAAGAACTCGTAATGTTATTCTGAATTTTTAAGAGTAACAAGTTCCAAATGGAAGTTATAAAATGTCAAATTGTCCATGAGAACAAAGTTCTAGTTTCATTTAATAATACTCAGTCTCAGAGTCTCAGACCAAAAGAACTTGTTCGAGTCGTTAATCGTTATGTAATGTTATTCTGAATTTTTGAACAATAAAAACTTTGACACAAATGTAATATATCTGTTGTTTTTTTGGTTTGTTGAACACTTTTCACTTAATTAGTTTCCATGAATATGATAACAGAATAATTATTGAATGATTCAAGTGACCATTTGTTATTTTTTGTAGTACTGTTACAGTAAAAAAACTCACTTGCACGTTTGGCAATATATTGCAATACGTATCGCAATACGGCATCAAATATTGCAATATATCGCAATACGTTTTTTCTGGCAATACCCAACCCTAAAAAAAACTCATTTGCACGTTTGGCAATATATTGCAATACGTATCGCAATACGGCATCAAATATTGCAATATATCGCAATACGTTTTTTCTGGCAATACCCAACCCTACTACTAATGTGTTTGCTTGAACTATCCCTCAAAAGTGAACTGAATTGAATTAATGAAGCGCAATTACTAGTATTGAAATGTTTCACAATTGTCCTGATTAGAGAAAAAAATGGTCTTTTTGATATTGACAGAATTCAACTAAGTCTAATCGATCCTAAATAGGCTAATGGTATAACAAGCTAGTGTATTGTTAAGCTTAATTGTGTGCTCTCATGCATTAAACTCATTGTGACATAAGACCACATTGCTCAACAAAGAACAGATTGCTCGCTATTGTTTAAGGTAAACTGTGCTTTCAAGCGTGACACTTTATGGGGAGTGATTTCTAATTGTTGAGGGTACTTTGGCGAGATGCGAGATTATATTCATGTTGCTTGTTGTTCAATTTGTTATGTTATTCTGATTAAACGATTGTTTAATTTCATCATTTTATTTTGTTTTTATTCACCATGCAACATATAATTAATTATGTTGATATAATGCAATTTAAATCTACATAATTCTAAGAAAACTTTAATTGCTTAGAAAAAGTTCTATTGCTTGCCATTTTTGCTGGTTATTTACAATTTGGTTATTTCCATTTTCGCCTGTTTTTTTCAGTTTGTGCCACTGTAAAGGAAAAAAACCTTTTTTGCCGGAAAAATAACCCTGACTGAAATAGATCTAATACGAATTTCTTATAAAATGTTTCCCTGTTTACCGTTAATCAAACAGTTTTGCAACGAGTTCTAAGGCTTTAGATAACTGATTATAAACAAGGAAAATATAACCATTTTACAATTGGTGATCAGTGACGGGAGAGGGGGGGGGGGGGGGCTGAGAATCTTCAATTTAGTATATAAATATTCATTAAATATATTAAAATATAATATATAATATACACATTGAAATTGTGAAGGGACAGTCTTAATAGCTTATTTCAGTTACAGTCTTTTTGAGTTTGTCTTTAATAAGATTGACATTTTCCGTTTTACGGGAAAGTATAGATAATGTGTTTGCAAGTGAAGATATGAAGTAAATATTTCATACACACTGTAAGTATGGTTGGTTTGAACAATTACATATTTGAGACCAGTGAAGTTGGAAACAAGTTCTTCAGAGGAACAAGTGAATACATGACCGAGTAAGTTTTATTTAGGAGTTAGTTTTATTTAGGATCGCTACAAACAAGGAAGTCGATATTCTGAAATCAACCCTACTACTACTACTACTACTACTATTACTACTACTACAATTTCATCAATGAATAACTTTTGTATAATTGTCATAATGTTTCATAAAAAAATTAATGCGGAGTTGTATGTTCTAGCTTCTTCAAATCCTTTTTACTGAGTAAAATTATTGTAATACCGGTAGCTAAAAGAAGTGTGTTGCACGACATATCAAGGTGTAATTTTGATTTGCGTAGTAAAAGTTCTACGGTTTGCGTATGATAAGCTATGTTTGACCAATCCAAAACTTCCAGTGAACGAACATTCCTAAAACCATACAGTCAAATCAGACAGTTAGCATTAAATGACATCATGGTGCCGAACTAACAAAGATACGGATATAGAAACATGCATGTAGATGAAATCAAATACAGAAAGATTTAAGTTTCTCACAAATACTTAAACCAAACCAATCAAATAAGACAGTAGTAAATTTTGATTCTTGAGACAGATAGTATTTTGACATGGAATGTAAAAAAAAGATGACAACCATCATCAAGAAGAAACTATAAAAATAAGTTAGACGACTATCTTCATTGTGGAAAAGTGTTCATGCTTTTTCTTCGTTTCTTCGTACCCAAAGTGCACATAAGTGCTGAGAATTTACTAGCAATAACACCGACCTCATCTGTAAATTCGGCGTCACATTCATTTCAAATGTCATCATATTATCCTCACAAAAAGGTTGCCAGGTTTCATCATACTTTGAGATATTTTCTTTGTAATATAAGCTTAAAATGACCATAACTGATCAGATCTGATAAAAACTTTGAACGAATATAATAAGTAACTGATGAAAGTTGAAAACTGATGAATAACAAATCTAATGAATGTTATTTCTCTGCAAATCATTATTAATATTCTGTGAATGAAACGGAGAGCAGCCATAGTGGCGTGCCCTTCAATCTTAGTATTCATGCAATGAGTTATAGTTTATAGACTGAAACACAAATTTCTCCAATGACAAAAAGGCAATTAAAATATTGAAATACAAATCACATATCCAACAAGTTTGTTTTATATTGCAGGGTACCAGGTATAAGATCAATGGGGAATGATACAGGAAAGCTGAGCTAGCATCAACATAAAGCTTTTTTACAACGAATCAATAAAAAATAATTAAATAGCACTACATCATCCTGACAAAGGCGATTAGGCAATTTACATGCACATTACCTTAGAAACAATGCCAATTCACATATAGACTAATTTCATGATATGGTTAATTAAAGATGAACTAATTTTTGTGTTTACAAATTCTGCATTAAATATGATTCTAGGATTAGTTTATTATAGCAGGAAAACGATAAAAATCACTGAATGTCCGCAAACATAATTCAAAAGCAAAACAGAATAAGATTAAGATTTACTTTAGTATTACTGGCAAAGTCTATTATTAAACCGGGCCAGGACTTACATAATAATACATACTAACAGTAGCAATCATTAAGACTTATTAAACCTGACATTTGACTATTAAATGAAGATTCAGAAGGTGTAACAAAAAAAGAAACAATCAAAAATTGATTTCTCTTTTAGGCTGCAGGATATCATTTAATGTATCATAATATAGAATATGTACTGTAAAGTTATACCAGCAAAGCGGCCATATTTCGAATAAAATAAGATAAGAACGAAAAAGATTGAATAGATTTTCATCATTGGTACCCAAAAGCTTTGAATTTAGAGACCATCAAAGACAAAAATTCTTTGTGAGAAATACTGGCTGTCGATTTCATGTTCATTATCTTTTGCATAGGATGTAGTATAAACATCGAACTGACAGGTGCCAGATGGATTTCATCATGTTATTCCATTAAAAGATAAATGTAATTATATTTTTCATATCAACGTAAAGTTTGTTCTGTTTGATGTACGCTGCAAGGATGTGTTGATTTCTCCTAACATTGAGTTTTTATAAATGAAATCTTGTTTTTTATATTGTCGTAATGAGTTTTGTTAAACCAATTTTTCTTCATCTCTGCATTGAAATAAGTCATAAATTTTTCCTTGTTTGCTTTCACCTTGAGAAAATTGTTTCAAGTGTTGCTCTAGTTTCATGTCGCACATTTGTTTCAATTCATGGCCGATTCCATTTTAACAATACAATAAAAACACATTTTGTCATTTAAAAAGGTATTGGGAATACTAAATTTTGTTTGTACTTTTCGAATTAACTTAAATTCATGAACGAAGTGAAGTGTTTGAATAAGTACTTTAAATACTTTTTTTC
Organism: Steromphala cineraria; assembly: GCA_916613615.1. NCBI lineage: Eukaryota > Metazoa > Mollusca > Gastropoda > Trochida > Trochidae > Steromphala > Steromphala cineraria. The sequence continues at coordinate 60,330,409 of OU744729.1, forward strand.
ATATAATAACATATTAATTCTTACTTATTTTTCACCTTACAAATAAAATCATTACACGTGCAGTACTGACATTTCCAGTTTCAGTTCTCCTGTTAGTTTCAGTTGATGTCCGTTCCCATTTTTCTGTAGTCATTTCTAATTTCATCTATCTGTTTACGATTAAAGATAAAATAGTTTATAAACTTTGCATTGCTAATACTAAGTTTTGTTTGTTCTTAGAGTTTTAATTGTTCTAATTGTTTTAAAATGGTCTTGTGAATGATTCCTAATCTAATGAATTTGCATTACATACAGATGCTCCATAAATGGTACGACAAAATGTCAGTCTTGTTTAGTTGACCGTAAAATTAGATCAAATAAAAGGTCATTGGTCAATGCACTCATTAAATCATTTTGCAGTGTCACACCATTCAATGCAAATCTACCAATAAGTCTAGTCTTAGCCATTCGAATCTCTACAGAATCTAATAAGTGGAAAGTATTATCACTGTAACTGCCCCCAAACAATCCCCTCCCGTCGTCTATAGAAATCAGTTCCCCTCAAACACCTGTTCAGACAGTCAAACACGCTCAGAATAGGCGTAAAGAGTATAAGTTGCCTTCCTTCATTGTCACGCTGTTTGGAGTTCGGGCAGCACTAAACTCACCCTCCTTCTCAGTTCTACATGTAAAGAAACGTAGGCTATGTCCACAAAAGGTACAACAGTTACTAATTAGTGCTTCTAGATCAATCGGTTCAATGAACTCATGCACTGTTGCCTGCATAATGCTTTCCTTACTCATGGAAACCTGGGCTCAGTCCACCAAAGGTACAACAGCATAATAATTCCGATGTAATGCAGTGCATAACAAGAGAACTTCAAAGAAATAAACTTACATCAAATACTGATTGATAATTACATTTTTAAGAGTTATTGCATATCATGTTCTATAATTCAAAGTGACAAAAAAGATGTCAGTGGTTTAAATCTAAGATACATTGTACTTCTAGAAAACAAGAAATATATTTTCACATGATTTATGTCTTCAGGTAAATTGTGTCATACAGAGTCGCTGTATCTTCTTTTATTTAGAGGTTGATGTTGAATTCATTTGGAATAGAATTGATGAATGAAAATAAAAAAATGGTTTGGCCTTATGTTTTAAATTAAACTTCCTTTAATCTCGCTGATGGTCAGTTATTTCAATAACAACATTCACGTTTCTACATTGATACCTATTTTCTTTCAATGGACAGTAGTGGTTTGGCATTTGCATTGATTATGCCTAAATGAGGATCAAGGACAAGGAAGGTCATAGGAACGTCACAGGTTTTGTATAATTTGTATCTGATCAGACCGAGTATACGATAAACAGATTCCTAAACAGATTCGTTAACAATTCTTATTTTCGTGCTTGGCATTAAGAATACAGTTCCTAAGAATTGAAACCGGTTTAAAAAACAGAATGCGTAATAATTGACAGATTCAGATTCAGATTCATTTATTACTCAAATCGCCACCAACGGTGGTACAAGAGCATAAATAATACAACATATATACAAATTGATCAAGATAGCAGAGACAGTCTGAGTAATTCATAGAAACCATGATGTGATATTAACAAACATATGGATATATATATATAAATATACATGCATATAGAACTACAAATATTATTACATATCGTTCTATTTGAAAGTCATATAACTAGCAATTCTTAAAAATAATATTAATAAATTTAGCAAGTTTCTTAATTACCTTTATGTTATTATTAGTAAGCAATCGTTTGAATTTTATAAGGCTCGGCCATTTTAAATAGTTATTATCAATAAACAAAGATCGTTCAATGGTAAGAGCTTCACATCTCAGCAGATAATGGTATTCATCGCCAATAGCAGAAGAGTCACATAATTTACAAGTTCTTTCTTGTTTAATAATATTTTGCCAGCGTCCAGTTTCAACAGGAAGTCTATGATTGGTAGTCCGGAAGCGAAGTAGAGGTGTAGATATAGATTTGGACAAATAGAGATAATTTTCAAAGCTTGGTTTCTCTTTTAAAAGTTTGTAGTATTGTCCTTTTGAACTTGATCTTAATTCACTTTGCCAAGACTGATAAAATTGGTCATTAAGTATTGATTCAACTTGTAGCAAAAGCCAAGGGGTAGAACATACATTTGGATTGGAAAATATATTAGACAAACCACAATTATCTAGAGTTGATTTGACAGATAGTATCCATGGGTTAGTATCGATATCGTGAGTAAAATTGAAGGAAATGAATGAATATAAAATTTTTGATAATTTAACGTTTTCGTTTTGACGAGCTAGTTTATGCCAATATGAAATCATCCTTTTTGCTATTTTTATAGATAAAGGGGCTCTACCGAGTTCTCCATAGAGCATATACGATGGGGTTGATGATTTTAAGCCGGTGGCAAGCTTCAAAAACTTCAAATGAACTTTTTCTATTATACGGTTATCTTCATATCCCCACACCTCACATCCATATAATAAAATAGGTACAATCATAGTATCAAATGCAATTAATAAACAATCCAGTGGCATATTCATATTTCTAGCTTTCTTGAGAAGACAAAACATAGCTTTTGATGCACTTTCTGCAATATATTTCAACCCAGTTAACATTCTTCTATTACGATGGAATTTTATACCAAGGTAAGAATAATCATCAACAATATCTAAATAAGTAACACCGTACATGAATCTTAACTTCGAATTTTTAGCGGGTCCGCTACCAAAAATTACAACTTTTGTTTTAGAAATATTAACTGTTAAATTCCATTCACTACAGTAATTAGAGAAAGCATTAAGGGTCTTTTGTAGACCAACAGGAGTATCACTAAAAAGTGCGGTGTCATCTGCATATAACAAAGAGAGGAACGTTATGAACATGGTCATACTGTCACGTGATTTAGTTTCAATGCTTATACCAGAACAACCCTTTCCATGCAATGTTGTTTCGAGGTCATTAATGAAAATACAAAAAAGTAAAGGGGAGAGATTTTCACCCTGCCGCACACCGGATCGACAGGGGAAGAAGTCAGATATCTCATTGTTTACTGATACTGATGATTTTATGTTGTGATACATATTTTCAATAAGAGTCATAAATCTTCCTTTAATACCAGACTTCATCATTTTGAACCACAAACCAGCCCTCCATACAGTATCAAATGCCTTTGAAAAATCTATAAAAACACAGTATAATTTCCTGTTCAAAGATTTCAATATTTGGTTGAGTGAGTGAAGCAAATATATGTTGTCAATTGTGGAGAACCCTTCCCGAAAACCTGCCTGTGAAGGGTTAAGGATATTGTTTGTTTCAAGGAAAAGTTTTAACCGATTGTTCATGATGCTTGTAAAAAGTTTACCGAGACAACTCAGGATTGTAATAGGACGGTAGGAGTTGGGGTCATCCGAGTTTCCTTTTCCCTTATATATTGGTTTAATGGTACCATTTAACCACGCTTCAGGCATAATACCTGATTCCAGTATAAGATTGAAATATTCCACTAAGAAGGGAAGTAAGATATCGTAGGAATCAATCAGATAGTCATTTTCTACCATGTCAAGTCCTGATGCTTTATTCCGCTTTAGATGTTTTGTTGCATTTATGATTTCTTCTTCATTTATGTCAGAATTAAGTAAATCGGTATTCAAGCTGTTGTCTGTCTCAGTAGCATTATTGATATCTGGTTGCCCGGGGCTTGGGTCATTTATTTTTTTGTAAAATTCAAAAAAGTCTTCGAGATTCGGAGTGGAAGCATTTCTTTTATTTTGAGCCGTGTTTAGCATTTTCCAAAAATCTTTTGGTGAATGCTTCTTATTTTCCCTAAATAAATCTATTAACGACTTTTTATGTTTTCTTATATATTTATTCATGTACCTTTTATAATCATTTGAAATTTGTCTTAAGCGGGATCTATTTTCGGGAGATTTATTTTGTTTAAACTTACGTTTAGCTTTATGAAATCTTTTTCTCATTTTCATACATTCAATTCCAAACCAAGGTTTACTTTTCTTTTTCGTTACTGATCGAGTGACTGGCAGCTGAGATGAAATCCGTTTAACGCCAAAAGTATCACGTGCAGCGTCGACTAGCACGTGCGCGATATCGTCAGCCAGGCTATTTATTACCTGAGAGTTAACGTGACCCGCGCGCGCTAACTGTGTTTGATCGGTCAATGTATTGATGGCGGATATGTCAATATTATCATTGTAAAGTTGGCTTTTCTTGATATCATATTTTTTAGGAGTTGTAACTCTACTATCATTATCTTGGATAGGGGCATTAAGTTTACTGATATGTTCTTTAGATGTGCATTCTTCCCTCAACTGTAAGGTAAAGTGGACTGGGCAATGTACATCTGAGAAGAGAGGAGAAAATTCTAAAATTTCTAGGCCAGTAACAAGTGGTAATGAGTGAGCAGATGCAAGTAAGTAGTCAATAACAGATTTGTCTTTGCATGTGTTCCTTCCGATATCTATATCGTTTCCAATTCTACCGTTGCAGATAAACAGATTTAGATTTTTACATATTTCAATTAATTTATGTCCAAAGTTATTTATCCTTGACATATCTTGGGAGTTCCTATTTAAGGGGAAATTTAATGTTTTTAACATATCTTTTGGTCGTAGCATGGTTATATTTTCCGGGATATCCATATTCAGTTCTTCTATCATATGTTCATCGAATTCACAGTATTCACAAGCTGTATTTGTTATGGCATTAAAGTCACCGACTAGGTATACATAATCGCTTTTAGTTAAATGATATAAAGCAGATTCTTCAATATTTGTAAATGCATCTTTTGTTACATACCTGGAACCCTCAGGAGGAATATATACATTTCCAATATAAACATCTTGGTCAATGTTAAAAAGTGATTTGGACAATTTAATCCAATAGACATATTCATTCTTATGATCAGATGGAAATATAAGATTTTTATATTTATCCTTTATCGCAAAACCTATTCCACCCGATTTCCTAGATGCTTTAGGTCTGTGTTCCAGATATATATCAAAACCATCAATGATAATATCATCTAAAATATCAGTTTTTGTCTCTTGAAGACAAATAACATCATTCTTGTTCAACATATCGGTAAATTCTTTGTAATGTAATCTATTTCTCAGTCCACAAACATTAACAGAAGTAAAATGTAGTTCATTAGGTTTTTGTTTTACAGGTAAATCATCATCATCATCATCATCATCATCATCAGTATCATCATCATCATCAACATCATCATCATCATCATCATCAACACTATTAATCTCAACAGGGGGAGCATTATTTACATTGTCAACATGATCCTTAACAGCAGTGCACACCTCATCTGTATCACCAACACTTGTAGCAGTAACAGGGTAATCATTTGGTAATGTTGAATTATCAGGTAAACATTGGTTTATGTTAGAATTAAATTGATAATCCCTATTTGTTTCCTTGATGGCTATGTGAACATCTTCAGCTGCAGAAACCAAATCATCTTCAGTCCCATTATCAAGAAGGTGAAGGTGAAGTTCATTGTTTTCAGTGCTAGAGTCCTCATCTGTTGTTGAAGTAACACAGTTAATAGGGATTTTATTACAGCTTTCCTTTTCAGTTAGTTTTGTTGTAACACATAGGGTGTTGACTCTAGCACAATTTTTCTTTTCAGTTGGTTTTGAAATAGCACATTTAATATTAATTTGATCACAGATTTCCTTTGCAGGTGATGTTGGTATACATGTAACACAATTGATATTACCTTTAGCACAATTTTCATTCTTAGTTGATTCTGTTGTTACACAGTTGATCATGTTTTTAGCACATGTGTAGTTTTCAGGTGGTTTTGTTGTAGCACATAGGGTGTTGACTCTGGCACAATTTTTCTTTTCAGTTGGTTTTGAAATAGCACATTTAATATTAATTTGATCACAGATTTCCTTTGCAGGTGATGTTGGTATACATGTAACACAATTGATATTACCTTTAGCACAATTTTCATTCTTAGTTGATTCTGTTGTTACACAGTTGATCATGTTTTTATCACAGGTGTTGTTTTCAGGTGGTTTTGTTGTAACACTATGGGGGTTGACTCTAGCACATATTTCTTTTTCACTTTTTATTGAAATGACACATTTGGTGATCTTTTTAGCACAGTTTTCCTTTTCAGTTGATTTTGTTGTAACACAATTGATATTGCTTTTAACACAAGCTTTCTTTCCAGTTTGTTTTGTTGTAACACAATTGATACTTACTTTGACACCAGTTTTCTTTTTAGGTAGTTTGCTTGTATCATGTTTAAATTTGGTTTTAACACAAGTTTTTCTTTTAGTTGGTCTCCTTGTATCATATCTGGTTTTGACTTTATCACAGTTTTCATTTTCATTTTGGTTGTTTTGAACACAGTTGATTTTAATTGCAACACAAGATTCATTTGCAGTTAGTTTTGTACTTATTGGGTTGATATTGTTACCAGTATCATATGGTTTGCATGTTATATATTGTGCAGTCTTTTTATTCACATTTTTCTCATCTTCACTTTGGTTGGAGATATGACATATGGTTTTGTCTTTACTTATATAATTCCCTTCATTAACATTTGATTTGCTACAGTTACCTGATTTGTTAATGTCAATAGCATGGATATTGTTTTTGCATTGTATTTGGTGTGTGCATAATGCTTCATTGGTACACAAATAAGTTTCTAGGTCTTTTTGTTGGAAATTTGTAAAAAATATGTTTTCTTCATTATTTTTTATGTTACATAGATCTAAACTGGGATCACATTCAGGATTGTTGTCTCCTGGGGGCTCAAGTCCACCTAGTTCATCCTATGCAGGTTGGCCCCTGGGGGTAGGATTGACTGGGGAGCTGCTCACTCTGTAGGGGGGAGGAGAGACATCTTTCTGCAGAACTCTGTCTATATAGAGCCTGTCTACTACTATGTAGGCCTGCTTGTTATTTCTTCTAGCTTCTCTGAGTAGGGGCATTAGTACATCTCTTCTGTACTGGGATACTTCTTCTGGAAATTGCTCCATAATTCTATAATTTGTGTTTTTCAGGAGTTTTCCGGCTCTTTTGACAGAATCTCTTTGTGGGGTGTAGATAAATTTAGCTATAAGTGGCCTTATGCTTGGTTGATCTCCCCTGTAACGCTGCCTAGGTTTTCCAATCCTATGGACCCTTTTTAATTTAATGTCTCCACTTTCAATTCCTAATTTCTGATCAATAAATTGCCTGAGAACCCTTTCACTTTCTTCCATGGTAGAGTATTCCTCTGTTTCTGGGATGTTATGGAAAATGAGGTTATCCCTCATTGAGCGACAGCGTTGGTCGATTAGGGACTCTCTCAGTGATATATTCTCTGATTTTAGTGAGGAGATACTTGGTGCAAAAGAACTGACAGCAGTTTTTAGGGTTTTAATTTCTTTTACAATGTCTGATTTGTCAATAACCCAGTCGTCAAAGCTTTTACTGACAAACTCAACATTATGCTCAATTTGGTTAACTTGTTTTTTTAAGGCGTCTATCTCCTTCACCTTCGTCTCAAGCCTACAAACATTCAGTTTAATTGAAGCTACGTCACTTTCAATTGAGTCCAGCTTACCCAGGCGTGCGTCCATGCTGTTGAGTTTAGACATAATTTGTTCTAGCGCAACTGTTAACGGAGCACTTGTATCGGGCGTGGGGGCAGATTGAAACGCGGACTTGGGTGTGGCAGGTAGTGACTTGGGGGTTGGGTCCTGCTTTGAGGGGTTAGGTCTAGCCGAGTCCCTTAAAGGTGTTGTAGGTAAGGGTAGGTGGGCGGCTGACATCATTAGTTCTGTCTCGAGAGTTTGTGTACCAGGGATCGTGTGTGTGCGTCGTTTATTGCGAGGAGTGTCTCTTATGTTCGTGTCAGTAATGTCCTGTTCACTTGCTGAAGACAACTTCTTTTTTCTTTTTCCAGATTTCGAAGAAGTTTTTGTGTATGGAGGCATACTAGAACATAATCGTAGTGCTTTTTTGTCAATATATAGGTTCAAACAATGCGATTACCTAGAAGTACTGAGGAGCTCAAATCATTTGCCTCTTCCCGCCATCTTGATCACGTGATCTAACATCTGACATTTGAGATGTGACAAACATCTATAAGTGCAGTCGCTCAATTGTACGTCCGCAGAAAGATATTAGTTTTGAGTTTCCGGTCAAATAAATTAAAGTGAATTGTTAAAAAAGGTCCAATTAATTTCAAGTTTCAATTATTACTGAATGATTGATACAGAATGTTTAGAATATAAACATTGAGAATCATAATCGAGTCGACTCACCGTGGTGTAGGGCTAGGTCATTGCCTTTTGTAGGCAAAGGGTGTTTGAGAACTCCAAGTATATTGTTTCTGACTGTTTCTTGTAAGTTGTTTATTCTCAGTGCAGGTAATAATTATCATAGCTTTTGACTCGGTTTAAACAGATTTGACACAATGCAATACGTGCATGATCCGATGTCTGGGGTTTGATACAGTTGTAAGTGTTATTCATACATTTATTAACCACGTGTGTAATAAAAGTCTGAACGATGCCGGAAACATCATGAGACCTCTTGAAATCAGATGAAAAGACTATCATGGCTGAACAATTTAATGATTTTATACTACCATAAATGTACAACTATTTATTATTACCCACGTGGTACTTCGTAAAGGGGTTTCATAATAATTTGTAATGACACATATGGGTCATAACACCTCAAAGTGATTTGATTGGCTTGCGGTGAACTTTGACATTGTCCGGACTACTTTATTCATTCATAAAACGAACGTGTTTTCATTCACAAATTCGAATGGAAATGAGTGAGTCGGAGTCATTCTTCAAATTTTCAGTTTATTTTTTTAATCTTCCTTACCGAATTGTTAAGGAATAAATCGGAGGAAAAAAGAATTACAATAAATCATCTTACTGATATCTCAAGGCTTATATAAACACAAAAGGGTTTAAATTCAGCACAATTTGATCACCGAATTTCATTAATTTGATCCATAGGTCGCTCTAAAATGACACAGACAGTCATTGCTTGTTATCTATGGAATATTTATAAAGACAACTGAATATTCTTTCAACACAAAACGCGTTTGAACAAGGATAAGCATCTTAAACTTACTTTGAAGGCGGTTGTTTACACATTTTGACGAAAAAATACATGCAAATGGCGGCCGCCATGACATGCCGTTGATCAAAGAAAGATAACTCTGACTGTTCTCGCGCAGTGAGATTTTATTTTCACTTACGCTTCGTTCATGACAAAAATGCTTATTGCTTACATTTCACCAGACACTATGAATTAACGTAGGGTAGAATTTAGAAATGTGAATATTTAACGTCGCAATAGTATAATAATTGAGGCTGTGACGTGGTTTGATATTCATCCGCCTTTTCGTCTCTTTATAGGTATCATAAAAAGTTGTTTAAAAAAGCAATAAATCGTCTGAAATGCAAGTTGGTAATAAATAGGATACATAACTCGTTCCCCTTTCATATCAAGTTTATGTCCCTCGTGAAATAATTTTGTTTTGTCACTCGCCAAGGCTCGTGACAAAGCAAAATTATTTCACTAGGGACATAAACTTGATATGAAAGGGGAAGCTCGTTAGATATCCTATAATTATCTCTTTTATTTCAATTATTTTTTCTTGGCATCACATTAACTCTTAAAAATCAACTTTATTCAATGATGCCATGTCAATCCAGAGTGAATCGCAAACATGTCTGGACTATCCAAAGAGCCTCTTAATGCTTTGTATGACAGTCGGTAGAGGTCTTGCAACAAAATTGGCACTGCAGGGACATTTTTTGCAATGTCAACAAAAATCTGATAATCTATTTGAATATAGATTTTCGTGGTGGAATCGTGTCATTCATGCGACAATCATTATGATTATGTATCGTTATCGTAGTACCTATGTGTGATTGCTTAAAATGCGGTTACGTTTGACAAAATTTTTTACAATCCGTTGCAAACTTGTGTTTCGATATTTTGTCATATTCTCATATTGTGAAACCCTCTCTTACCAAAGTGTATGTTTGTTGAGAACAACTACTGCTGATTCAAACACTCTTGCATTTGCTTACATTTATTTCGCTTTCTTGAGATCAATTATTTTAAAACATATGACTTCCCTTTAAACCACAATGTTAGTACCCTTCACGATGGCAATGAGTTTTAATTTGTTTACGTATTTACAATAACTTTATCAACTAGTAAGATGGTGAATTATTACAACACTGAATACAGACTCAAACAATCTAAAGGCAATAAAACATTTTTTATTCATTTTTCACTTTCATTCTATTCAACATAAACTATGAAGTTATCAAATCTGTACATGGTGTGATCCTCACATCATGTGTTAAAATCTATTGATATGTTTATATTCTAATGCTTCATACATTCAACGTATAAGCCATTCAAAATATTTTCACTTGTGCACTAATAAACAAAACAATTACAAACACAAAAAAACATAAAAAATAATGCATCATGAAATCTTGGAAACATAGAAACTTTACTTAAATTAATCTTTGTTTAGCGTGGTAAGTTTGAAATATGTCGAAATTCTCACCATAAGATATATGACATTACTCAAGACAGTTATTTTGCTCAGTTTCCAAATGTTTTTATTAAAAATCATAACGTTTATGTTGTATGATCCTGCATTGCATTTTCATTCAAATACGATAGTATCCCTGTTTTTGTGCAATTTATAATGCAGATATTTTGTTTAAGTCAATGCTATCAAAACATCTCTATCACAGACTGACTGGAAAAAATCCAACCAATTTTCAATATACATACATGTATATAAATATTTATAAGGATGCATCTATATTCACTCAAAACATTTGTACCACGTACATTTTTTGTGAACAACTGTGTAAAAATATAAACTATAAATTGTTATGAATATGGCACAATATATATTTCTCTACGATAAAACCAAATTGAATATTAGTTCTGCATAAGGTTTTCTATAAACAAACGATGTAACAGACAAGCATGTTTCGTATTGCAAAATACATAGGTTGGTCATTGTAGAAACCTGCTTGTAAAAGGCTACGAGTGCTCGTTGTCAGTGACTGTACAGGGCAAACATTGTTAACAATATGTATAATATATAAACATGATTAAAACATCATTTGAATATTTCAATCAAAGATTTCACTGGTAATATGTCTGTAGCATTTAAACTAGTCCATAAAAGTACATTCAAGTTGATTTGATGAAATCCTGCTACATCAGCGTATCAAAGCAAATATCTCGCATCACTGACAGCTGGTCAAACATATATTCACCATTATTCCATGGCCACAAGCACTTGATACAGGGGTATTGCTCATATACTATATAAAACAAGGCTTTCCAGCCGACATGTTGATGTCGTTGGTGCTTGTCGCAAAACGGAAGTGTTTGAAATATTGCTAAAAGGTCGCGACCTCTTCTCTCATTGGTACAAAAGCCCAAACAAGCAAATAGTGACCATAAGACAGGAGCTCGAGACCTTTTGACTCCATATATGGGCATTGCCGTCTTGTGATGACACTGTAAGACTCGCCTGTGACAATCAACCGCTAATTAGCTCTATTAGGGTGACGTTTACGTTATATTGAAAGATAAGGCATTTGGAAACACGTTAAAGACGATATTCCATCGATGTCACCAAAAGAAGACGTTGTAGAAATGTTTATATTTCGGGTACATGTCGGCTGGAAAGCCTTGTTATATATAGTATATGAGCAATACCTATGCATTAAGTGCTTGTGTCCATGACACGTAATTGATTCAGCTAAATTAAATCATTATTCAAGAGGTCCGAAGTAGAATAGAGCAAACCTCAAGGTTTTAACCCCAGCAGTCATATATTCCGATGAAAGTAATTATCTTGTCTTGTCATATATATTTAACAATATTTAAGCATGATAGATATCGGGGATTGATATGAATGCGCTGAAATAGCTAAAAGAAAAAACACGTCTATGTATACTGAATGGCTATAAAATGTAACTGCAATAATTTTGAGAATAGTATTAGTTATTGACAACTACATAAGAATGTAAGTCCAAACCTTGCCTGTACAGAATAAACAGGTTTATAACTTGTTTGTCCATAGTATTGGTTTTCCCTCTAAACCATATGCAATATGGATCAGAACCATAACTGAATCTCTCACTTCAGATAATCTTTAAACATTTTAAAACAAAACTTAAAGAAATAATGTGTGTATTCAAATGACACAGTTTGGCAGCTAAATCAATGAAATTAACAAATTGATAATTATGTAAAATATTTGACCTACTTAATGGATACAAATTAATGATTGACAAATATTCATATTCATGAAGGGAATCTTATCAAAACTTGGTAATCAATAATACATTATCGATAACAATATCCATTCATCACCAACCTATAAATAATCAATGTAAAAAGGCGTTCTATTTTGGCACTAATCTCATATTGCACTTGAAGTTCATGTGAATTTCAGTTATACATTCACATAATACTATCCTTGTAGATTGCATTTTCAAGAGTTGCATATTCAACCGCTAGATGACAATGTCATCAATTCCTTCTGATGAAATCCCAAGGATACATCCTTCAGTACGTTTGAGTAGTCAAATTGCTAGGTACAGTCCGGGCTGGTTGTTTGTTGAAATTGTGGTGTTTGAAAGTAGATTGTTTCCGTAAAAGTTCGTTGGATTCACGTACTGAAAAATAAAAAAAATTAAAAATAATCAATGTTGTCAACCTTGCAAATGAGCTAACAAGAAAAAAGGAATCTGAAATGGAATATTGCAGTTCTATAAACAATTTGTTTTGATATTAAAGGACTCTTTGAAATAAAAGAGTCGATTCTATTAACAAGCTGTTAAAATTAAACTTTATTCATTATGTTAAAAAATGCTAAAAGAAAGTTGTAGAAAAACATATTCTCTTATTTTGAGTTCATTTTATTCACTTGATATTAACTAGATACATCTTGTATCATCAAAGTATATTTCTTGGCACGATGCATGGAAATGAAATATCATTGACTGTGAGCGTTTTCAAGCATGATTTGTGTTTAAACCAAGGATAACTAGGCAAACTTCTTTACACAAACACTGAAACAAAACTGTGATAAGAGAGCAATTGTTTCATAACATTTGTTAAGGTTTAACAATTTCTATATCATTAATCAATGACGCACAGTTCAATCATTCATATATACGTTCAGATATATTCACGCAAATTCCAGCATTATCTCCCCTTTACAACATAGGCCGATATACAGTTAGTAGGCAACTCATGGGGGGAAATGTTATCACGTCTACCAAACATGCCTTTTACAACACTCATATCAGATATGAAACAATGGAAAGAAATCATAGTTTAAGTAAAGGAACACACTTAATTACGTTAGAACTAATCTGCATTCATTACCACTGAAACAAAAGATTACAGAAGAGCTAGAAAATTGAAACTAAAGAACTCTAAGGGGAGATAACTGTGGTGTGCGCAAACCTTTGTGATCCTGTTTTCGTGGAGGCCATGTCTTTCCGCGTGCTATGGAGCTGTTCGAATCTCCTTGTAACAAGTAAGAAATGTGTATCAGTTATAAATTTGGCTGGTTTATTTCAGAAATATTTTTATGAACGATCAGAGATCAGAAAGGGATTTGGGATTAATTAGAAATAGAACGGCATCTCCCTTGCTCTTTCAAATAACTGGCACACAATATTTTAAGACCAAAACACCAAACAAATAAAGAAAGACAATAAACAATGTAATGACCAGAATAAGGTAAAACATATACAGTTTAGTTTTTATTATTACTGTCACTGCCATCAAAACCCTCTCTTGTTTTAGAAATCAGTTCCCCTCAAACACCTATTCAAACACTAGGAAACGCTAAGAATTAGATGTAAGCAGTGTTAGTTGCATTCCATATTGTATATACCATATTTGAAAGTGAAAGTTTATTCGTATTCAAGGCGTCATGGCCAAAAGTACAAAATCGTAAAAACATATAATCAGAGCCCATGGACATCGAAATCCTATATGACATAGGTAGATTACCTTTGAGAAAAATAGCAAGATTCTTAAGATATTCAATATTTTGTGAAGCCATTAGCAAGAAAAACTTTTCCCTTGTCGGATTGATATGAAAATGGCTTGGTAACAGCAATTTTCTACTTATTTCATAAAATGGACATACATGGATATACCATATGGTTTGTTTAATAACTGTAACTGTCACCAAACAGTTTGTCTTAGAAATCAGTTACTCTCAAAAATTTATTCAGACATTAGAAAACGCTAAGATTAGCTGTAAGGAGTAATAGTTGTATTCCTTGACGTGGGTTTTGATATCGATTGGTGGAATTCATAGTGACATGTTAAGAGTTCGGGCAGGACTGACCTCACCCTCTTTCTCTGTTTCAAAGAACAATCAACTCCTCCACCTTAGTAAGAATTATGGCTAATTATGGCAGTGTCTATCTTTTTTCCTTAATGGCTGCAACTCGTCTCTTACTTGTTTGATAACTTGAATCTAAACACAAATACTTCTCATATCGAGTTTATTCCTCAAAGACAATTCTCTGTAAGGTATATACATGTACAATCCAAAAGTTCTCTGTTTCATATGACTGAGAACAATGAACTTTTACAAACAAACACTGGCACTCACATAACCCTACGAATGAAGTTCAGTTCACTTTTTCACAAAAACAACATTGTGCAAGTTGGCAAAGTATTCACATCAAAATAACATATAAAACAGGTCTCTTTTACATGCTAGGGTACCATGTATTAGATCAATGAGAAATGATAAATGAAAGCTAAGTTATCATCAAGCTAAAGCTGTCAACAAAAAATAAAGAACAATTTATGAATAAAAAATTGGCACTACGTCAGAATTAAATTTACAAATGCTCAATGGGAACTGAAAAGTATTGGATGATAAGTGAGTGACGGTCCTGATTGAATAAGACCCTGTTAAAATTACAATCCTTCATCCTCCAAAAGACTATAAATCACCAATTAGGCTATTTTACAAGCACATTTAGCAGTTAATCTTACAGTAAATGCCAAACCATTTATAAACCATGTGATGCGATGGTAAACCAAACATAAAATGAGTTATGGTGTAAGTAGAAGTATTACAAATTCTGCATTCACATTTGACAGAGTTTTAATTAACCATTATTTTACAAAAATGTTTACCAAAGGAGTGAATGGGAGCAAATAGTAACTTCAAACCAAATGAACCAAACAGAAATCAAACTTCTCCCTAACAGATTCAAGGATTGCTTAATTATTTGACACAAATTCGTGCAGCAAAATGACAAAAGCACCCAGTGTTCACCGAATGATACTTAAGAAAACAGAATGATAAAATTTACAGATAAATAGTCATAG
Source organism: Steromphala cineraria (assembly GCA_916613615.1). Classification (NCBI taxonomy): domain Eukaryota; kingdom Metazoa; phylum Mollusca; class Gastropoda; order Trochida; family Trochidae; genus Steromphala; species Steromphala cineraria. Next base: position 60,345,841 of record OU744729.1, read on the forward strand.
TATTACTGGCAAATAAACCGTGCCAATCATCAAGACTTACTTAACCTGATATTTGACAATTTAATGGAGAATTTGAATATGTAGGGATAATGCAAACATTCAACCATTGTAAGGCTGCAGGTATATAGACTGAATTATGTTTTTCACAAACAAAGTGGCCATGTACCGAATTAATGGAATTATTTTGTCCTTAAAGTGGCAGTAGCACGTTTATTGATAATTTTATATTTTAAATTTGTCACTGATAATTGTAAGTTAATGCCAAATGTATTATTTTGACAATGTCGAAAATCTCATTATACAAGCCAATCATCCATAGTCAGAGGACAAAGTATGAAGATTCACATAAAATCCATTGGCGGCCATTTTTGTGTGAACACCTTTGATTCATTTTTGGTAAGAAAAAGCAATCGCATTCTTAAACTTTACGTTATATATTTGAATTATTACTGCCCCATTTAGTTTAAATGCATTGTCGTTTAATTGGAACCATTAATATTCATTTTCCTGACATCACCTTATATTCCTCCTAAAAACGTGCTACTGCCCCTTTAATTGTTCAGCACTTTCAATAAATCATTTGATTGAACGCCCTAAGAGACCATCAAACTAAAAACGAACTTTGAGAGAAATACTGGTTGTTGATATCATGTTCATTATCTATTGCATAGGATGAAGAATAAACATCGAACTGACATATACCAGACGCATTTCATCAGAAGATAAGTGTTATTATATTTTTATTTCAAACATAAAGTTTTTCCGCGTGATGATGTTCGCTGCATGGATATGTTGTAAAAAGCTGTGTGCTCCCTGTGTGTTAAAGTGTGGAGTTTGTGATATATTGAAAATAGATCTGTAATGTCATATTTCAGGTTGACCTTGCAGCAGCTTTAGCTTTACACGTCATAAGTACTTTAAGTCATGAAACGTTGTGAATTAGGTATGATACTGTAACCAATGCTGCAGAAGGTTTTGATGAGATGGAAACATTGAACATTAAAACGGTACTGGTCAAATGAAATGAATTAGTAATGATAGATTTTAGCAAAATGATTAAGTTAAAATATGTTATTCCATGTTGGTACTGCTTACATTATCAATTAAATATTAATTTACACCTTTCGGGTGTAACCGTTGTATAGTTGACAGAGACTTTGAAACACTTCATATCCAATAAAATCAGTAGTAGTTGGAACTGCAAACTTATAACATTATATAAATGATAAGATACAGAAAACTAAATCCTAAAAAGTTCAATTGTTCCTCCCAATGCTGTATATACTTACAAACTATAGTTAAGGGGTTTTTTTTATAGACTGTTCAAGAACATTTCGATTCAATGCTAGTTCTAAAGTTTCTCCTATGGAAATTGATGGAGTGATAATTGATTCCTCCTTAAGAATTCTCCAGCCAAGTGTAATTAAACAGAAGACCATAAATAAATACTGAAGCTAAATAAAACTCGTCTTTTCTCCTCAGTCAACATGACTTGATCGATGTCAAGTCAAATATCCTCTTCATATATCTCTTGTTCATCTCCATCAATAAAGGCTTACATTTACTTTTTATTAAGGATTCAGCCATAAGGCTGAATCCTTATTGTTATTGGCGTGTTTCTTTTTTTTTTTTTTTTTTTTTTTTTTATTATTATTCCACGATTTTTGTGAACAGGATTCAGACCAAACGGCTGATGCTATCGAGGGCAAATTTCACAGGCTGGTAGACCTTGTTGAGGAAAGGCGACAATAAGCTTTTGGGACAATTCGGCCGATACGTTAAAGGTCCAGTTCGATTCCAAAATCGAAAATTTAACATTGATTTTTTTTTCAAAATGCACTTAGAGACCTAATTTTTTTTTAAAAGATGCGCAATCAAAAATGCTGCAAAAAACGAAATCATGGCAAATTCGTAGGTCACGTGGTTTGGCCGCCATCTTGAATTTTCTGCATTTTTTTCAAAAGTCCGACCCCAGGCACCTTTCAGGAATCACCACTCGGCAACTACTGATACTAGAAAGCTGAAACTTACACATAATGTAGCTGAGACATTGGCCTATAACAAGTTTGTTTCAAAATTCGAAAATTCGAAATAGTTTTTTTTATCAAAATCTTCAAAGTTTGCACATTTTGCAATATTCAAGGGCAAATAACTCAAAAACCTCCCAGACGAATTTGATGATTTTTGCATGAGAGTTAGACATTAGCAAGGTCTTCAAGATAAAAAAATAAAATCGCTCGCGAACAGTCATTTCCGGTCACGCGGAAGGGTCAAAGTTTGCATTTTGGAAAACGGGTGTTTTGGTGGGTACGTTTGAATACTCATTGCTAATCAACGACGTACGATAACACATTGCTCTATATATCATATGAAAGCCAAAAGAACATACAATCTTGGATAAATCTCATTAAAATTAGATTAAACATTTACATTGAAATTCGGAGTATTTAAATGTGGTCAATCCTACTTTCGTTTTGAATTATTATGATATATGAATGATTGAAAAATGTAGTTCATTAGCAATATAACACTAGGCAATGTTTTATCTATCATCAGTCAGCAACAAGGCCGTTTAACCTGAAATGATTCATGTTTACAGCCATGATGAATTTTCTGTAAAGACTTAACGTTGAATATCAAGTGCAATGTGGTCATTTTCATAATGCATTAGTTACTGTTTACCTCTTGAGGTTTACGGTAATTTGATTGAAAACATGATATTTGTAACATATGTCGCATCGCTCACCGTTTCTTTACTTTTTCATGCTCATTAACAAATAATACATCAACATAAAACCATTTCTCTCCTCTACACGATGGTGAAAACAATTTTGAAGTGTCGCTAATGATTCGGATGATAGGAATGCCGCACGGTGAGTGTCGTCAGTTAATTTGAGGGAAAAATATATAACTTTACACTGATAGATTTGGTTCATTGTAATAAGACCAAAGATGATGCCTCGTTGCTACAGCTATGTTGAATAGCAGTGTATGCATAAATGAGGTCTTGCCATTAAGTACCGGACTGACAACCCTTGTCATTATTGTAAGCATTCTCGCTCAAGCTTTTTGACTTAGATAATTACCTCTGTTAATGAAAATTAACACCATACAGTGCTGAATCCGTTTGTCGTCGCTTGCGACTATATTTCTTATTCAATCTGATTTATTTACTTCTGATGTCAATTTCACTTGGTCACTGCTCAGAATCAAGTAGTGACTATTTATATACTTTCATTCACTTCATGGAGTAAAACTGTTGATAAAGTAAAACTATTGAAATCAATTTGTTACTCCTTTAAATTTCTCCCATTCAAATCTTCTGAACTATCTCTCCAAAAATCAATTTTTTTTTATCTCATCGTGATTATTTATTTATAATTTTATTGCAAAGCAATTAAATCTTTATCTTTGCATTGAAATACAAGTTATTATATCTTCCTTTTTTGTTTTCTCCTTGAAAAAATGATTTCAACTGCAGGACTCTTTCAGTATAATTTCTACCGTTGATGTCTGTTCCCATTTTTTCTGCAGTCACTTTGTATGCTATATTTTCTTTTAACAATACAATATAGCAAAACCTTTTCCTTAATAAAAAAAAACGACTGAGGATGCTTATATGCTACTTTGTACTTGACTTTTGCTTAACTTTGTGATTAAGGCAAAATGATGGATAATGAGTTAAAAGACACGTTTTTCATAATACTGAATGTTTAAAGCCAAGGGATTTAGATTCCGTGGTTCAAATCATGTACACTGTATTGTTCTAATTATTTTTAAAGTGATCTTGTGATCAATACATTAATTTATCCAATAATGTGCGTGCCCAAACATATCTTTCACAATGAGGTACCTTGTACTTTTTCCACACAATGATATGTCAATATATCACCCCTAAGTTGACCTGAAATCAAATCAAAGGTCATGGGTCAGTGAAGTTGCAAATCATTGTTGCAGTGTCACACCATTCAATGCAATCAGTTCAGAAAATTCTAGCCAAAGCATTTCCAATCTGTATTAAATCTAATGAGTGGATAGTATAATCACTGTAACTGCCACCAAACCCCCTCATCTTCTATAGAAATCAGTTCCCCTCAAACACCTATTCAGACAGTCAAACACGCTCAGAAAAGGTGTAAGGAGTATTAGTTGCCTTCCTGAACATGGGTCTGCTATCGATTGGAGGAATTCATAGTCACGCTGTTGGGAGTTCGGGCAGCACTAAATTCACCCTCCTTCTCTGTTCTACATGTAAAGAAACTCGAGCTATATCCACAAAAGGTACAACAGTTACTCATTAGCGCTTCCCGATCAATCCTTTCAATCACATCGTGCACTGTTGCCTTCATAAAACTATATTATGGCAGTACATGTCTCGTTTCTTTAATGGCTCTAGCTTGTCAACAAGATTAAAAGCTTTGACGCATTTCAGATAGAAACTGATAAAAACATTATCATTTCTTATAACGATTTGTAAATATTGATTAACATCTTTTTGATCAAGGCACTGGGCTATCGAGTGTAACCTTCCTTATTTATCTATTGCGTGTAGATAAGAGAAGTTTATCATTATTGTTTTAGTTTAATCAATATACCCTCTAGTTTAAAAGTCATTATTAAGCATTAAAGTCATTAATGTAAAAGCAAAATGAAATCTTATATCGGTTAGATAAAGTTGACGTATATCATCTTTACAGCACACTTTTTCGAGTGTCTTGATTTGAACAGAATAATAAGGTTAGCACTCAAAATTGTTTATTTTATACAACAAACGTCTCGTAATTTCAAACAGTAGCAATTTCAACATGAACAGATTCAAGAGTTCGAATTTGCAGCTTGATGTGCTCGTCGAGTGCCTATCAACTTGCAACACTTAAATACAAGAAAGTAAGCTATGATTCAATATGAATATTACGATTGAGTGCCCCTCATTCGTACTTATCAGCCTTTAAATACAGAGCTTTGCTAAGAAAATCAAATCCAAAATTGAGGACAAAGGAGTTTAATTTTCCTGTTTTCCGCTTCTCAACATTTTTCAATTGTTTCACTTGGTTGACCTCCTAGCAGGAGAAACTCAATTTCATATTGTATAACAGGGTATATATATTGTTTGTCCTCTATCGAAAGTCCCTTTTTAATGGTTTTTATTTGACTATGTATTGACAATGTGAAAATGTGATGTAGATGGTAACATTAAGGAATACATTATGCCTTAGCCATATTAAATGTTTCGGCAATCTGATGTCATAAATGACGTTTCTGACCTCAGTCATCTTGTGTCGATCTTACAATAAATAAAAATACGAATATACGAATACATACTCATGGAATGCAAGCTTTAGACTGATATAGATCTTTTATATAGAACATTTACCTGAACTTCGCTCTCACAGGGTTGACATATAGTTTCTCCTGCTTGAAAGTTGTGAATTATGATGAAGCTATATATCCGAAGCTATTAAGAGAGAAAAGTTCCCGATAGGTGGCGGTGTTAAAGGTATGTATACTAAGGGAGTTTCGAATGTAGACTCTATCCTGCTACATGCAAAGCAGAATTAACACTGTTTACTTATTCTTTTTTTAAATATTGCAATATGAAGTATATATATAAGTGAAATATCTCATATCTTTTCATGTTGCAGATAGTGATTTGTGATCAACGTGAGATTAAAAGCACTGTATTGTGACAGTGAGCATCCGTTGCTGTCTTGTGTATAATGTACTCAATGAGATTTTTAAAATCAATGTTGCAAAGTTTGGTGTGCGGGACTTATTTGCGTGTTGTTATGCTACCGCTTATGGTGTGGCTGTGGAACCGTTTTACTCACTCACAAAGAGTAGTGGAAGCGTTTGTCACACAGATCAATTTGGTTGTGTAGATGTATTTGTTTGGTTTTCTGTAGAGCCTTTATATTACTCTTCTCTCATAGCTGCCCTATTCACAATTGAGTTTACATGTTATTTATCATGTTGTATCATTATAAGTATGAACTAAACATTCGATGGAAAGCCACAGTTCCATGTTTTTGCTCATGTACATGTATGAGATGTTAACTCTGGTTTATGTGGCGGACGTTTTCTATTAACCCTGAAGTTGCTGTGAATGTGTTGAAATATATTTGTATCAGCATGTGGTATGTGTTCATTGCATTGATTGTGAAAAGAATCTATCATGTGTTGGTGAGAAACAATTCCAACCTTTCTAAATGTCTGATGTTTTTATTTGGAATGAGTACAACTTAATATGCAAAAGTTGTTATAAAATCCGATTACTACAATATTCTACGGATAAAATCAAACGGAAGTTAAAGATTGTTCTAAGCCGAGAAAATGACATTAAAGAGAACTTTCAAATAACAACTCAATAACACTAATTTAAATAGCCCTGTACAACCTAATTGAACATTATGCCAAATCAACTATCGAATGTTATTTTACCGAAGCCGAAGACAAAGTTTTCCACATTCCCTAGGTTAAACAGTTATCCTGCAGGTAAATGTCAGAGCCGACTGGCCTGTGTTATTACTGGCTAGGACATTCCCGTCTCAGTAATCAGAGGAATACACACCCAGAATAGTGAAGAACTTCCTAACATAGCGTATGGCCTCCTGTATAAACACCTTGATCAGATCTCATATCTACCTTCTGGAGGTCTGTTGATTTTACACATAAGTTGGTAAAACAGGTAAAACTGGGTAAAAAAATGCACTTTTTATGATGGTTCCTGCTAAATCAAATCTCATTGAAATACGTTGTTTGTGAAGCATTTTAGAAGTTGGAATTATCAAGAAGACAAGGAGTTTATGGATTATCCACTTCTTAATTTTAGAATATAGCGATAATTCGGTATAGATCCTTACGGTATAAGGATCTAAACCGAAACATCACTACATTATACAATAAGAAGTTGATAAGCAATAAACTCATTGTCTTCCTCATTGAAAAAATACAATAATAATCGATATGAAATAAATGTAAATCAGTATTACCATTTTCTGTAATAAATCTAAAATAATCAGTGTTCTGTTAAACGCAGTAAGGATACAAAAGACCAGTGAGAAGAGAATAATTGAATTGTCAAAAGCAAACACAAAACCTTAGAATTACAATGGTTTAAAGAAAACTAATATAAAATATAAAATGGCAATATTTATGTAATCTTTTGTAGAAATGATAATTGCTATCAAAGGCTTTTACATTAACCGATGAAAATATTACAATTGCCTAATAAATGATATATCGACTTTGCACATTAAATCTCTGATAATACACTATGCATCCTTAGGTCGTTCAAATCGAAATGTGCCACAAGACATGTAAAAGTGTAAATTTTTAATGGAAAAATTATGCAAGAATGCTTGTATATTTGAATGTGAATTCATAAATTACAGCTGGAAATATAATGTGTATGTTTGTATGATGCGAGGTCTGTTTATATGTGTGTAATTTCATTTAACCTCACTGTTCATTTTATATCAGAATGAATTTGTATATACTTGTGTACAAAAGAAACGCTTCAAAAATAATTACAAGATATTTCTGTCCTCGGGGAATTAATATGACAGAATCATGGTTACATATCTTCTTGAGACGCTAACTTACTTTGATGTGAAATCTTTAAACTTTATCTTTTCATGTTTGTGAAAAACATGCCTCGTTTGGGAATCTCCTTATCCAAGCGAGCTAGCAAAAAAAGAAGAAAACTATTGCTTGTTTGAAAACGTCCTACACAAAAGACGCGTCAATACATTAATGTCCAATAAATTTCATGGTGTCGGCAATATCGTTTTCTATCATAACTTCCATAATTAATCTATTTCTAACCTAAATGCTGAACATCTACCACTTTTTTAATTGCGTTTTATGTACCCGGTGTGTGTTTGAACAGCCGCAAAATCAAAAGTAATTAATCCTAGATAATGAAATTATGTACTTTTCTTCAAAAGGCATATGCTTATCAAATATAAAAAAAAATAACTCTATCCTGTAAAAGAATTTTGTTTTTGATGATGTTGAAAACATGGTAGCATTTCTTTTGGACAGTAGTTTACTATATTTAAATACATGTATACACCAAGCCCCGGAACAAACTACTCACAGTGATATTATTATTGTCAAAAAATAATGAAAAGTTAGGTCGGCCCGATGTCAAACTTATAGGACTAACAAAATAGGAGAAGAAGGTTTTATAAGTGCAATAGAATAATTCTTGTCCTCATACACAGCCTTCAATTGCCATTTAAGTCATATTGAGTAAAAGGAAATAATACTTATGAATATAAAGTAAACAAGTCTGATAAAGTGTGATAATGAGCTGATGCGCAAAGTTACTGGTATATCTCAAGTGTTCCGTTTATAGTAGTATCTTATATAAGTAATAATCTTCAAGGGACAAAGATCCTCCATGAATTCCTCACAAAATGCATCGCTCTTTTATCTCAAACTAATTAGTTGCGCAAGGGGTTCTAACGCTATAGATAACCAAGTGGGAAAGGAAGATTGCCAATTAGGCAGAGAATGATCATTCCACAAGCAGTAATCTTACATCGAGAGAGAATTTTCTTCAATGTTGTGACATATATTAATTATCTAAACTGTTGAGAGCAAGCTTAAAATAGCTTATTTCATCTTGACAGCTGCACTTTTTCTAGTCTATGATTGGCAGTCCGCGTTACAGGAAAAATTGGGTTTTCAGTCAGGAATTTCAAATAACATTAATGATAAGTGTAAGATACAATGGTATACATTAACTATGTGTGATATTGGTTCTTTTATTCCAAACTGATTGGCAGTGATCGTATCAAGAAAACGCAGGTTTTAAGTCAGGAATTTCAAGGAAAATGTAAATGCTATACATTCAATTTATATATTATTTGGTCTAATATGATAAAAACTAAGAATTGCTTACAAAGTTATAATCTTAAAAATTATCATTTTGTAATATTGATAAAAAGGTTTGTCAAAATGTTGATTTACATGTATTTTAAATTCTTACAAAAAATATTGCCGATCGAAGGCAATATGAATTTTTCGAGTTATTACCAGATGCATTTTTAATGACATAACAGACTATTTTCTGGCATGCTATATATCTGTTCCCTATGTATGTAATTATAATATGATAAATATGCAAATTGATAAACACGTTTTGGCAATTGAATTTCGCCTATTTGTTAGAAAGGTGGTAGCCAGTTCAAAACGATTGCATAACAAACGAACTCTTTCATAGCTAAAACGCGTTTGCTCAACAGCTGGGTGTGATAAATCTCAGACATATACCGATGTGTAAAAGAAACTACACACCATAGATTGTTTAAATCTACTAAACATCTAGGAGACATGGGATATGTTTTATTCAAATATCTTTTTGCTTAATGAAGGCAGATTTAAGAAATATAATTTGCATTATCATGACCCCTACCATGTTCGAAATATTGTCAATATGTGAAATATATGTCAGTTAATACCGATGTGTAAAAGTCAGCGAAAACTTCCATAGAATGTTCTTACGCTTTCTACCGGTATTCAATGTTCTTGCAAGGGTTTTTCTAAGGTCATTTAACTGACTGAAAGATGTTTTTAAAAGACAAGAATGTTGATTAGGATTTTTGCTAGACATGACGTCAAAGAGTAGTTCTTTTGAATTTTGAATGACGGTTGTTCATAGGATTGTTGTTTACCTATGATTAGAGTCTGTTCATCAAAGCAAAACTTCCATTGAGTCCATCCGTTAGACCATCCTTAATATTCTTCTACATTATATAATGAAACAGATGGCTATTTAACAGATATGAAAATGAAAAAAAAATAGATGAATTCGTGAAATGAGAAGTAGCTCTCAGGACACTACCTTTCCCCCTGTAAAACATAAATACTATCGTGCTTTTCTTATGATTTTCTTATTCCCTTGATATGAGAAGATACAGAATCGTGATAAAATCTTAAGGAGGCAAAATTGTTTTGAGAGTATGGCTAGGAGCGGAAGAGTCAATTATACGCATTTCCAACGAATTCTGCCAATAAAAACAGAGAGCTTATCTGTACATTTCGGAGCCAAGTTTATTACATATGTTATCATGTAATCCTCACAAAAAGGTCGCTAGGTTTATTGATACTTGGAAAAAAAGTGTGTTGATCCATCAATAAGTAATAGAACCACCAAATAGATAAATGGTGAAATTAGAATATACAAACAAAATCGGAACAGACCTGAGATGGTTTTGAAAAATGTTTTGTCTTGATTACGCCTTGTTTAAAGAGTCACTCTGAGATGTTTAGGTCACATGTGCAAAACTTTATCAATAGTGTCATTTGATAAAGAAGCATCAGTTGTTGTAGGAAAGCGTCATCTTACAGTTATTTGACGTTAAATAGTGACAATGAAAGGTTTAAAGACGCGATAGTGATGGAAAACCGGACATTGACGGGCGTCAATTAGTCAAACAGTCAGTCAAACGTAAGTTTGGAAACTTACAGAAAGTAGTCATATTGACAGAAACGAGTTCATAGTTCACTAGGTTATATAACTATGAGCCATGCAAATTGGACATGTGAATTCGGCTTCCAAGAATATATATAACTGTTTTAAGATTTTCATTGAAAACAAATATTTATCATAAAATTACTACTTGGGGATTAATATTTTAGATTTTTTCAATTCATATCGAGGCAAAACAATATATGATGAAACTCATGGAGTGGCTGTTCAAATTTCAAAGAAAACGTGGAAACGAACTGCTATATAACAGACTGTTGTAAGTTCGTACTTTATATTATATTCCTTTTATTACATATTCCTTATTCTCTTCAACGTAAAACACAAATTATGTCGAAATTAATATTCCATATCAGACTCAAATAGAATCACAGAGGGAAATGTATATTAAACACTTTCATTGTTAATAGAGCATCTACTAACTGAAGATTTACTGAAAAGATTAACAACGATACATTGCACTCCTCTGAAATGACATGACATTCAATGCAAACCAATTCAGATAAAAGGTCCAAGAATGTCCCTTCGTATAAAATACTCCTCTTATCCAGCATCTCTTAAAACCGACATTTTGGCCAGGTCCTTGGTAATGATGGTTGTTTGGCAGCGCAATTTAGTTATCTATTGCACTCTAAAAGTTGCATGGACCAAAATCAAAACCTGTCTTAAAGAATCCATTGCATTAGGGAAACGACTTGATGCATGCCATCAATTCAACGCCTCGGTATCCCATCAGAAAGCGGTATCCCATCAGAAAGCGTTTTGCGTAAACACAAAACGTTTATAACGATAGTGGATAAAGACACACAGGTGCGAGGAAACAAGCACCCCCCGGGAGAGGAACGGGGTCGGGAGCTTACGGAATCTAGAAAATCATACTGCATGATTCAGGGAAACAAAAAATTGCTTTAAGCCCAGCGCCCCAATATCCTTTTGAACGTATTTGCTTAAACATGAAGTTATGCCTCAAAATTGCCTTTCAACTGAGTCCAAACAATCATGCTACATTACATTTGTAAATTGTGTTGGGAAAACATATTTTCAATGTTTTTGTGTAAAAACTGAATTGTAAAAATGTTTGTAATTTGACTTCTTTGAAATAACGTACTCTTAACAAAAAATCCCTCATATGCCAAAGCTTATATAAATGTATATAATATGTAACCTTATACTGTTTATGTAAAGACTCTATCGTTCGATTAATTGCCTCTTATTCTGATATCAACATCAATTATCCGTATTATGTATTCAAACATCCTCATTATAATTAACTTAATCAATCAATCTTCGAAAACACCATACGTCGTCCTTGGGATATACAAATGAGGAAGTTTATCTATTATTAGCTGCGAAGTCTAATCGGTATGGTAACTTATCTCAACGTTAGGTGGCATGTGGTTCTTTGTGGCATCAACTCCTAACTCGGTTCGTATTTGATTTCCTACTTCCAGTGATTAACCTTGTTTAGAAGATATTGACAACAAGATAATTATGTACAGCTAATGATGTTAATTTGTTCTCAGATAATAAAATATCTATTTAGAAACATTGCTTATTGGACGCTCGATGCCGTAATGATATGAGAACAACATGGAAGAATAACGCATTTATTTCCTATTTTCATTGACAATTTAATTTCTTCGAACTTATACTTAAGATCGAACACGAAGCCTTTAGCCATAATTGGAAATGAACAACGTGGTAGACTTAATGAATTATTTCTTATTTTCACTTACGATTTCATTTCCTTTTAGACTATTAATTTGACTATCTAGAATCTTTTTGAGGCTCATATTTCAATCATTTTTTATCCCACCGGTATGTAATACCGTGGGATATAGTCATCGCCCTGTCCGTCTGTATGTCCGTCCGTCCGTCCGACCGTCTGTCCGTCCGTCCGTAATCATTTCGTTTCCGGAGCAGAACTCAAAAACCGGTCCACATATCTTTCTGAAACTTTACATGTGTATTGCTCACCTACTGAAGTGGTGCCTTTTGATATTTTCAAATTTCTGAAAATTTTATTTTTTATTATTTCCATGGAAACGGCTCTTATTTGGACTCTGTTCATGAAAGGTTTCGTTTCATATATATAAAACCGGTCCACATATCTTTCTGAAACTTTACATGTGTATTGCCCACCTACTGAAGTGGTGCCTTTTGATATTTTCACATTTCTGAAAATTTTATTTTTTATTATTTCCATGGAAACGGCTCTTATTTGGACTCTGTTCATGAAAGGTTTCGTTTATATTAGCTTATACTATTATGAACCTTGCTTGAAAAATTTACAATTATCTTTCAAAGGTTTACATCTTACGATCATGTGGAACCGGTGGGATATGTCATCTTCTGATGACTCTTGTTTATGTTTGTATTACCCAATAACACATACATAAAGATACATACAATCAATATTTGAGAAGAATGTATGGAAGAAAGACCAGAAAGAATAACATTTTTTTGGATTTGCATTTGAAAATGCTATGTATTTTGTAACTCTGTAGTAATTCAGTATTACCCGTTGAAAAACTTTGAAGGTTGGCTTTCTTTTTTACACTATATTCATATAATGTATGTTTCACTATTAAAAGGACAGCATTTAATGGATTATCACCCTTGAAACCCAAAATGACATTTTCATATGAAAGATCAATATTTCCTTCAGACAACTTCTAAAACCAACTGGATATTTCCTTCCACATATTCTCAGTATAAGAACATTCATATAATAAATGGATAGTTGTTTCAGGAGAGGACTTACAGAAAGTGCACAATGGAGAATCAATGTACTTCATTAAATGTAGCTTATATTTAGTCATCAAAATATTGTGGATAATTTTAAAATAAAACCATCTCAACTGTACACTTTCTGTGCACCTATTTGCCATTAAATAAGTATTTGACCAATCTTCTTTATTATATTTTTTTCAAAATAACTTCCCATTTATCTTGACTAGAAGGTCTGGGTTGATGCTGTGGTAGTAGTACATTGTAAACATATTTACTTCTTTGGTTTTGGTCACATCTCATATTTCAATCATGATCACATGAGAACAAATTGGAGTAAGAATGTTGGGGAAACGTTAAATATACTTACAAAAATATGATTTTTATTTCAAATACATCCATACCCTTTGTCTACATCACTAACAACTAGAGAAAAATTCATATGTTGCTCAGGACCGAGAAAGACTTGTCTTATATTTTTCTGATTAATCCGTCAAACAATTTGAGAAGGACTACTTCTACAATAATGCTATTTTGATTAATGCATTATGAGAACATGAATGCGATGAAAGCGTATATGCCCTCTGCGTAATGAGCGTATCATGTGCAAACATAGATTTGTTTGCTCTCTGTAGCACACACATGACGTCTCGAATCACATGAAGGCAAATATTTGCACATCAGAGTGAATATGTGCCAGAGTAACTAGCTTGTCTATTTCTGTTAACAAAAGCTTCGGCCGATCATCTCTCTTGAACACCATTATATTCTGTAGTGGGCGAAATTTGAGGCACTTAGTACATTAGACACGGTTGTATTACATAGTCACGTGCCATTTGTAACAACCGTATGGGCAGTTTGCTTTACTGGGTCAGTCTCGGATAGGCTGTTTAACGTCTAGAGTTGATTTCTTTACTGGGTCAGTCTCGGATAGGCTGTTTAACGTCTAGAGTTGATTTGTTTGCTTTACTGGGTCAGTCTCGGATAGGCTGTTTAACGTCTAGAGTTGATTTGTTTGCTTTACTGGGTCAGTCTCGTATAGGCTGTTTAACGTCTAGAGCTTTACTGGGTCAGTCTCGGATAGGCTGTTTAACGTCTAGAGCTTACTGGGTCAGTCTCGGATAGGCTGTTTAACGTCTAGAGTCAGTTTCGGATAGGCTGTTTAACGTCTAGAGTTGATTTATTTATGTTGGTACCTTTCATTCCAAAGAATCAAATAAATCAATCAAATCATTGATGTGCGATAGACATATTGAGCCTGGCGGTCTCCGTATAGAACGCATGACCATACATATCGACAGATATCGATGAATCCTGAACCGTAGGAGTTTTATTCTCTGGGCTAGATGTAAAGGAGCCCTTTTAATGGCAGATGGGACGGAAAAAGAATATTCTTCAACTCGAACTGATTAAAATCAAATTTTTTTTGCCATTGGAATTTGGTCTTAATAATTGTCATTTTGAGATTTCTCAATATGTAGACATCTGTGTTGAAAAAAAACACGTTAAAACATATCTTAAAAATCGAAAACAACACAAGCTCTAAATTGGACTAGAAATAACCAATTCAAATATATTTCCAAAATTCGATTAATTGTATCATCTTGGAGGCGCGCAACCCTAATTGACTCGTGACAAAATGACCTCCATCTAAACCGAAATGAATTAACTTCAACAAAGTCGTACCACGAGAGCAGATTGTTAAATTAGAAAACGCCATCTTATTGATTTGCTAGCAGAGCACACATGTATCTCCAAACATAACTGTCTTTCTATGCGGAAGTGAGAGAAAGGTGTGCAGCTAGGAGGAAAGGTAGTTCGAGCTGGTCTACTCACCTAGATCGTCTATGTTCTTGGACATGTTGAGGGAAACTCCTATCAAGACCACACTGAAAAGAAGGAGAATGAAGGACACAACCGCAACCGCACGTGCCACACGCTTCCGCTGAATCGTCGCAGGGTCGTCGGAGAACTTCGAGTTGGTGACTGACACGTTGACTGTTGTCGCATGCTCCTTGATATCATCTTCGTTCTCGATGTGACATGACAGTATTTCGATGCCGTCATCTTCAGCAGTTGTCATAGCGTCCCGAGACACACTCGACGTCAGTTCGATGTGCTCGCTCGCTTCCTCGGCCGAATTGGCCAGAGATAGTGTTGGGGAGTTTTGGAATGGAATGTTTAAGTTAGGAATAAACCTATATGGTGTTCCATTTCATGAATATTTTATCCAAAGCTTGAATTATCCAACTTAAAACTCATCTTACGTCGAACAGAAGAGAGGGTATTGACACAAGATTAACACATTTTTCCTAATGGTAAGTTCACATGGATTAGACGAAAATAATTCTGACACACGGTTACCACATTTTACCTAAAGGTAATTTCACATCTCATCACCTGCTTGAAAAAGGCACATTTGTTACAAACAGTAAACACCCGTCAGTCCAGACTCTCGTTCGCTTTTGATTATCCAACACCTGTAGTGCATCAACATGCACAGAACAATTTGAACTCCTCCAGCCCTCAAAATACGTCGCACCTGTGAAAGAATAAGCTGGAGGCTGGAACAACAGTCCCAATAGATGTGGGCAGTATTGCCAATCAAAGACTCCGGATTTGTTCTGCCCAGGTGGGACTCATCCCGCCGTGCCCACACACTTCTTGTATTCTATCCAAGCAACACAGCAGCTCAATAGACTAAACTGCCAACTAAGAATAACGTTAACGAATTGATCAATTACGCTCTCCACGGACTCACTCATAGGTGGGACGGTATTGTTACAGAAGACCACCTTTCTATCCCCGTTCTCCGGTCTTCCACTCGATCTACTTTCCCGATCCAACAAGCAGAGTCGCTTTACGTTCAATCCAAACACTGCCCAATTGTTCCACTTCAAAGAGTAATCCAGCACTCTATCACGCACGTAACGGTAGACAACGCCAAAGGGAAGGCATGGAACACACGGCCAGGAGTCTTCACATTTTTAAGATGTTTGCACTACATACAGATCGAACTCTGCTCTATACATAACATGTCACACACGAGTCTGGGAGGCGATCCCAACCCACTCGTTCAAACCATGCAGCTCGCCAGACGAAATCGCTGCTTCTTTGATAACTTAACTTGTTTGGGAAGAGTGGTATTTTGTAAGCCGGAGCCGCCCCTGGTCTGATCGGTAAATATACTTTTTTGCTTCGCTTATCTGGTTCCGTGGAAGAGAGAGAGAAAGCGGGCGTTCTGGAATCTACAGTTACACCCAGCCTGGTGGCAGCATAGGTAATGCTGAATAAAGCTCAACCCTTACCTGTCTCTATAGATTGGACCCTATCTGTATGCTTAACCACTGGGACTTCCTTTGCTTTATCTTTTCACTTTCTCGTTTCATTTAAATACAATGCAGCATCCTGTGACTCGTTACACCCTTTAAAGAAATCATTATAAATGTATCCGATTGTGAGGTCTTTCATTCATAAACCTGTAATTGATATGTTTCCAAATTTCCTTATATTTATTCTTATATGTCTTGAATTGAGAACAATTCCGTCATCGATTGGCTACGTAATTATGTATTAGGCTCGCCTGAATATCCATTCTTATTATTTATTGCAGCCTTCTTGAATTTTTTTAAAGGCCATGTTATTCGTCGAATCCTCTAGACGTAACTGTTAACCTTGCTTAACGCCTCTCTGTACCAAGTTCTCTCCCGTCTATAACGTCCCACGCTATCCAAGACTGGGCCATGATATTTTCCACATCAAGTTTATTGGATCACGGCGCTGAAAGACAGAGAAAACTATATTTGGCTTGCTTTGAAAACCTAACAATATATTATTAATTGATTGATATTAGCCAATAATATTATTCATATCTTTCAGCCCATGAAAATATTAATCAATCTTTGATAGCTAGGGCCTATCGATCCGCGAGACTCACATGGATAATGTGTTTAAGGTTTGCATAATAAATAAGTAAGATAATGTATAAATGAAATTAAATTACAGGGAAAAGGTCAAAACGCGTCATCAACGAGAAGACTATGCCTTGTTTTTACTATACAGATGCTTTAAGAGCCAATTTGTTTTGGTTAATATGAATTGATTTTGACTACCTTTTATTTTGAATGGTTTGCAAACGGCATTTTAAATCGTATTTTGTTGCAAGAAAATGGAAAAAGGCAACGTTTTCATACATAGATATATCGAGATCACCACATTACTTACATTGTCATCTACATACATTAATATATTCGCAGAGACATTCCATACAAAAGTTAGTTATTGCATGTGATGAATGCATGCATATCGTTGATGATAAAATCTGCGAAATATTGCATGTTACAAAGGCATTAATCAGTTGCTATTTGGTGTGACACGCCTACCTTCCCATAAAATCCATTGAAAGTTTTTTAGTTTCCAAGCAATCGGCGTACATCAATAAACACAGGGGACGGCTAGCAGTCGAGACTGACAACAGTTGACACGTGATCTGTAAAGTACAAACCTTGTGTGCCCTAGTTCCTAAATCACAACAGTTCCGATTTCGATGTCGCTTGAATTCCGTATCCAAACAACACTTCCTTTTGGCTGGACAGGCTTGTAGCAGACATCAAAGAATAGTTTGAAGCCTCCAGGGCGTGAAAGATGTCACTTCCAACACAAAGATCCCCCAAACCCTCATTTATTCCTCATTTCCTCACTCCATCTATCAGGCAACTCCGCCTTTCTCTGTTTAGTTCCACCACGAGACTCTCACGGCCCAGAGCGCTTTGCCTATCTTAGGCTCCAGCTTGCTACTGGATCGATTTTTCGCCAATCGATTAAAATGACCTCTGTCAGTTGTAATGTAGATATTTCAACATTATATTGTAACTGCTCTATATTTGAGGCGGCGGAAAGGTTACTTTTCGTGGATATATGCTGGAAGCGCCGAGCTAGTTCGGTGCATTTGACTTGATATCTCAACGTGTGGTTGGATTTGTATCTGTATCTTAGTTTTGAAGACGACTTGTATATCCCATGAATGTTCTTTGAACATGATATTTGTTATACTTATATCCGTTTTTGAAAGGGAATGTCTTTAGCTGTTTGTTTGACCAAACATCAGTACTATTAAACGTTTATTTCAAATTCTAAGGTGACGAGTATAGTAACATGGATGATTATGCAGTGAAACGACAAATTTGATTTTATGCACCTTTGTTTCTGTAAAATAAAAAAGCGCGATCTATGTTTGAACTTATGATGTAAGTTAATTTATGTATGTTTGTATTTTGAAAGGGAAAAGTCGTTTTACATGTATTGTTTCACCGAAAGTGGTAGATACTTTATATTATAATATGACAGTTAAATGCTGAAGTACGAATAACATATCTTACATGAATATATATGTCATATGCGCATGGACCCACAAAACATGTTCAATATGTCATTCCTAAAGGTTAATATCTACAGTTACATCTATATTGAATCTATAATGAAGTTTAAGTTTATATTTTTTAAGATCAACAGCATACCTGATGGAAACACCGTACTCAGTTGAAAAGGCAGTCAATAACATCGAAGTCTTAACCAAATTCTATACATACAAATATGTCTCCTTCTCGCAAAGAGGTTTGATAAAAAAATGATGAAACGTTGTCTTAAACGACGGTTAAATATTGCTATTTGTAAAAAGCAATAAATGAGAAAACGATGATATTAACAGTAAACATTCTGAATATCTCTCAATTAATTGGGTTTGAAGCTTGTATGTTTTGTTATAGAGTCGCTCTATATCGGGGACCTTACTTGGTTTTCTCAGCACGTGCAACGTTTTATTTCACAACTAATTTTTGACAAGGTACAATTATAGATAATCTTTAGATGCACAATAATTGTTGCAATTAGAAGGCTTTTAGGTTCCTAGATATCGTTTCCACACAAAAACATAACAAATCAATCGTCCTTATCAAACCGAAATTTGCCTCTGTTACTAATTTTGACAAATGAAAAGACGATAAAATCAAGACTTCTAACATTGAATTATGATAGATTGAGAGACAATTACCCTTCACTGCAATACGTTGATCGATACATGATTGCTGAGATACATTACTGCCATTTGTTGAATATCATAGACGTCAACTGATCCATCGGTAGGTTTCTCGGCGCGCTTTCTTCCAAATATAGCTTTTCATTGATACCATCGATGCATTATGTTTTTTGTGTAAATGTTATTGACACTACAATCTAAACATTGATTCAAACCTAATAAGTATCAAAATCGTATATGTGCTATTCTAAGGGTTTATGATAAGAAGGAACATTTTAAACTCCACGCATATAAGAAATATGTTCAATGAGCAATGCACTTAATTCAACTGTCATTTCTGACTCATGTAATCTTCTAATTTCCAGGAAAAGCGTAGTGGTTAGTGTCGGATCAAGAGCTATGGGGTTCGAATACCGCCAGGGGCTCCGAACTGTTTCTGCATATGAGAAATATTCTACATGCAGTAAGGTTTCAGTGCAATGCTCACTGAATTTCATCCGGTCATTGCAGGTTTCACCGCAATAGTGTTCCGGACCTTCTCCCTGCAACTATACTAGCAGCCGTGGTATGAGTGAAGTATTCGTGAAAGCGGCGTTAACCTCAAATCGCCTCACCTAACCTCCCATTATAACCAAAAGACTTTTAAGCTTTATAGTTCATTTCATGCATAACCTCCCTACTAGTAAAAGCAATATACGTCTTTATGAAATGACCAGTTCTAGAGGTTTAATATTGCTAAAATCTTCCGTGAATATTTTCTTCCACAACATGTTTAAATTCGGCAAATCTACTTCACCAACTTCTCTCAATTCCTATGAATATCCGCATAGACAAAGAATCACTAGAATATGCTAAGCAGGGTTATTTTTATATTCTTCCAGCACACGCATGTATAACCATTTCGAGAATTGCCTCGGCATGACATTATCGTGCGCAGTACAATTAGTTCAGACGTTTAATACTCAACAAGCTATAGCTGTGCTGCTAATAATATTCGGACATATCTATCATATTATTTAGAGAACATATTGTTGCACCTGTGCCGTCTGGTAATAACAATGCATTGATTCCTTGCAACAACATCTTGCAAGGAAATAGTAATGGGATGGCAACACAAGACAGAGCAAAGTAAAATCCATCTGCAGATGTGGTTTTATCACAGACATGGTAACATATGTTATGATAAGATAATATAGATGCTCTTGAATTGAGGAGTCACAATGCCATCAAGATTTATGATTCTTGATTGGTTAGGTTTACATTCGTGATACATAATGTGGCATTGTACCATGGGCACATTATATAACTCGTTTCCGTTCAATGTGCTTGATTTCGCTTGAAACGACGTGGAACAACTCGTTATGTAAGATATGTTTAAAACGACATGATAACCAATGACCAAACGTTGTTCCAATGTGTGAGGTGAGGTGATATTGGGATTCACTCCGCTTACAAGAATATCCAACTTGTTTGTATAAGTGCAGGGAGAAAGCCTGCAACATGCTTGTGGCTATGCATTGCGATAAAACCTGCGAGCATTTACGAGCATCGGTCGGTACCAGCGAACCATGGGAAACAAGGCTAAAAAACATTATACCATTGCATCCGAACGTTACTGCGTGTGGAACAATTTTCTACTGCAGAACGTTTCTACTATAAATAATGAAGTTGCATTTCTATGCATGTAAAATTAATAGAATTCTTAATCATCTGCCGCAAATCAAGACGTTGTTTAAACTCAAATAGTTATCATCTTTCACCACATCCATAAAAAGAAGTTGTCTATCCAAATACATCGATATCCCAAAACTTATTACCGAATGCATATTCAAATTATACTTTTAATCTTTGTTCTTAGTAAAAATAAATTAACATACCACACGTGTAGGAAGATTTGGGTATAGAGACGAACTATTTATATTACTTTACAGAAATTAAAGGGAACAAACCCATTTTCTGCCTGACATGCTTCTATGCATAGACAGATGTGAGGTTCACACTCTTAGTTTATCCTGACGGTAAAATGTGTGTACAAAGCATATTGGATGAATCTAACTGAAAGAAGGGGCTGCTGTCAGCAAATAGTTTTAGGTATTTTTACACCAAACACATGTGAAACATACATATAGATGAGTTACTAGATTGTAACAATGCAACAACGTTAATTAAATAACGTTTTAATCAATCTAAAATACATTGTCCAAAACCGATAAGTATCATAATTTACACCAAATAGAATCCTATATGAAATATTATTTTTGTTATTTATTTATTGTTTTAATGCTGTAAATGTGCATGAATTACTTGAAATATACTTTGAAATACATTTTTATTACCAGTGATTTCATTTTCAACTTTGTATGTTTAATAAATTTGAATTAATGTATGTAAGAAACAAATGTTGTGCGAAAAATAACTTTTAATACATAATTGACAAGAGATTTTTTTCAGGATATTTCTAAGCATTACGTGATAAAAACTCAGCAGAACTGTTTCAATATTGACAATTGATTTGTTTGAGAGATAAGAACTAAATATTCCATGATCCAGGTTATTCTAAGAAATTACCACTTGATGTTAGAAACACCAACTCAAGCCTAAAACAGATCGATCTCATCAGAGTCTTGAGGCAACGAGATTTGATAAATGATTCACAAATACCAAATTAGAGACTCATCTCATCTTCACAGTTAGAATCAACCCCACGGTTAGGAAACACTTAATTATTCATATGTGTATTTACTATGGCGGCCATTGGTCTCTGGTGCTACCGTTGAGTTTATTACATTGTATATAATTTAAAGATATAGTGTTACACAGGTAATAGGAAGGTGATGCAATTTGATTGTGCATTGATTCTATCAATAAATCAGTGACTATATCGATCTGTTTTAAAAGAATTTCACTTGTACCATACCTTATTAGTTTCATCTCTGTGAATACATGGTAGCAATATTACAGTTACTGATTCTTGACTTGGTCATTTTATTTGTACCAACATTATCCATTGATATCGACAGACACAAGTGGGTTTTTTAATAGTACATTCATTACAAATGGTAGCGTATTACCACCTTTCCAAAACAGTAAGATTAATGGTAAAACAAACCTTACTTTTACAGGTTGTAGAACAATTGCCACCAAGACGAGAGCCATATACACAATGTAGGACAATAGTCAATAGCTGGGGATCGGTGGGACTCAAGAAGTAAAGTATTACGACTATATCGATCTTTGTGAAGGAATTTTACTCGTACCATACCTTTTTATTTACATCTTTGTGAATCAATGGCCGAAGAGATTGTTGATTATTCTTTCTGTAAACTTGAATTTAACCTCACACAAGAAGTCGACACCGAATGATTTAATTTAAACTTTGTGGTAATACTTTACTTTTGAGTCGTCAATGTGGCAATCTTTCGAATGCTACCATCATATGACACTGATGCATTACTAAGGTTCTATACTTTCATGAATAATACTTGTACCATAGATAATTAGGGAAGAAATTGATAAATAGTTTATGTTTGAAAAAGAAAAAATGTTTTTTTATGTCAATACAAAATGTATCAATATTCGTAGATACGACAACATTAGTTTACATTTAGATATGTCCATCCAAGGGAAAGCACATTTAGTCAATTGGTTTGTACAGAACAATTACTGCACCATTAAAATGTAGTATTTTTGTAACAGCTGAACAAATATTAATCGGTAATAACATTGCTGACGAGAGTACATTTGGTTTATTAAGGTTACGAAAACTACAAATTATAAAGTCTAAGCAGTAAGTAAAAATTCATCTTTTCCCCAATTAATTCATACATTAAAACATACATGGAAAGAAAAATAACATGGCGAGAAAGATGTGAACAATAATCGTGTCTTCAATAGGATTAACTTATCTTAAATATTTACATTTCTTCTTTAAACAAAATGGAGAAGGCTTTTAGGGAATGTTGTATGCACGGAACATCTATAACTGTATGTAAATAACTTTCATTCAACAAACTCGGGCCTTTTAAAAGCAGATCAGGTACAGATTAAGTACATCCACTTATGCCTCTGCCGTTCTATAATCAACAACAAAACATATATCATCACTGTAATGTTCATTTTAGCGGCCTTAAAATTTACCGTTCGGGGCTGGTTGGAGAATCCAATAATATAAATTTCTATGAATATATCAATCAAATCGCATTCTCTTCAATGGGATAAGTCTGTACACCTGGAACAAATATTGCAACACCTGCCTTTTCAAATAATGTTGTGTTTTGAATTAATCCTTTCAGTATCGCTTTTTTGTGTGAAGTTAAATCCAAGTTTGATGAAAGAATATCAACGATATCGTTTATCTATTCAAACTGTGTCATTTAAATAAACTCGGATATACCCGCAAGACAATGCCGTTTTCAACTTGCCGAAAGATCAACCAATTATGATCACCCAGCCTCTTGGCTATCTCGGGGGACAGTGCTGGTCACCTGTATGGAACCTATACACCAAGGTGACCATCTCACGTCTCGGCTATCTCGGGGGACAGTGCTGGTCACATGTATGGAACCTATACACCAAGGTGACCATCTCACGTCTCGGCTATCTCGGGGGACAGTGCTTGTCACCTGTATGGAACCTATACACCAAGGTGACCATATCACGTCTCGGCTATCTCGGGGGACAGTGCTGGTCACTTGTATGGAACCTATACACCAAGGTGACCATCTCACGTCTCGGCTATCTCGGGGGACAGTGCTGGTCACCTGTATGGAACCTATACACCAAGGTGACCATCTCACGTCTCGGCTATCTCGGGGGACAGTGCTGGTCACATGTATGGAACCTATACACCAAGGTGACCATCTCACGTCTCGGCTATCTCGGGGGACAGTGCTGGTCACATGTATACAGCCTATACACCAAGGTGACCATCTCACGTCTCGGCTATCTCGGGGGACAGTGCTGGTCACATGTATACAGCCTATACACCAAGGTGACCATCTCACGTCTTGGCTATCTCGGGGGACAGTGCTGGTCACTTGTATGGAACCTATACACCAAGGTGACCATCTCACGTCTCGGCTATCTCGGGGGACAGTGCTGGTCACCTGTATGGAACCTATACACCAAGGTGACCATCTCACGTCTCGGCTATCTCGGGGGACAGTGCTGGTCACTTGTATGGAACCTATACACCAAGGTGACCATCTCACGTCTCGGCTATCTCGGGGGACAGTGCTGGTCACATGTATACAGCCTATACACCAAGGTGACCATCTCACGTCTCGGCTATCTCGGGGGACAGTGCTGGTCACATGTATACAGCCTATACACCAAGGTGACCATCTCACGTCTCGGCTATCTCGGGGGACAGTGCTGGTCACCTGTATGGAACCTATACACCAAGGTGACCATCTCACGTCTCGGCTATCTCGGGGGACAGTGCTGGTCACCTGTATGGAACCTATACACCAAGGTGACCATCTCACGTCTCGGCTATCTCGGGGGACAGTGCTGGTCACCTGTATGGAACCTATACACCAAGGTGACCATCTCACGTCTCGGCTATCTCGGGGGACAGTGCTGGTCACCTGAATGGAACCTATACACCAAGGTGACCATCTCACGTCTCGGCTATCTCGGGGGACAGTGCTGGTCACCTGAATGGAACCTATACACCAAGGTGACCATCTCACGTCTTGGCTATCTCAGGGGACAGTGCTGGTCACATGTATACAGCCTATACACCAAGGTGACCATCTCACGTCTCGGCTATCTCGGGGGACAGTGCTGGTCACCTGTATGGAACCTATGCACCAAGGTGACCATCTCACGTCTCGGCTATCTCGGGGGACAGTGCTGGTCACCTGTATGGAACCTATACACCAAGGTGACCATCTCACGTCTTGGCTATCTCGGGGGACAGTGCTGGTCACATGTATACAGCCTATACACCAAGGTGACCATCTCACGTCTTGGATATCTCGGGGGACAGTGCTGGTCACATGTATACAGTCTATACACCAAGGTGACCATCTCACGTCTCGGCTATCTCGGGGGACAGTGCTGGTCACATGTATACAGCCTATACACCAAGGTGACCATCTCACGTCTCGGCTATCTCGGGGGACAGTGCTGGTCACCTGTATGGAACCTATACACCAAGGTGACCATCTCACGTCTCGGCTATCTCGGGGGACAGTGCTGGTCACCTGTATGGAACCTATACACCAAGGTGACCATCTCACGTCACGGTTATCTCGGGGGACAGTGCTGGTCACCTGTATGGAACCTATACACCAAGGTGACCATCTCACGTCTCGGCTATCTCGAGGGACAGTGCTGGTCACCTGAATGGAACCTATACACCAAGGTGACCATCTCACGTCTCGGCTATCTCGGGGGACAGTGCTGGTCACCTGTATGGAACCTATACACCAATGTGACCATCTCACGTCTCGGCTATCTCGGGGGACAGTGCTGGTCACATGTATACAGCCTATACACCAAGGTGACCATCTCACGTCTCGGCTATCTCGGGGGACAGTGCTGGTCACTTGTATGGAACCTATACACCAAGGTGACCATCTCACGTCTCGGCTATCTCGGGGGACAGTGCTGGTCACATGTATGGAACCTATACACCAAGGTGACCATCTCACGTCTCGGCTATCTCGGGGGACAGTGCTGGTCACCTGTATGGAACCTATACACCAAGGTGACCAGCTCACGTCTCGGCTATCTCGGGGGACAGTGCTGGTCACCTGTATGGAACCTATACACCAAGGTGACCATCTCACGTCTCGGCTATCTCGGGGGACAGTGCTGGTCACATGTATACAGCCTATACACCAAGGTGACCATCTCACGTCTCGGCTATCTCGGGGGACAGTGCTGGTCACATGTATACAGCCTATACACCAAGGTGACCATCTCACGTCTCGGCCATCTCGGGGGACAGTGCTGGTCACCTGTATGGAACCTATACACCAAGGTGACCATCTCACGTCTCGGCTATCTCGGGGGACAGTGCTGGTCACCTGTATGGAACCTATACACCAAGGTGACCATCTCACGTCTTGGCTATCTCCGCGGACAATACCAGTCTCAATTTCATGCATCAATTTGAAAGCCATTGATATAAAAAGTATGCATAATTCTTAAATGGATACAAAGTTTACATTAAAGGGGCAATATCACGTTTTTCATTTTCTAAATTGTTCACTTATATTGTACGTTATTGCTAAATGTATTATTTTGAAAGTGTCAAAATCTCAGTTAATAAACCAATCATCCGTAGTAAGAGAACAGAAAGAACAGAAGAGAAAGAATGTTTGAATTTCTGATTGCATGACCTTTTATTATTTCGCTATTAACACTTTTATCTCTGTGGGAGATAAAAGTTCTTTGCAATCGTGATATAGATCTAGTATTTGACAGAGAATTCACATGCTTTCTCCTTAACGTGCAATTTACCCTTCAACGTCTGCACCGATGAGGAATTTCTATATCTGGCAGAATTTGCCTAATAAGGAACATCTCTCTGTCAGAGACTTCGAAAAGATCGATCAATTACCAGACAACTTTGTCCTATCCGGTGAAGACAGCATTGTGTTGAAGTCTGTCTGAGTGAGAGTTATTTAACCTTTAAATGAGTTAGTGCAATAAAACGGAGCAATTATTCTGGTTTAAGTGTACTACTGCACTATCATTCTCTCCCCACAGGGGAAGCTCAAGTCATAACATGCTGATCAAACCACTTTTTGAAAAAGACGAGTTCTCTGGTTTGCGACAGGTTCCCCCGTAGATAATAGCGTAGCATAATGCACAACAACCTTCGAGTGCATGCG
Source organism: Steromphala cineraria (assembly GCA_916613615.1). NCBI lineage: Eukaryota > Metazoa > Mollusca > Gastropoda > Trochida > Trochidae > Steromphala > Steromphala cineraria. Next base: position 60,372,947 of record OU744729.1, read on the forward strand.
CATCCAATTAGGCTTTAACAAACTCTTCTTATTCAAATAGAGATTGGATTAACATGTTCTGACCTGATTATAATAATGTAGGTATTTACATCGCGCACTTGCCACCCAATAGCTTGATCAATTACACTACACGAAATTATAAACCTGAAGGAATATACTTTCATAGCAGCTATCAAGAGCAAAGCGCAACTACATGTATGTAAGTTCGTTCATTCAGGTACCCGCTGGGTAAAATATGGATGAACTTCCTTGCAATCTAACTCAAACACAAAAAGAAAAATGGCCAACCTTAGTTTTTGTTTGATTCTTGATAATTTCTTCTAAGACTAATGATATGCATTATCAGAATCAGCAACGAAATGTCTGCCCAACTTACGATATTTGTAGCATTATAAATTACTGCTTGGAATGATGCTGAAAAAATGAAATTTCTATCAAACGTGGTAATGTTTGTTAAGGAACATGTAGACCTATGTCAGAATGCCAAAACGTAACGTTTGATATTACATACTTGATCTACATCAAGATCCCTCATTTTACCATGAATCTAACAACATATTATTCACCAAACTCGTATATTGTGCAGAAAGTATTAAACAAAGTCCATACGTTATAGATCGTTAAAAGTCATTCATGATAATAATTGTTTCGAGATGGAGACTTTTTTTATCCTTCCACGTTTCTTCATTTCTTCCAGATGAAAGGCCGGTAACGTGATGCTATTGAGGAATCAAAAGGGTATCAGATAGCAATGAAGACGAATTGGAAAAGCCCTTGAATGATCTGGTTGTCAGGTGCAATCAATCTCATTTAATTGGATCAATAACCTCATTTACCTCTATAAATAAATCACCTGTTCTCATGCTGTCGGAAAATGAATCTTTGTATAGAAACATAGCTGACCGCCTTGAGGAAACAAATCATGAATGTAAAATACACAACATTAATTCAAAAAGTGTGAAGCCCTTTTTATAAAGACATTGATAGCCAATGTGCATGATTCCTATACAATTATTCACTCTAATTGAAATCTCAAGTTTGGTGTTGAGATTAGACAATCGGGACAGTATGTAATGATGCAAATGGGGTATTGTTGAATGAAACAATGTTTTGTTTAGAACGGTTCTGTAGATAATAGCCGTTAATCAAAATGATTGGAAAATGGAAATATCAGTCCACCTTTGTTACACTGGAATTTGTTAGTTCACTAAAATCGTTTTATTTCAAGTGGCCGTTTTGAAAGGTTTCCATATTAACAAATACTTTGTAAAAGAAACACATGTTAAATGTACATGACAATGACATATATGTTTGCCAACTTAGTTTAAACATATTCCTTTTTTAATGTTTTTGGAATTGTTACATGTTTTGCGGTCAATCGTTTGTACAATGCCAAACAATTATGAATAATTTAACTCGGAACTTATATGAGCAACAATAGCCTTTTTTTTAGAGATAAAGTCAAGATTTTGAAAAACATATTTTGTATCTTCTCTCTCTTCTTCAAAAGTCTTTATATATGTTGTTTTCAACAAGTGACTTACAAACAAACCAATATTGAGACAGTTGAGTAAAAAGAAAAACAGGAAGTTGAATGAAGTATCCTATTTAAGTTGACAATCACATGTTAACGTTTTTATGTATATTTAGTTTATTATGTGTGTAATGTTTATCAGCAATAGATCAGGTTTTATATATGATATAAATGAATAACTCACTCCATTACTAAGTCACCTCTTTTATTGGTTTCTACGCGAAAAGCAGAAAAGAGCGAATTATGTAAAAAAAAAATATTCGAATTGCGTGAAACAGTCTATGGGAGTCAGTCTCTATTTCCGTAGTTACCAAATGGTATCTGCATTCTTCCTAAACACAGTCAGAAGCCGAATATCTTTAAACTGTTAGCCAACTGCATTCTACAAAAGGTTTCTATTTACATACTCTTGTAGCAGGTTACGTGTAACTACATTCCTGAAAACAACAGATTACAGATCTGGCTACATCTGAAGAATGTTGACCTCTATCTTTAGTGAAATCAAGATGTTAACAGTGGGTGATAATTCTCCCTTTGGAGATTCCAATGCATTATGATTTCTTTACTTGCTGTGTATTTCATGGTATGATTGGCAGGTGAATATACAGACATTTATACGAATCTACATTAGTTTGACCAGACCAACCATTAAATAACATGCACAATTGCAACGAATCGAACTCAAAATAAATCACCCTGATGCTATAGATTATTTCGAAAATAATTACAATCTTATTTAGAGGCTTTGGTGATACATAAAACCTCATATAATTAGAATCAAAAGGCTTTGTGTTTGAGGAAAACATGTTCTATTTGAAATCGTAGTCCTTTTAACAATACTGTATTAATAAGGAAGCTATCGAAATACGTTTTCTCCAGATAACCCAAATAACTAGGAAGCTACCGAAATAGTTATAAGCAAATTAAGTCTAGATTTGACAATCAGACAAACTGAATGAGTCATTAACCAATCAGGTGCTCCAACACTTAAAAAAATCTGTACCCTTTCAAAACATTTAATTTTTTATTTGCCTGTTTGACGAAACTACAATAGGTCATGAGAACAAATCACTGAAGTTTATCTTTGGATGCGACCAATCTTGTTTTGGAGTAAATTATATCCATGCAATGCATAACCACAATCGGTTGCTTCCTTTCTTAATAATAATAATAATAATATGTGTTCTTATATAGCGCACAAATCAAATCACTAAGCGATTTCTCTAGGCGATTTCTCTAGGCGCTGGATGATGAATGGAAATGAGTGACTGTTTATTGAAGCCCGTAGGCTTTCTTGAAAAGCACAGTTTTGAGATGAGATTGGAAGGATTCCACAGATGGTGCTTGGCGAATGTCAAGTGGCAAGGAGTTCTTCCTTGATATAAGTTAAAAACTCTTGAAGGCGGTGCCAAGCCCCACATCACCTCACTTTACCCTTAAAATGCATAGCCATTTTAACAACACTATGTGTGTAAGAAAGATTCCAAATAAGAATGGCTTAGTTACACCAAGCCTGGAATTATTGACAGGTCTGTAGAAGTCAACAAGTCTTTATAAATGAATCACGAATACCAAGCTAGACGCTCATCTGAACCTCAACACCGACAAACCAGTGTAAGTAAGCAATCTAAAACTGTTAAATAATTCATCTCCATGTTGAGTTAATCAGTCAGAACACTCAAAAACAACTGCTTTCCTGCATCCTGGATTAGTAATTAATAAATAGGCAAACATAGAAACATACAAATGGTCGGGTTTTATTAAAGGAAGGAATGAGAAATACAAAACTTTTCGTTTGTTGAAGAATGATAAAGTGTCCGTTTTTAATAATTGGAATTGAGTTTATAAAATTCAGATTGTTCTTCGACACAGATAAATGAGAAGCCAAGATCAACTAGCTTTTTATACAATAACATTTTAAAAACCTCTAAATGAGAAAAAAAACCCCTTTTTGTTCAGTAACAATAGCCAATTAAATATCAGGAACAAGTTGAAAAAAAACTTAAACATTCTTATTCCTGTATATAGTTTAGTTGAACTGTTTTAGGAAAACACTCTTGTGAATCGATGTAATAAAGCGTTCGATCTGATCGGATAAAGAGTAAAGAAAATGATATCTTATGTAATTTGAGATTTTGTTGTTAATATGACTCCCACACAAGCTAGTATCACATTCATCTTGAATGAGAACAAAACAAATTGTCATAATGTATAGAACCAGCAATTGTGAATTATGTGAATAAATTAAACTTATGTTTGTGACATCAGACAATAGTTGATTAAACTGTTAAGTGCTGTGGATTGTGATAATGTTTTTTTTATCAATTTGGTGTATAACATTTATGTAAAAAATCAACCGAAGATGTCATGTACATTCTTACACAACATGTAGGCATCAGGGTAGCCTTGTAACGGTTTTAGAATGACATCTACCTTTTGTAAGGAGATATTCGTCCTGTGCAACCATCAGATATTTTGCTGAATCAATAAACACTATTTTCTGTGATAAAACCCTTTGAAGCCAATACTTGTAAAGGATAAAGATATCCTCAACACGCAGTCTATTTGTGGTGAAATATTCTGAACGCTCTGACGTCTTAATGACGTTAGCAAACGGTATTTGAAGTTTGTGGAATTTAGGTAAAGTTATTTGATAGAACCTTAAAGGTTTTAGTTTAGTTTATAAAGTAACTAGAGTTCAATCAATAAACAACATTCTCAACACATTTGATGTCAATGTTTTAAAACAAAACTTTTTATCAGTATATCTAAAAATTCTTAAAGAGAATAATTGAATTTATCGAATAAACATATTTTAACCTTAAGTGCGACAAGAGGTTTCCATAACCTAAGCTTTCGTAAATGTCTTCAGCTAGTGGATAAAGAAAACAATAAACTGTGAATTTAGGTAAAACGCTTTAACAATTGTAGAAAAGATATATTACAAAACTAAATTTATGTGTCATTCATACATTGATGATTGTTTTAATAAAAGATTCCTTATACAATACAGTTTTGAAAATTTTCAGCTATAGTTCATTTTGTTACACGTTCTCATTCATTTACCTAACCATTAACATTCACTTTGATTTCATTTAATAACATCAGTTCTCGTGAAATGTATTTCTTTATTCCCCATAAAAACATATAATCCTTCGTATTGATTTCAGGTATATTCTCGTTATGACTTCAAACGCACCTTCAACATTTCAAATCACTTTTAATTTGATAAAAAAACATTTTATTCACATCAAAATTCATTTTTACTAGATATCATTTTTCTTTTTTTCTTTATTGTAAAGAATCAAACACCTAGTTTGAACTCTCCTCCTCTACGTTCATCCTTTTTCAGTTGCACATTTTATCCTTATTTTAACATATACGTTGATCCTCAATCAAAGTTTGTTTACTTTCGTTCAAATACAGTACAGTTTTGTTCAAATTCTAAAATTTCCACGCAAATCATATTTATCTTCGTTCAATCTTTATTTGATAATCACTCAAGTATGTGATTTGGTCCTTCTTTTAATAATCTTATATTCTCAAGTAAATTTCTTTTATCAACGTTCAAATAACCATCATCGGCGTTCAAATACTACAAAATCACATGTATTCTTGTTCAAATCATTTCACTTTCATTTCGGATATCTATATTTACATCGTCATGACACTCCCCTTCTACTCTAATATGTATTTCTTTACCTTTAATCAAATTCCATTGAACCATTTGTTCAACTTGTTCCGTCAGCTCATTATTCATTGACATTAGAGGGGGCGTTCCTGCTCATTTGAATCATCTTCTCTTTGAACGCCTTTCATAGCATTCGTCTTCAACCAAAGTCCTTAATTCTCATCCACTGTAAATAACTGTTTTCCTTCCTACTTTTTTCTTTGCTTTCATGCTCAAGAAGTTTGTATTCCTTTACCACCAACTCTAAGTTTATCATCAGTAACACTTCATCTTCACAGAGAACAGGAACGAGGGTTCCAGGACTTGATTTATGGTATATCGATCGTTCTCATTAGCTTCTGTCAAACACTTATTCTTTCACTGGGCCAATAAGTTCACATTTAATCAATCTCCCTGGGTCTAAATTCAATAATTGCAATTACTGTCTAAAAATACGTTCTGTTATATCACATTTGACATGTCTAGGTCAGAATGGAAAGGAAACTTGGTCTCGCTATTAGACTACTTGATTTATTACATCAGGCTGAATAATGTCATTTTTCCTTTGATCAAAGTCCTTTCATGTAGATAAGTTTTTTCATTTAAAAGTATATGATATACACCAGTGATATTCGGTTTTTTTCTCGACCTCCAAACTTTTTACATAGTGTTTTTACATGTACGTGTACATCCTCGATAATCCAGCGCTTTCGTTCCGATAAATCTACACTACAAGCCCTGGAAAACTTTATGAGGTTTTACCTCGGACCAAATTTTCTCCCTTTGCAATGACTCAGCAAAACGCTTACTTGATTAGTCGAGTTGTTTACGCAAGTAGTGTCTGCGTTTCGTTTCTGATTGGAAAAACTTGGATGCAAAGGGTGGTCTTTGGTTTGAGGTAAAACCTTGTAAAGTTTTCCAGGGCTTGTAGTATAGATTTATCGGAACGAAAGCGCTGGATTATCGAGGATGGTACGTGTATCACTGATAATTAATAGTACTTTTTACAGGTACTTGAATCATTCTACCCATTCTTGAAAATTATTCACTGTTAAAGTGAAAGAATTCATCATGATTAATCTCTAATAAATTACAAACTCTCGTATCAATCTTCCAAGAAGATGAACCAGATTTAGAATATGATCTAAGATCTCCTTAACGATACGCGTGTTTTTTTTTCAAATAGGGCGCTATAAAAAAATTCGGATATGAATGAATGAACAAGATATTGCCCCCCTGCAGGATGAGTTTGAAAGTCAACAGCCTCGGCCAAACCCTCTTCAGAGTCTGCAGTGTTGGCGACTGAGCTAAAAATAACCCGATTCCATATTTTCCTGTTTGTGTAGTATAAACTTGTGATGCTTCATACAACATATACCAGATAATGTTGATTATGAAAAAGAATCACATCCTTATCGAAATGACAGACATCGGATCACTACACCTGAGAGTATTTGTCAGTCATTCTGAACCTGCATCATCTGTCTACATATGCTGGATTGAATCAACACATGAGAACAAAACAAATCTAAGCTTCTTGAGAGGCATATGGTGCTTATTCATAATACTTATTGAGTGTATGTAATTTTATTCTTCTTTCGATGATATTTAGACTTAAACTAAAGAAATACATGTGTTCTTGTATCTCATCATTTCTCAATCAATATCTGAAAAGGATTTCACTATTTCATGTCTTTTTACTGGGGTAGGTCTTCCAATGAAAATAACATTTGCTGTCCTATTTCAAGAAATCATAAAATCTACCTTCACTAGTGGGCGCAGGTTTATAAATAGATGTTAACTCGACATCAGATCAGTTTATAGTTTAGAGACACAGTTAGACGTGTGATGAAGTCGAGACCTCTTGCTATGGTACAAATTGAAACATAAATAATTGATAGATAGTCCATTGTGGCAGTAGCTGAGGAATTGATATGTGACAAGTCATTTGATTGTAATAGTGGGTGCTGACATGGGAGTCTTATACTTAGAAAAATAAACAGCGCTTAGTCATATAGATTTAATTAACAGCACATGATGAAAAATCTATCAACATGGATAATAACTAACATTTACAACACATAATATATTATTGGGAATATCGACGACCTTCAGTAAATAATAACTAATTATGTATTAGTTACTTTCAGTAGATTTTTTATAGACTGTCTAATTAAAAGATAATTTATATAATCTGTCACCAATAGACAAATAGCATGTTTTCTGACTCAACCAATTGATCAATTACACAATGTCATGGTTTGATGATCACATCAAGTAAACATGATATTTGTCATTGAAACTATTCATGAACAGTCTTGTAGGTATCATAGCCAGTAGATAATGGTCATCAACGATATTTACAATATAAATAAGAATTTTTACACCACGTTTTTTCGACTTATTAGATCTCTAAAAGTCAGTTTGCATTTGATTATCGCATTATCAAAAAGCACATATCTGCAGTAGTTTGAACGAATGCTATCCGATTTAGCACAATATCTTTGTATAATGTACAGGAGTAAAACTTTACACCAACAAAAACCCCACCATGTTAAAAATGTTGTACACGTGGAAAGAATATGGCTCTGTCTTATTTGTCTTTTGTGTTTTATTAAGTAATTTTTGAAAATATTTCTATGAAACATCACATCTTTTAATAAAAAACAAGCGCCACTCTGAAGTATTCTGATTGATAAGTAATCTGTTGACATACATTTACATATGATAAAGCCAACTATTTTGTAAAATAAACTTTGTACCTCAGCGTATTTATCGAATTTCATTTGAATTTAAACGTTACCTTGGTATTTCCATCTTTGTAAGCTTAAAATGTAGTCTATTGACATTGATCTTAAAAACATGTTTGACATTATAATAAAACATTCGATAAAATATTCATTAAATCTTGTATGAGGTGGCAGAAATGCCCCAAAACAGACCTTGAATCTTTCAATTAAAAAACATAAATTTTATAATAATATTGTTTATTTCTATTTGACTTTCTGCTTTAGCTCACTCTTTGTGCTTGTTTCTGGACTTTCTGACCTAGGATTATAAAGCTTAACCATTTGTGCTGGAAATCAAGCGTTATTGAAACATCAATAATAACTGTCGCTGAGTGCGCGTTTAATCATTAACACAGATGACTAAATTACCATCGAGAGTTGTTAGTAGGGCAAGAAGTCAATAAAATGATTCTAGTAAGACCTTCAGAAGGGGGTTTGATAGTTGTAGCAGTCCCTCATTTGAATGTCTGATGGCACATTTGGATCGAATGAATGTTATTTCTTGTCATCGATTGGAACAAAGATGATTGATGTTAAAACTTATTTTGTATTTTATATTCATAACATTTTAGGAGAAGAAAGTTGGATAATTATTTGATATCTGAAATTTTCAAGAAATATTAATATTTAATGGCAGAATATTGTTTAACTTGATTTTGAAGCTTTAAACAGTTACGTTTAAGTATCAATCAATATTATAACAACAAAACAATAACATTCCGAATCATCATGAATACATGTTTGAATAAAGGACATAAAAGAATAATATTTTTAAAAATAAGTTGTCATCAATAATATGACCTTTCATACGTTTCATTTCAAAGCACCAAGCCTTGAAAAGGTCTACCCAAGAAAACAAAATCTATCGGAACTAAAATATGTAAGTTTGAATATATTAACTTCAACTAAGTATATCAAAGTAGATCAGACGCGAGTGTAGCCTTGAAACAGGGTTATGAAGTCGAGACCTTTTGCCATGGTACAATATTGAATACTTGATAGAAAGTTCATTAAAACATGGCTATAGAATTTAGTTGTTAGATTAAGACTGAGACTGCGGTTGCATGTGATGTTTTTCAATAGCCATGGAAAGATAAGCCTGTATTTCTTACAAGTCAGAATTCTTTCACTGTTAAGAGACGGAAAATTAAAAAAAGCATCAAATAAAGCTTACTTGTTGTAGCAGAATTACGAGGCAAGACAGTAAGGGTTACCTTTAATATACTGCAGGACTAAGAGCTTGATATATTTGTGTCTATTTTAGAAAAAACCCAAACCACAGCATTTGTGACAAATACAAGTGTGAACAACAATTATCATTCATCCAAGGTAAATAATTGATGTTTACAGCTAATTGTTCAGTTAGCTGGGTTTTCTAATCAAATATCATGTAACATTGAATGCCTTTGAAGCATGCTATTTGCTAACATTGCGAAAACAAAAATGATAATGTTGAAATGTTACTTAATAAGTAAAGATTCATTTTGCATCAACATATCCGTATGTCATACCTAACAGTTATCCGTAACACATTTGGCAGGTCATTAAAGTGATCTTGGGTCAAAATTTCGAAAACACTATGTTTATTATTCTCTGAGCAACAGCTTTAAGGTTTACTTAAGTTACTTTAATGCTTTGTTACTTTGAATGAAGTCAATGTCGTTGTGATGATTGTGTTCTCAGAGAATCTTAATGAAATATTTTAATAGAAATTCACAAATTTCACAATTTCACAAATATGACCCAAACTATCTTTTTAACCAAGCCATATATCAATATTCAGCACCAGTGACAACACAATCTCAAAATACGTTTTTAGAAAGGTTACTTTACACATGATGATCCTGTGTCATTCCTACTTGGAGTTCAAACGAAACCCAAATTACATAATCTTTGCATTAAGATACGCTAGCAAATGGACTTTTCTAGATTTTGAGTCAATGCTTTGAAAGTTTTAATTTGTTTCTGTAACAAATTTGAAAAGCTAATGAAAAGTTATTTTTGTTTAATATTTGATGAAGTAAACATTTTGGATCCGTAGCAAAGTTTTCAATCCCTTCAACGCAACCAGAAATGTTATCTGAAGAAATTATCAATGGGGACTTGACGACCACTCTTATTTTCATAGTAAAATTTAATCAATTGAAAACACAAAAGATTCCTGTGCGATGTTCTTTGAGTGTTTTCCTTGTTGAAAGAAAAACATTGTTTGAGGTTTAGTGTTTTGCAAGCGATCTGTTTTTCAGCAAAGTGATTATAAATAAAGTGAAAATAAAATAGGATATACAATTTAAAAAATGAACTAAAAGACAAATCAATACAGAAGCATCGAAAGAGCTTCATGAAGGATGGTATTGTCAACTTCGTGAGGTGAAAATTTAAAATCGTAACCTTAAGGTTTTAAGTTATGAGGACACATCAAACTTAAGGTAATATCATTTGTTGGCTTCTAAATAAACAGGAGTAGCACTTGGGTGTCTGCTTTTATCATTTATAAACTAATATTTTTCCTCGACTGATAAAATACATTCTTTGGATGTTGTTGTTTATATAATAAACTGTTGATTATGCATAATGTGGTAATCTCAGGATCAATCAACTGCAGATACTGTAGATAAAGTAAACATTCATAAACTGATGCTCAGCAGTTACTTTTCGCTACTACGAATTTAATAGAAAGAGTTTCGAACTGAACAATTCCTTAAAAGCGAGAGTGTAGAAGAAAAATCAATTGCTTTATCATTAAAAAATATAACTCTCGGGGGTGAACAAAGGGCCATTTTATAAATGAATATGATACAGATATTTATACATAAATTATGAATGAAACTAATGAGGGTTGTATTACATGTTAAAGTTACATACTAGTACATGTACTAAATTTGAATGGCAGATTTAATGATTACCTGGTTTATAAAATTGTATGTCGATTTCTTCTTAGAATATTATTGTACACAACGTACAACATAGAAACAATCGTCATTATTTACAGCAACGTTTCTCTCCCATTTCTCTTTAATGACACATTATGAAAATTTCTCTCTAAATATGAGTTACTGTTTATCAAAGTCATTATATGTTTGTACAAAGCGAATTTTGAAGCTTTAATGCAGGCCTCAAGGTCTAACTGAAGTAGTTGGATATGGATAGTTAAAAAATACCAGTTGTCCGACGCAGTTGGTTTTCAGTGTTGCTTGTCTCTGGAGCAGTTACTTCAGATCACGCCGAGTTGAATTCAACATGAAATTTATGTAATGACCTGGTAAGGACTGAGTGGGTTTGACTTAAACATTCAATATTCAAAATCGTAACAAACGGTACGGGATCTGCTGATTTAACTGATGAAATATTTCCGTATAAGTACGTATGTAAATGCCTTGCAAACCCAAGTCAATAACTTAAATTGATTGATTCTTGTCTAACCTCCAGTACTAGAATGATATTTAAAAATCAATCTAGTAAATTACGAATGAATTAAAGTTAGAAATGCAGTGTACAAGTTATTCTTGATTTGATGAAAGAATACATTTTCATAAAGAATGTTTTCTTCTTATTTGAGAATTTTGGCTACGATCGTTCGTGGACATGTGATGAACAGCATATACAGAACAGTTTGCATTCACATGGTCAACTAAATGGTATTACTTATTTCTGGTAATGTTTTTGCTCTTTATAATGTACAACATGTGCGGTTCCTTTATTATTCACTAAGCATGTAAGCACTTGGTAGTGTTATTCATATACAGAAAAGCTTAACAACAACTGTGTCGTAAGACTAAAAGGAAACAATGGTCCCACCTGTTATAGACAATGCTCACTAGTTTCGTGAAAATCATATGGTACAATTTCAAGAGCAATGACCTATGTCAAAGTTATTAAGTTATAACAGACCGTTTAACAAACACACCCTCTGACCGAACAATGTGATGTCAGAATGACTTCATAATCAATAAGCATGAAGTCACAATGTTAGCGGGACCGCCGCAATAGCCATGTAGGCGAATTATTTATATTTCTTATGATGTGATTCCGTGAGTAATAGATGAAACCTCCGTCTCGTTTTGAAACATATTTATGAAACCCGTGAATGGTATAGGTATTAAACTCGTTTTGCTCGTTATATATACAAATCACTCACATGTTTCATAAAAATGTTTTTAAACAGCATATCGTTTAGTATTCTAAATGTCTATTTATATTCAAATCATTCCTTAAAATAAGACAGGTTTTCCAATGAAAATGACCGTGGTTTTCCTATTACCAGAAATCACGAACTCAACCCAACTAATAAGTGCATGTTTATAAATAGAAGTCAATGTCCCTATGGAGCAGTTACTTGGACAAAGATCAGTTAATAGAGAGAAGTCTGGAGGACAGAGATCGGTTTATAGAGAGAAATCTGGAGTACAGAGATCAGTTTATAGAGAGAAGTCTGGAGAACAGAGATCAGTTTATTGAGAGAAATCTACAGTCTACAGTTAGACGTGTGATGAAGTCGAGACCTCTGGCCATGGTACAAATTGAAACATGAATAATTGATAGACAGCCCATTGTGGTAGAAGCTTAGGAATTGATATGTGATAGTTAGGTGGGTCCTGGCATGAGTATTATTCTATGAAAAAAAACTACCTCACAAAATTATAACAAATCTACACAACATTCTACTGAGATTGTTTAATAAATATAAATATATACAATCTTTTTATAATTGACCAGCCTAAATAGATATAGACTTGCGGTAGATTTTTCAGGGCTACACAGGAAAAGGAAATGAAAGCTGCCGAATAGAAAGGAAAATTTCCTTAATATCTGGTCTAAAGAAAAGGCATATTTCTGATTCATTCATTTGATCAATTAAATATTGCTGATGAATTGAACAAGTATTGTATGCTCTGTTAATTGATGAACACAAGTCAAACATTGAAACTATCAATAGACATTTTTGTTTGCATAATTATACAGGTGTAACGATAGATCTAACCATTACTTATTGCCTAGCCAATAGTTCTTTATTGATGGTCCTTTTCAAAATGGTAAATTGTATCGATAGCGAGTCCAACTATCGATAGTAACGACAATTTAGTCAATTCAGGCGTTAAATTCAATGTTAAAAGTAAAATACAAGTACGATACACTAGATATCATATTTGTGCTATAACCCACGGCCAAAAAAGGTCAACTTTAATGAATTCATTACAAACAAGCGGCAAAATGTGCCTTCCCTTTATTGATAAACTATTACAATTAGTTATAGACTATTGATGATTGCTATTGAGTTAGTAACTCGCAATAGACAATCTCTTTCCAAATAGTACCTTGTGGGTCAAGAGTCACCACTTTTAAAAGTAGTGAATGACAATAACAATAAACACTATTTATTAATGAATATCTGTTGAAACTAAATGTTATGTTTGTACTTCCTTCTATAAAAGTAAGCAGCCATATTTCTAAGTCTTTTCACTGATAATGCGGTTGAAAATAAGTTGAAAATAAGAGAAGATATTGGCTATATAGAGTTATTTTAATGGATGCATCATATTGATCATGAACTGCTAAATAATGATGGTGGAAAATAAAGGTAATACAAATATTTTTAATAAAAACATCGGATCACTTTAAGACCAAAATGTTTTTCTTCTTTTCCTTTCTGTTTCATCCTAGCTCAGGCCTCATGCTTGTGTTCAACACTTGAACAATTTATCTTTCTAACCTAGGAGTATAAAGCTTAACAATCTGTCGAGGAAATCAACTGTTATTGAAACATCAATAATAACTGTCCCTCAGTACGAGTTTAATCATTAATACAGATTACTGAATTACGATCTAGAGTTGTTAGTAGGGCAAGTCAATAAAATGGTTCCAGTAAAAACTTGAATCTGTAACAGTCCCTCATTTGGATATCAAATGGCACATTTGATTCGAGAATGAATTTTGTTTCGTGTCAACAAGTTGAACAAACATGATTGATGTTAACAACTTATTTATTGCACATTTTATATATTTTATGAGAAAGAAATAGGAAAAGTCTTCAATATCTGAAATTGTAAGCATAGTTAATATTAAATGACAGACAAGAGTATTGTAACTAGATTTTAAAGCTTTCAACAGTAACTTTAGAGTATATACCAATATTACAACAACAAAATAATAACAATCTGAATCATTTTGGATACGTGTATAAACAAAAGAACACTGAAAAAAAGAAGAAATTGTTATCAATGATGTGGCCTCTCATATGTTTCATTTCAACGCACCAAGCCTTGAAGAGGTCTTCCCAAGTAAACGAAATCTACCGGAACTAATGAGAATAAGTTAAGTTATAGAAGTAACCTTTAGCTAAGCCTATCAAATCACTGAGAAGCCTTCGGACAGAATTATGAAGTCGAGATCTTTAGCCATGGTACAGGATTAAAATATTAATAATTGATAGATTATTCTTAATCATATAGCTAAGGAATTTATTTGAGAGTTAGAAATCTATATAATTATAATATTGGTGAAGTTTATAAGCCGTCCATAGGTTTTGCATATTTTCTTTTGACAAATTGTCGATAAGTTTCCATGTGTTTATCACGGTGCTGTGTTACTGCATCTACAATGTATTCCTTTACCTTAAAAGAGATATGTACTTCTTCACATTACATATTTAGTTTTCGAAATTCAGTTGTCATGATCACACAAGGAGATTACTCATATATTGTATTTCATATTTGTTTCAAGCGAAAAACTTTATTTTCTAGAAATAAAGGAATCCTGATATATACTTTCAACGTTATAAAGTAATCCCTGTGGTTTCAAGGGATTTTTTTCAATAGCCATTGAACATATTATCCTGCATTTCAGAATTCACTCAAAGTAAAAGACGAAATATAAATATCATACTGGAGGGCTAAGAGCCTGATATATTTTTGTCTGTTTTAGTGTCAAACCACGCACCGCCCTTGTAACAAGTGTGAACAATAGTTATCATTCATTTAAGGTTAAAGAATCAGTGTTTACTGTTAAAACTGCGACAGCATTCATTTTTGCACTGGCAATAACAAAATGACTATAATTCCTGTTTCGATGCTAGCTCATACATATTTATTCACCCTTCTTCATTTTTTCTTGTATTTGAGTCAATACTTTGAAAGATAACATTTTCTTTTAACAGATGAATTGAAAAACTTAAGAATTAAGTAAACACTTTTGATCCGTAATAAAGTATTTCGTCCCTTCAACGAATCCAGTAACGTTTTCCGAAGACATTAGCAATGATGATCACTCTTATTTTCATAGAACAATTCAATCAATGAATACACACACGATTCTTCTGCGATGTTCTTTGAATGTTTTCTTTGTTGAAAGGCAAACATTGTTTGAGGTTTTATGTTTTGCAAGCGATCCATTTTTACAACTTGACTCAAGATTAAAAATATAAATATTAACAAATCAATACAGCCGCACTTGAAAGGCTTGATGAAGATTTATATTGTAAACGTGTTAATTTGAAAATTCAACAAAATTTAATAATATTGAAAGTTATGAAGACACACTAGTTATAGTTTTTCGACTGATTGATACACTAGGATTGAATATGGAATAATCTATTTATGTTGTCATATATGTATATGTCATAAAATGTTAAATGGAGTAATTTCTCAATAACAATGTAAAACTCAGGATCAATCAACTGCAGTAAATTAACAATGACGTAAGCAGTCGTTACCTAAAACTGTATGTTGAGTGATGACTTTACATTTTGCTCCCATTCATTAAATAAAACGTATTTCTGAGTTAAAAATAAGTTTTACATAATAGATATTGATTAAACTAAGAAGTGGAAGTGAGAGAAAAAATCAATTGCTTTATCATCAAAAATGTATAACTCTCGAGGGCGAACAAAAGAGCATTTGATAAATGGATATGATAAAGAAATGTATACGTGTATGTCGCAGAATGAGGGTCATATTACATTTCAATGTCACATGCCTGTAATGTCAAAATCTAAATGGCAGATCTGACGATTACCTTGTTTACTAAAGTTGAATATAGATTGTGTTGTTGTAATGATATTGCAGATATGTTAACGTAGATACAACCGTTATTTTCTAAAGCAACTTTTCAAGTCCATTTCTATTTTATGACTCATTGTGTGTGTTCCTCTTCAAATAGAAATTAATTTTGCATCATGAAATGTATAGTTTACATAGAAAAATTTCATATGAGTTGTTTGAAGTCATTATCTGTCTTTTAAAAAGCTTTTACTGAAGTAGTCAGATAAGAGGGATGGTAAGCCGAGTCAAACAAGATGTTTGAACATTGCTCTCTGAGGTGTTGCTTCCACCTTGGACCTGATGTTTGGGTTTATATAAGAATTAGTCAGGTAAAACCCTGCAGAACAATTTGCATTCTCATGATAAACCATATAGTGTTACTTATTTTGAGTAATGCTGCCCTTAGTTTACGCAGATTCTTACAATTTCAGTAAAACGCAATCATGCAATCAATTAAGTACTCTAACAGTGAAAACGCTTTATATCCTCTCAGCTTCAATGTAAGATTGATGTTGACTATTGATTCATGAAGTGAGCTAAGCCCTTAATTTCTTTGCTCGATGATTTATCATCGTCAATGTGGTAATTTTCCAACTCAGGAGACAGTGAAAATGAATGTGATGGTAAATCAATGGATTTAAGGAAGACTTCATCACTTCAGGCTTTTCATGCGTTGATGTAGGCCAGTACTTGTTGTTGTACCAGATACCCCGGGAGAACATTTCCCGACTAAGTTCACTTATAAAAGGTGTCTGTACATAATGTTGAAAACCTGACATTTACTGATTCAATAAATGATAAGAAAAACTAACAGATTTAAAATATATTATAAACTAAAAACATTGACGATTCTTTTGTACGCGAAATCGTATTGCTTTTAACGTGGCCCTTATGTATGGACCACCCTTTATGATCAACTCTTGAATGTCTTGTCAAAAATGTGTTATATTAATAAAAAAAAAATTTGTATCTGGAGTTGTGAATCTTTTCAATTTATGACAAGGTATGAAAAGTATAAGAAATGTTGGTAATTCTTTTTGCAGTTAGCAGGAAAGTGCAATGGTTAGCGGTTTCGTTGCGGGGGTTTGATGCCGCCAGGGGTTCGACAACTTTGTGTGCAGTAGAAATCTTTTCAATTCAATTCAATTCATTTTATTTCGGTTTTGTAGGCCATCGGCCCATGTACAATTGCAATACAATTCACAAAATAAGAGTAACAAATACAAATATTAAACAGTAGTTAAGTTATTACTGAAGATATAGCACGCTTTCTAAGAGCAAGAACTTCCTTACAATAATTTGCACATTTAAACAATGACATTTGCTGCTAATTAACTTAAGATAATATTCTATTTTGTTACCCTGTCTACAAAATTGAAAATAATTTCCCCGAAAGAGTTTTTTTCTTCAGATTTTAAGGATAGAATAGTTAAAACATGATAAGTAAACAGCTCCTTCAGATTCTGCACACCAACAGTTACAATCAAGAGAAATCACGTGAAAATATATTGGATGATAGGACAGATCTAGAGCACGTAAATATATGCAAGTGTAGATAGGTAACTGCAGCAGAGGGATATGATCCTGTCCCAGCACATAATAATTGATATACTCTGCGATGCAAACAAAAAGCAAATCTTTATAGGGGGAAGCAAATATATTATCTCTCCCTGATCTTTTATTAAGTCTAAAATAAGAAAATCGTAATATACCGCAGTTTTCTGTTAAACTCTTTAGAATGACCAGGAATAGATATGTAAAGCAAAATACTAGATACTTTAGTGCATAAATCTCCTTCTCTTCACAAAACCTACATGAGTCTAGTTTCATCTTAAAAGCACACGTTGTGTATACTACCTAGATAAATTTAGGAAAACTTAATAAGTATTCATCATCTGCAACAACTTTCTATGTTCTAACCGCTAAGATGTGTTCGTACCATATGTGCATACATGTACTTGACATCGAACTACTGATTTGTAAACCATAACGATTCTTTGGAAAATGTGTTAAATTTGTAGAATTTTCCTTCTTATTTTTAGGAAAATGTCTTTATCAAGCTATTCAATACCAGAGATATCACTTTTATTGCATAAAATAGCCTGCAAGGTTTTGAACATCAGACAATATATGTTTTCGTTTCGCCCTATGCTGTGTTTCGCACTTCAAAGCTCAACACACATTTATATAAATCTCTAAAAAAAACACTACATGCTTCATTTAAGTGCATGCTTTCAGTATTTCATTCCAATATGACAGCCATTGCTTAACACAAGTACATAACTTTAACCATGCATTTAAATATTGAGTATTTAAGGATACAAGTACAACTCTCATTATTTATAACAGTACATTTTGCAAACACAGAGTGCACCGGCAACATTAAAGTGACTAGGCAAAACTCTAAGACAATCTGGTTGAATAACAAGTGCTACTTTACGGCTGTCTAATGACAAGTACCAGGTGTATTAGTACAGGGAAATGAAGAAAAACATGAGAAAGCTTCTAAATTTGTACTTCTTTATTGCTTTGTTAGTAAGGTCTCAGTATTGAATCAGATGTTTCAAGACAAATCCGCGCACAGAAGCATTTCACAGATTACATACTGTTATTAATATACTTAAATCGTTATTAAGTTTTTCTTTGCAGATATCTAT
This sequence comes from Steromphala cineraria, assembly GCA_916613615.1. Classification (NCBI taxonomy): domain Eukaryota; kingdom Metazoa; phylum Mollusca; class Gastropoda; order Trochida; family Trochidae; genus Steromphala; species Steromphala cineraria. The sequence goes on from OU744729.1 coordinate 60,391,633, forward strand.
TTGAATTGCAACGCCAGTGTTCATTTAATTACATGTATCTGGATATGCTTTAAATATTTATAAACGGAGTTTTTATCATTTTTGTGTACATTACCTTATTGACTTATTGTCAAAGAAAGCTGATATTTGTTTCTTTGTGATCGCCAAGATACTTGTTTTATAGTTCACAAATAGAAATGCGAGTTATTCTTTCCAACAAAATATAATTTCCTCATGAATGACAGGACAAAAAAAACCCGACAGTATGGTCATCATACTGTTTTAAAATCAATTATATTAGTTCAAGGGAGCAAAAGTTAAATACATTAACAATCATCGTCTTGAACTCGAAATCGTTGATTTGACAGATCTTCTGTTTCAAAGCACTGTTATGAAGATTTCCTTAAATCTTATGATAGTCAAATTAGCACTAAAAAGCACCTTTCCTTCAATTAGATTAAGATCCTTTAATACTTCTGATACTTTAAAATTGTTTCAGTTTTCTTGGTCAGAGATAAATATAACTGTGACCAGTTATTGAAAACACGCGATATATGTTCCCCTTGTAGCTTCGGTTACGGTCCACTTGTAGCTTCGGTTACGAAGAAAGAAAGAATTGAGTGGCTTTCTTTTACATGTATGTTTCATGAAACGCTTCTACTTAACATAAGTTTTCAATTAGCATTGACTAAACTAAATCGAGTTAATGTACATGTATTGATTAATGTAATAAAACTTTTTATGCCTAAAACAAAGATAATCTCCTTTCATATGATTACCTCATGATTTGCAGTGATACGATATAATATCAAACTGCATTGATCTTTGGCTTAAGTAGACGACTATTTGGTGTGGTTAAAATCTTTAGAATATAGCACACACTAAATGCAGGTTGATGTGGAAGGGTGGGGCTGTGAGTAAGATTCTGTATTGATTTCTGTCTATCTGGAGTTGCAGACAGATGCAGGCTACAAACTAATATATGATTTGCAATTTCAATTACAGATTATCTACATATTTTCCTTTTATATCTCATAGATTTTTACCTTATGAATTAAGATAACAGAGACATATGAGACTTATGTTGCTTACCCTGTAAAGGGCATTATCAAAAGTCTGCGTTCGAATTGGGCGTTCACCAAATTATTCTCCATCATTACAGCAGGAAGCAGGAAGTGAAGAATGCATATATATACATACATATATAGATACAAATTGGAAAAGTTTACTGGTATACATATATATATATGGTAAAAGAAGATAAGCAGGAAGTACATGTAAGGGAAGGCCTATCAGGAATGAAGTTGATTTATGATGATATGTGATCATTTATCATATGTGATCATAACAGCCAGTCAATACAAACCACATTGTATCATGCTTGTTATTACAGATAAATGAAGAACACTTTATGTTAGTTGAAGACGCTGATTTCAATGGTAATTTTACGACATGCTACATGGTGAGATCGTCAGCCTGGTTCAAGGTTTAGGTTTTAGTATGTTGTAGTTATTGTCAGCTTTTGATACATTATGGTCGAAACTACTTTTTCATTTCCATATTTTAAGTCAATAAGATTAAAAGTCATGGTTGAGTTTATATTTCTCAATTCTTATTATAAATCATTTTAATTGAAAATTCTAAGATACCACTCAACAAAGTTTAGAATAAGGACAGACTTAAATGATATATATACATTTTCTTGCGAAAATTACTTTAGACTCAATTAGTCTAATTTAAATGTCATAAAGATAAAATGTAGAAACCATAGTGTAAAGAAACTTCCAAAAACATTTCTACCGCAATAAAGAAACATTGTCCCTGGTACAAGGGGGCCCTATTGACGTAAAATACTCAATTTTCAGCATCGTTCATCGTTAACTTCAGGATGCACATGTTCATGAACCCATGACTTCAAATGCATGACACATAGTATCAAGGTATGGCTTGAGCTATGGAATAACGATGATGACATCATTATGTCCTTTTGTTTGGAGGGTTGCCTCATTGTGTAAATGACATTACTTTCCATATATGGAAAGAATGTATGCTCATGATAGCTAAAAGTTTAAACAAGTGGAAATATCTTTTAATCCCTCATTATGTGATGTAAATTACATTAATTATTCTCTGTAAACTTTGTTTGATGTAAATATGACATGTTTCAACACTTTGTAATCTTCAAACTTGGAGGAAATAAAGTCGATCTATCTATCTATCATCCATTTCTCTTTAATGACACATTATGAAAATTTCTCTCAAAATATGAGTTACTTTTACATCATGAAATGTATATTTTACATAGATGGATTTTACATGAGTTTATCAAAGTCATTATATGTTTGTGCAAAGCGAATTTTGAAGCTTAAATGCAGGCCTGATGGTATAACTGAAGTAGTTAAGGTGAGCAGTGTCATACATGTTTGTGGAGCATTGCCTTCTGATGTGTGCTTCCGGTGTGGACCAGATGTGTGGGTATCAGATCTAGTCCGGTAAAACTCTAACCCGCTTTAGAATATAAGTGAGGAGTTGAAATAAGTCTGACTGGGATATGGATAGTTAAAAAATACCAGTTGTCCGATGCAGTTGAATTTCAGTGCTGCTTTTCTCTGGAGCAGTTACTTCAGACCACACCGAGTTGAATTCCACATGAATTTTATGTTATGACATGGTAAGGGCTGAGTGGGTTTGACTTTAAAATTCAATATTCAAAATCGTAACAAAGGTACAAGATCTGCTGATTAAACAGATGAAATATTTTCGCATTGGTACGTTTGTAAATGCCTTGCAAACCCAAGTCTTAACTTAACTTGATTGATTCGTGTCTAGCCTCCAGTATGATATTTAAAAATCAATCTAGTTATTTACGAATGAATGAAGTTAGAAATGCAGTGTACAAGTTATTCTTGATTTAAAGAAAAAAGTACATGTTCTTAAAGAATGTTTTCTTCTTATTTGAGAATTTTGGCTACGATGGTTCGTGGACATGTGATGAACAGCATATACAGAACAGTTTGCATTCACATTCACAACTAAATGGTATTACTTATTTTGGTAATGTATCTGCTCTTTATAGTGTATAACATGTGCGGTTCCTTTATTATTCACTAAGCATGTAAGCACTTGGTAGTGTTATTCATTTTGAGTAATGCTGCCCTTAGTTTACGAGGATTCTTACAATTTTAGGAAAACGTATCATGCAATCAATTAGGTACTTGAAAACCGAAAACAGTTTATATCCTCAAAGCTTCAGTGTAAGATTGATGCTGACTATTGATTCATGAAGAGTTAAGCCCTTAATGTCTTTGCTCGATGATTTATTAAGGTCAATGTGGTAATATTCCAACTCAGGAGACGTTTTAGGGAAGACTTCATCACTTCAGGCTTTTCATGCGTAGATGTTTACCAGTAGTGTTGTACCAGATACCCCGGGAGAACAATTTGGATCTTAAATCTATAAGTTGAAATAAAGTAAAATGGGCTGTAGCATGTTTTTTAATTTTTGTGTGAACAAATTTTATTCATTGGATATTCAGTGGATTCGAGGCTTAACCGAACATGATGCTATGGTCCTACTACCTAAGTGGGTTCTACTTTTGGTTTTTAAAACATTGTCTTTCAAATGGTAAGATTTATTTTCCCGAAAATGAGATCAGTCTTAAACACTGTAAACAAATTCAAATTTGATAAATGTCTGATCACCGCACCTGACAATATTGTGCAGACATATTAACCTACATCATCAGTCTACTATACATATGTTACAGAAAAGCTTAACAACAACTGTGTCGTAAGACTAAAAGGAAACAATGGTCCCACCTGTTATAGACAATGCTACTAGTTTCGTGAAAAGCATGTGGTACAATTTCAAGAGCAATGACCTATGTCAAAGTTATTAAGTTATAACAGACCGTTTAAATAACAAGCCCTCTGACCGAACAATGTGATGTCAGAATGTCTTCATAATCAATAAGCATGAAGTCACAATGTTAGCGGGACCGCCGCCGTAGCCATGTAGGCGAATTATTTATATTTCTTATGATGTGATTCAGTGAGTAATAAATGAAAACTCAGTCTCGTTTTGAAACATTTTTATGAAACCAGTGAATGGTATAGGTATTAAACTCGTTTTTGCTCGTTATATACACAAATCACTCGCATGTTTCATAAACATGTTTTTAAACAGCACATCGTTTAGTATTCTAAATGTCTATTTAAATTCATATCATTCCTTAAAATAAGACAGGTTTTCCAATGAAAATGACCGTGGTTTTCCTATTTCCAGAAATCACGAATTAAACCCCACTTATAAGTGCATGTTTATAAATAGAAGTCAATGTCCCTATGGAGCAGTTACTACGACAAAGATCAGTTAATAGAGAGAAGTCTGGAGAACAGAGATCAGTTTATAGAGAGAAGTCTGGAGAACAGAGATCAGTTGATAGAGAGAAGTCTGAAGAACAGATCGAGAGATCAGTTTATAGAGAGAAATCTACAGTCTACAGTTAGACGTGTGATGAAGTCAAGACCTCTTGCCATGGTACAAATTGAAACATGAATAATTGATAGACAGCCCATTGTGGCAGAAGCTTAGGAATTGATATGTGACTAGTCACCGGATAGTTCGGTGGGTCTTGGCATGAGTCTTATTCTATGAAAAATAAACTACCTCACAAAATTATAACAAATTTATACAACATTCTTTGAGATTGTTTAATAAATATAAATGTATACAATCTTTTTATAATTGACCAGCCTAAATAGATATAGACTTGCAGTAGATTTTTCAGGGCTACACAGTAAAAGGATATGAAAGCTGCCGAATAGAAAGGAAAATGTCCTTAATATTTGGTCTAAAGAAAAGGCATATTTCTGATTCATTCATTTGATCAATTAAATATTGCTGATGAATTGAACAAGTATTGTATGCTCTGTTAATTGATGAACACAAGTAAAAATGATGTCAGTCATTGAAACTATCGATATACAGTTTTGTTTGTATATTTATACAGGCGTAACGATAGATCTAACGATCACTTATTGATAGTATCGACAATTTAGTCAATTCAGGTGTTAAGTTCAATGTTAAAAGTAAAATACAAGTATGATACACTAAATATCATATTTGTTGCTATAACCCACGGTTAAAAAAAGGTCAATTTCAATAAATTCATTACAAACACGTGGCAAAATCTGCCTTCCCTTTATTGATAAAGTATTGCAATAAGTTATAGACTATTGCTTGACTTGAATTAGTAAGTCGCAATAGACTATCTCTTCAAGAGTCACCCCCATTAAAAGCAGTGAATGACAATAAAAAATACCAATATTTATTAATGAATATCTGTTGAAACTAAATGTTTTGTTTGTATTTCCTTCTATAAAAGTGAGCAGCCATATTTTTAAGTCTATTCACTGAAAATACGGTTGAAAATAAGTTTTAAATAAGAGACAATATTGATCATATATTGAGTTATTTTAATGGATGCAACATATTGATCATGAACTGCTAAAACATGATGGTGGAAAATAAAGGTAATAAAAATATTTTTAAAAAAAATATCGGATCACTCTAAGACCAAAAAACAATTCTTCATTTCCTTTCTGTTTCCTCCTAGCTCAAGTCTCATGCTTGTGTTCAACACCTTAACAATTTATCTTTCTAACCTAGGATTATAAAGCTTAACAATTTGTTGTGGAAATCAACTGTAATTGAAACATCAATAAAATCTGTCCCTCAGTCGAGGTTAATCAGTTATACAGATGACTGAATTACGATCTAGAGTTGTTAGTAGGACAAGTCAATAAAATGGTTCCAGTAAGACCTTCGTAGGAGAACTTGAATCTGTTACAGTCCCTCATTTTGATATCAAATGGCACATTTGACTCGAGAGTGAATTTTGTTTCGTGTCAACGATTTGAACAAACATGATTGATGTTAACAACTTATTTTAGTTCATTTTTTAATATATTTTATGAGAAAGAAAGACTTCAATATCTGAAATTGTAAGCATAGTTAATATTAAATCACAAACAAGAGTATTGTAACTAGATTTTGAAGCGTTCAACAGTTACTTTAGAGTATAAATCAATATTATAACATCAAAACAATAACGATCTGAATCATTATGAATACAAATTTAAGCAAAAGAAAACCAAAAAAAAGAAGAAATTGTTATCAATGATATGGCCTCTCATATGTATCATTTCAACGCACCACGCCTTGAAGAGGTCTTCCCAAGAAAACAAAATCTATAGGAACTAATGATAATAAGTTTACATATAGAAGTAACCTTTAAGTAAGCCTATCAAATCACTGGGAAGCCTTGGGGCAGAATTATGAAGTCTAGATCTTTAGCCATGGTACAGGATTAAAATATGAATAATTGATAGTTGACTTTTTATCATATAGCTTAGGTATTTATTTGAGAATTAGAAATCTATATTATTATAATATTGGTGAAGTTTATAAGCCGTCCATAGGTTTTGCATATTTTCTTTTGACAAATTGTCGATTAGTTTCCATGTGTTAAACACGGTGCTGTGTTACTGGTTTATATCACAGTGCTCTTAGCATCAATAATGTATTCCTTTACCGTAACAGAGATATGTACTTCTTCACTATACAAATTCAGTTGTCATGATCTCACATCAAAGGTGATTACTCATATATTCTCAATCAATCTTTATTTCGGTACTCAAAAGGCCTCAGGCCTATAGTACATTAAATATACATTTGTTTATACATTTCATAACATACATGACACAATGTGGTATCTATATACAGATGCGTAAAATGTATACATGGACAGGTTTTCAATTTCTTTATTATTCAAACTGTTTAGCAGGTTGTTAAAGGGGGTCTGCAACCTGAATTTTTAACTTCCAGTGTTTTATTAGCAGGGCCCCTGAAGAGTCGTAAATACTCGGTAGGGACGAAATCGTTTGGTTGCGAACCGCTTACAGCTGACAGCTGGTACCAAGTTTGTGTCATGTGACCCTCCTTACCCGTCTGGATGTTCTTGTTAAGGATGGTCAATGAGGTTTCACGAGCCAGGTTTTTGATCCCATATTTGGGTATAAATAATATTTTTCTTTGATTTATTTCTTTCGGATGTTATAATAGGTAGGGCAGACAAATAAGAAATGGTATTCGTCTTCAATTACATTTGAATGGCATAACTGACAGATTCTTTGTTCTCTAGGTATATTTTGATATCTTCCTCTCTCGATAAATAGTTCATGAGACGAGCACCTAAAACGTGCTAGACTAACTCCATATTTCTTAACGTTTAAACAAGATAGATAGTATTCTGTTTGGATATTACATTTAAACATTTGAAGTGTCACATTTACTCGAAAGGGATACTTGTTCCTACCAATTATGGAAATATATATCTTTGAGTCTTTGGGTGAATGATTTTATGAATTCTGAGAATATTCCAAATTCCTGACTGTGCCAAATATTACAAAAAACCGGTTCGAAACAATAATTGTTTTACATCTGTCATAATTTGGATTTCATATTCGTTTCAAGCGAAACACTTTATTTTCTAGAAATAAAGGAATCCTGATATATACTTTCAACGTTATAAAGTAATCCCTGTGGTTTCAAGGGATTTTTTTCAATAGCCATTGAACATATTAACCTGCATTTCAGAATTCACTCAAAGTAAAAGACGAAATATAAATATCATACTGGAGGGCTAAGAGCTTAATATATTTTTGTCTGTTTTAGTCTGAAACCACGCACCGCCCACTACAAGTGTGAACAACAATTTTCATTCATTTAAGGTAAAATAATCATTTTTTTGCACTGACAATAACACAATGACTGATTCCTGTTTAGATGTTAGCTTCTCAATATCTATTCACATTCATTGTTTCTTGTTTTGAGTCAATGCTTTGAAACATTTTCTTTAGCAGATAATTTGAAAAACTTAAGAAATTAAGTAAACACTTTTGATCCGTAGTAAAGTATTTCGTCCCTTCAACGAATCCAGAAATGTTTTCCGAAGACATTAGCAATGGGAAATTGATGATCACTCTTATTTTCATAGAACAATTCAATCAATTGAATACACACACGATTCTTCTGTGATGTTCTTTGAATGTTTTCTTTGTTGAAAGGCAAACATTGTTTGAGGTTTAATGTTTTGCAAGCGATCCATTTTTACAACTTGACTCAAAATTAAAAATATAAATATTAAACAATCAATACAGCCGCACTTGAAAGGCTTGATGAAGATTTATATTGTAAACGTGTTAATTTGAAAATTCACCAAAATTTTATAATATTGAAAGTTATGAAGACACAATAGTTATAATTTTTCGGCTGATTGAATACACTAGGATTGAACATGGAATAATCTTTTTATGTTGTCCTATACGTATGTGTCATAAAATGTTAAATGGAGTAATTTCTCAATAACCATGTAAAACTCAGGATCAATCAACTGCATTAAATTAAAAATGAAGTAAGCAGTCCTTACCCAAAACTGTATGTTGAGTGATGACTTTACTTTTTGCTCCCATACATTAAATAAAACGTATTTCTGAGTTAAAATTACGTTTTACTTAATAAATATTGATTAAACTAAGAAGCGGAAGTGAGAGAAAAAATCAATTGCTTTATCATAAAAAATTTATAACTCTCGAGGGCGAACAAAAGAGCATTTGATAAATGGATATGATAAAGAAATGTCGCAGAATGAGGGTCATATTACATTTCAATGTCACGTGCATGTAATGTCAAAATATAAATGGCAGATCTGATGAATACCTTCTTTACTGAAGTTAAGTATATTTTTTATTTTGTAATGATATTGCAGATATGTTAACGTAGATACAACCGTTATTTTCTAAATCAACTTTTCAAGTCCATTTCTATTTTATGACTCATCGTGTGTGTTCCTCTTCAAATATAAATTAATTTTGCATCATGAAATGTATAGTTTACATAGACAAATTTCATATGAGTTGTTTGAAGTCTTAATCTGTCTTTTAAAAAGCTTTTACTGAAGTAGTCAAATAAGAGGCATGGTAAGCCGTGTCAAACAAGATGTTTGAACATTGCTCTCGGAGGTGTTGCTTCTGCCATGGACCAGATGTTTGGGTTTATATAAAAATTAGTCAGGTAAAACCCTTGTGAGTTCTGCAGAACATTTTGCGTTCTCATGATAAACTTAATAGTGTTACTTATTTTGAGTAATGCTGCCCTTAGTTTACGCAGATTCTTACAATTTCAGTAAAACGCAATCATGCAATTAATTAAGTTTTTGGAAACATAATAGCATTACTTAATTACTTTAATAATGTTTCTGCTCTTTTAGATGTACAACATGTGTACAACATTTTTATTCACTATACACATTTCACACTCAGTAGTTTTACTTTTATTAGTAATGCTGCACTAAGGTTACACAGATTCTTACAATTTCAGTAAAACGCAATCATGCAATCAATTAAGTACTTTAACAGTGAAAACGCTTTATATCCTCTCAGCTTCAATGTAAGATTGATGTTGACTATTGATTCATGAAGTGAGCTAAGCCCCTAATTTCTTTGCTCGATGATTTATCAAGGTCAATGTGGTAATTTTCCAACTCAGGAGACAGTGAAAATTAATGTGATGGTAAATCAATGAATTTAAGGAAGACTTCATTCCTTAAGGCTTTTTATGCGTTGATGTAAGCCAGTACGCGTTGTACCAGATACCCTGGGAAAACATTTCCCGACTATGTTCAGTTATAAGGTGGCTGAACATAATGTCGAAAACCTGACATTGTCTGATTCAATAGATGATAAGAAAAACTGAGAGATTTAAAATAAATTATAAACTAAACGATTCTTTTGTACGCGAAATCGTATTGCTTTTAACGTGGCTCTTATGTATGGATCACCCTTTATGATCAACTCTTGATGTCTTGATGAGTTATATAAGCAGGATTTGTTACATTAATGGTTATATCTGGAGTTGTGAATTTATTCAATTTATTACAAGATATGAAAGGTATAAGAAATGTTGGTAATTCTGTTTGCAGTTAGTAGGAAAGTGCTATGGTTATCGGTTTCGTATACAAAATTACGGGGTTTTGATCCCGCCAGGGGCTCGACAACTTTTTGTGCAGTAGAAAACTTTCAATTAAATTAAATTCATTTTATTTCGGTTTTGTAGGCATTAGTCCATGTACAATTGCATCATAATTCACAAAATAAGAGTAGCAAATACAAGTATTAAACAGTAGTTAAGTTATTACTGAAGATATAGCACGCTTTCTAAGCAAGAATTTCCTTACAATAATTTGCACATTTAAACAATGAATTACTGCATTTGCTGCTAATTAACTTGAGATTATATTCTATTGACTTACCCTGTCTACAAAATTGAAAATAATTTCCCTGATTGAAGCATATGCGTCACATTCAAACAAAAATTGAATTTCATTTTCAATCAGGCCACATTCACACACTTTACAGATTCTATTCACATTAACACCCAGAATATTATATCTCATGGGGAAGTGCATGTAATATTAATAAACAAATAGTTCTTCGGATTGCTGTATGATTAATAGAAGATACATAATATTCAATACTTAACAACGATTTAACTTCTTTGAAATATCTAAGGTGTAAAGAACTGTTCTACACGCAGTAAGATTTGGGTGTAGTGCTACATATAATTTCACCTCAGTACCAACCATGGTGCAAGCCGCTCCTAGTAGGTTCCACCGCAAAACATAGCAAAATAGTGTTGCGGACTTTCTCCAACATCATACTCGAGACCACCACACCACTTATATGCTCTCTTCACTCCAAAACCAAATTTGATAACATCAAAGTAGCAAAAAGCTTTCATAATTCGAAGAAATCTGAGCTTCGTTACACAGCTTAAGTTTCCAAAGGTTTTTCAATACCAAGATAGTAGACCCGATCACCAGCAGCTATACATGTTTGTGCAGCTACGTTGACGAAAAGAGTTAATGATTTATGTTGTTACGGTTTTTCTTTTTTAGATTTTAAGGATAGAATAGGAAAAAAACATGATAAGTAAACGGCTCCTTCAGATTCTGCACACCAACAGTTACAATCAAGAGCACATGTAAATATATTGGATGATAGGACAGAGCTAGAGCACGTAAATAGATGCAAGTGTAGATAAGTAACTGCAGCAGAGTCATATGATCCTGTCCCAGCACATAATTATTGATATACTCCGCTATACAAACAAAAAACAAATCTATATCGGGGGAAGCAAATATATTATCTCTTCCTGATCTTTTATGTAGTCTAAAATAAGAAAATCTTTAGAATGGCCAGGAAGTAGATTTGTAAAAAAGGGATAAGAATCTAAACCGAAACGTCGCCACATTCTTCAATAAAAAAGTTGATAATCCAGCATTATGAAATATTGAGTATTTAAGGATACAATTGCAACTTTCGTTCTTTATATTAGTATATTTTGAACCACTGAGTGCATTTTGACTATGCGCTCAAATATTGAGTCTTTAAGGATACAAATATAACTTTCATTGTTTATACTAGTACATTTTGCAAACACAGAGTGCACCGGCAACATTAGAGTGACACGGTAAAACTCAAAGACAATCTGGTTGCATAACAAGTGCTACTTTGAGGCTGTCTAATGACAAGTACCAGGTGTATTAGTACAGGGAAATGGAGAAAAACCTGATAAAGCTTCTAAATCTGTACTTCTTTATTGCTTTGTTAGTAAGGTTTCAGTATAGAATCAGGTGTTTCAAGACAAATTCGTGCACAGAAGCATTTCACAGATTATATACTGTTTTTAATATACTTAAATCGTTAATAGTTTTTTTCTTTGCAGATATCCTTTTGAATTGCAACGCCAGTGTTCATTTAATTATCTGGATATGTTTTAAAGATGTAAAAACCGAGTTTTTATCACTTTTGTGTACATGAACTTATTGACATTTTGTCAAAGTAAGCTGAATGAAATACGAGTTATATTGTCTAACCAATTATAACTTCATCATGAATGACAGGACAAAAAAAACGACAGTATGGTCATCAAACTGTTTAAAGAATGACTTAATAAAGGAAAGAAAAACAATTATATAAGTTCAGGGTAGCAAAACTTGAATACAGTCATCGACTTAAACTCGAAATCGGTTGATTTGACAGATTTTCTGTTTCATAGTACAGTATTGAAGATTTTCCCTTATGATAGTCAATTTAGCAGAAAAATGCCTTTCCTTCAATTTGATTAAGATCCTTTAATACTTCTGATACTATAAAACTGTTCAGGTTTCAATTTGACATACATAACACCTTTTTCAGTTTTCTTGGTCAGAGATAAATAAGACTGTGACTAGTTATTGAAGAAACGCGATATATTGTCCACTTGTAGCTTCCGTTACGAAGAACGGAAAGAATTGAGTGGCTTTCTATTCTATTACATTATGTTTCATGAAGCGCTTCTACTTAACATAAGTTTTCAATTAGCATTGACTAAACTAACTTGAGTTAATGTACATGTATCGATTAATGTAATAAAACTTTTAAAGTCTACGACAACAATACTCTCATTCCATATGTTTACCTTTTGATTTGCGATGTTATATCAAACTGCATTGATCGCTGGCTTAAGTAGAAGACTATTTGGTATGGTTAAAATCTTTAGAATATAGCACACACTATATGCAGGTTGATGTGGAAGGGTGGGGCTGTGAGTAAGATTCTGTATTGATTTCCGTCTGCCTGGAACTGCAGACAGATGCAGGCTACAAACTAAAATATGATTTTCAATTTCAATTACAGAATATCTACACATTTTCCTTTTATATCTTATAGATTTATACCTTATGAATTAAGATAATAGAGACATAGTAGACTTAGGTTGCTTATCCTGGAAAGGGCATTATCTAAGGTCTTGGGCGTTCACCAAATTATTCTCAATCATAACAGCAGCTGCAGGAAGTGAAGAATGCATATATATATATGGTAAAGGAGATATGCAGGAAGTACATGTAAGGGAAGGCCTATCCCGAATGAAGTTGCTTTATGATATGTGATCATTTATGTTAACTTATGGAAAACAATAACAGTCAGTCAATACAAACCACATTGTATCATGCTTGATATCACAGATAAATGAAGAACACTTTATGTTAGTTGAAGACGCTGATTTCAATGGTTATTTTACGACATGCTATATGGTTAGATCGTCAGCTTGGTTCAAGGTTTAGGTATTAGTATGTTGTATTTATTGTCAGCTTTTGATACATTATGGTCGAAACTACTTTTTAAGTCAATAAGATTAAAAGTCATGGTTGAGTTTATATTTCTCAATTCTTATTATAAATCATTTTAATTGAAAATTCTAAGATACCACTCAACAAAGTTTAGAATAAGGACAGACTTAAATGATATATATACATTTTCTTGCGAAAATTACTTTAGACTCAATTAGTCTAATTTAAATGTCATAAAGATAAAATGTAGAAACCATAGTGTAAAGAAACTTCCAAAAACATTTCTACCGCATTAAAGAAACATTGTCCCTGTTACAAGGGGGCCCTATTGACGTAAAATACTCGATTTTCAGCATCGTTCATCGTCCACCTCAGGATGCACATGTTCCTGAACCCATGACACATAGTATCAAGATATGGCTTGAGCAAGCATGATTCAGTGTATAATGTCCGCCAATGCTACAATTTATAATGTCCGCCAATGCTACAGTTTATAATGTCACTTGAAAATGTGCCAAAACTTCTGTCTAGTATGATAATGACCATGGTCGAATATAGGAAGGTGAACGTTTTCCCTAAATATAAGGTGAATTAATCATGACACAATCATATTTCTGCACCATATAATCCTGAATCGACCACACTTCCTTGGTGATTTATTTGTTGATTAACTAATTTACATGTATGAAACGCTATGTATTAACCTCTTCGATCATTACCTTGAAATAGCAAATTAAAGACAATGCGTAAATAGTCATAAGTGTATTACTACTTTGTTTTCGTTTAAACTTTGTCTTCTCTTGTGACATTTGACGATTTTCCTGTACATGTCATGCCAGCCATAAAGATATAATAAAACATTTAAACATTGATAGCATCTGGCAAGTTTTACTCATTAGCTTCGTTAATTAGCAAGCAGTCAAGTTTTACTCATTAGCTTCGTTAATTAGCAAGCAATCAAACTTTACTTATTAGCTTCGTTAATTAGCAAGCAGTCGGTGAAGCTACCCCAAAATATATAACTGTGCTTTGGACCGATTCACCATTTTAATGTCTGATAGCACATTTACGTACGAATCAATCTGTTCATTATCAAACTTCTTTCAACTGAACATGTATCATTCTTTTTCATGTTTTTTAAGATGATGATTAAATATGAAATATCATCTGAATCTAAAAGTAATACGTGATTTTAAATCCCGAATTTTTTCACTGGAATTTTCAAATAAAGCTAAATAGTATTTTCCACCTACACTAAGATGTACATCGAGTAATTGACCTATTGACCCATTATAAATAGAAATCTGGAGCAGTCCATGAAATATAGATCATGTTATAGAGAGAAGCTTAGAGACACAGTTAGATGGTGTGGTAAAGTCGAGGCCTCTCGCCATGGTAGAAAATTGAAACATGAATAATTGAAATAAAATTGTTTTAAACATATTTATTTCACAAATGATGTACATATTGTGAATGGGATCGGCCAACAAACTGACAGCGCTTATGTCAAGGCCTCTCCCTCTGATATAAAATTGTTTATGGTTGAAGGCAGGAACATCATTGTTAGTTCAATGCAGTTTTTATGTCAGTTTGTAGGCCACTGTGAAACACTAGGAGTAAGAGCCTCATGCATTCTTCTTATCTGTTGTGCCAGTCTGTAGCATGTTACAGGCACATAACCCTTCAGCTCGTGTTAGTTGAAACCTGTCAATCGTTAGGTAACAAAGTTTAAAAAGAGCAAAACTGATTATTGCAGCTTCAATTTGCCTTTCACAATGGGTATACCATTCGAAATCAAAATCATGCAATTTCGTTGTAAACCTCCATGGTCATACAGTTGCATCACATGCGAATGCTGAGGTTGCCAATTTTGTGTTTTGGTGCCAAATTGTACTTAAAATGTTCCATATTTATGGATATAAATTACATTCTGCAATTGCATTTGCTAGAAGCATGCTCCAAAAATGAAAGTTTCCCTACTTTTTAAATGGTTTATTATGATACTCAGAAACTAAATGAAACGGACCACGGACCGTGATATATTTACATAACGTCTTCTCTTTTGTTTATTCTTGGTTAAAGCATACGTTTTGAAACGACAAGAAAATAGTGTTGACAATGATATTTATTTACAAGTACTCAAGTACATGTCAATTCTTGTTTATTGTTTCTGGTTCATGAATTGAGTTTAAATTTATTTCTTAATGGATTAATGATAAAAGAAACTTAAGTGTTGCAAAATATGTAATGAACTAGTTATTTAACCCTTCCTTAGTTATGATCACGTCTATAAAATGTTTTTTTAAGAAGATATTATTGATCATTCTTTTTTTTCATAGAAGAGTTTAATCAATTGAACAGACAAGAGTTCCTTCTTTGATGTGGGTTGAGGGTTTTGTGTGTTGAAAGGAAAAACATTGTTTGAGGTTTAATGTTCTGTTAGCGATCCCTTTCTTGTGTTGATTTAGAATCGATAAGCGGAAATGAATGTCAGAATATATAAAAGAGTGAAAAATATACATCAGTTCAGATAGATAAGAAAATCTATAGAAGAAGATTGATAATCTAAATAAGTTATCTTGGAAATTAAAAACCATTTACAAGTAAAAGATGAACATCTTATAAAGTTTTCTTTTTGAGTTATAATATTTTACAACTCTTTATGTTTGTTTTAATGGGGCGGGTACTTCATAACAGAAAGCACCATTCTATAGATTTGGTAATATGGTTTACAATTGCGCTCTTTCATAATCTTTTGATTTTTAAACCACTGTTAATACCTATAAATTGACACCACCATACATTATAAATGTCGAGTTGGAATACATATGATACAGATTACAATGAATATGAAAATAAAAAGAAATGACAAGTTGGCCAGAATTGGTAAAATGTGTTTATTTTTTTATCTTACCTTATCTTAGCACAATATTTCGATAAATAAATACAATAACACAATTGTAGATTGAATAAACTGGTTATTCCTTATTTGATATTATTGTTTCACAATTGGAAAAATCAAACTGAAAAGCTTCAATGATCAAGTACGGAACTTGTCATTCACATAATCCCTAAATTTTGCTCATCTTGGTTGATAATGATTAAAGAAAACACCAAAGAGTTATATTGGGATAATTCTGCGTGGAAAGAAACATTGTAATGATTCAAAAGTGAACATTCTCCACTGTCCAAGTGATTCCCTAGATGTGAGTAATGTAACGAGATGCAAGTGTTGAACATTTGTTTAGCAGGACATTTATTGATTAACAAAGAAACTTAAACCCGGGAGGAAAAATCAATTATTATGTCATCAAAAATGTATAACTCTTGAAGGTTAACAAAGAAATATCCAGTTTGATGTGTTGAAGATATACATGTTGAGATGTGTTGAAGATATACATGTTGAGATGTGTTGAAGATATACATGTTGAGATGTGTTGAAGATATACATGTTGAGATGTGTTGAAGATATACATGTTGAGATGTGTTGAAGATATACATGTTGAGATGTGTTGAAGATATACATGTTGAGATGTGTTGAAGATATACATGTTGAGATCTGTTGAAGATATACATGTTGAGATGTGTTGAAGATATACATGTTGAGATGTGTTGAAGATATACATGTTGAGATGTGTTGAAGATATACATGTTGAGATGTGTTGAAGAGTGTTACATGTAGGACAAGCGAAGTTTAAAATATGAAGTTAAGCATACGTTTTTGGTGTTCTGTTTGTAAAACCCTCATGGGGTATAATTTCAACAATGAGGGAAACATTCTATGAGCCTTTCTATCGATGTTTAGTAACTCTTCAAACATATACACAAAGAACTTAATTAAGCACCCCCCTATTTTGTAAAATGAATTTGGGTGCTCTTGGACTATTTGGATTAATGTGATGTATTGACCACTCCAGATATAACAATTGCTATTTTATTGACTATTTAATTGAACAAAAAATCGCTAATGTGCAAAAATAACGAAAATATGAGAAAAACTTTGAGACTACTGAAATTTGGCCAAATATAATTTTTTTTATAGGGGGAAAACTACACATTAAACTTTGGATGTTATGAATAAAAAAAAACAATTTTGATCCCTAGCCTAGTTGACATTCATACACATAAACCCTTTTTATCATGCATGATAATAGGCCAGCAAGACATTGAATTTTCAGTACTTTTTTCATCAAAAATTGATAAAATGTCTATAATCTTAACATCTGTGAATAAATTTGAGATTTCATGAGTTGAACTTATTGATCAAACACTTCTTCTTCCTTTAGATAAGCCATTATCTTTGACAGTGGCCAATTAATGTCTTTGTGCAGTTTTCTTTAAATTCGATTTTTGATAATTTTGTGATTTTGAAGGTTCATACTGCTTTAACGATTGACTTTTGCTATGGGGTTATTTACTAAAAAGTCATCAATTCACTCTAGAGAATAATAAAAATCACATTGCAGCCAAAAATATTGACTTTCATTTTCAATTTTAAGGTAACTTGGATTTTGACTAAAAAATACCAAGATTTTGTAAAACCAGTTATTCAGCGACAGTGAATCGTAAACCGAATGAAGTTTTCGTTCCCACAATGCTAGATGATCGTTCTATTTAAAAATCCTTATTGTTTGATTATAATGTTTTGTTTATTATCAGCAATGTTTTTCTGTTTGAAAAAGTGGGGGGTGCTTAATTAAGTTCTTTGTGTATAGTTTGTACAATTCAAAATAACTTAGGTCTAAATACAGTGTAGTTTACATGTTTTATTTAAGAATTGAATAATAATCATAATAATATTAATAGCATGCTTATATTGCGCTGTACTCCATTATAAAAATGCTCGAAGCGCATGACAAAGTTATATACAAACACAGGGAGATAGAAAGAAAAGGATTAGTCGCCAAAAGCTAATCTAAAGAAATGTGTCTTCAGAATGTCAGTTCGCGGGTTTGCACTGGAAAATGAACGATATCACGGGTTACCATAAGCGTTTGAATGTAACTTAAACATTATATATTATCCGTGCAAACAACGGAATGAGGATGCAATAGACATACCAGCACATAAACTGATGAACACGACATTTTTTAGCAAAAACATCTTTCTTGGGTTTTTTTGGGGAAAAATATTCTGATGTACAAAATTAGGATACTTCTTTGCATGTTGCTGCTGAATCGTCACTGAATGTTACTATTCAATCAATGAACACAATTAACTTAATAAACATAATTTATTAAGCACGGAAGTTTTAAGTTACACCGTTGCTGGATATTGTTTCATCGAGAGATTAACATTGGCTTTTTTGTTCACTGTCTTGTGACAATCTGTGAAGCAATTTTCCAACTCATTTAACATTGCACTTGGTAAGTTACCCCTTTCGGCGCTGATGTGCATATAACAAATTAACAATACAGAGGAATATGTTCCGACTCGAGGGCAGATGTTTATAAATCATGATGAAGATGGTGCTTAATTTACTAAGATATCTTGATATATCAATAAGTATATTACTTGATGAATTGATGATATTTCAAGAAACGATTAGAACGTATCGAAACACCGGGCATTTCGAGTAATCGAGTGATATAAGCTTTGTACTGGAGGACGATGCCACCCAACTATTTCATACTTGAATCAGTTTTTTCTTAGATGCTGTTTTTATCCTTTTACTTACTGCCACATTTTCTATTCTTTCTTTGAATTAATGTTGATTGCTTGCTTCTTTCTTAAAATATATTTTTTGAATTTCATAATATAATTAATAATAATAATAACCCTTTATTATCCTCAGTACAAGTACATGTTGGAAATTTGTTTTGTGCCATGGCACCCGGCAGCCACGGTGCAGCGCCAGTTAAATCGTTGTTCTGCCTTTACAATGCTGAGTGTCAAGCAAGACAGCAACAACTCGCACCTTTTAGCGTCTTTTGGTATGACGCGACCGGGAATCGAAGCCCGGTCTTCCGGGTGACGAGCGGACACTCTACCACTGAGCTACGTCCCTGTTATATAAACAATAACTGTTTTACATTTTACATGATGAGTCAAAGAACTTAATGATAAGATGAATGATTGTGATGCTAAAACGGCATATCATCAACGTCAAATGTTTAAATGTTGTAACCACTGTAGGAATCTTTCCATATGATATACTCATTTCTCTTGGAAGAAGCCAGATGATGTCAAGCTTTGTCTGATGTGGCTTCTTTTAGATTCTGATTGGATTTATTGACTTCTGACTTCATCCCTGACAGAGATAATTGAGCACATATGATTTCGCTGTTTTGAAGTAGGAAGAAGTTGCAAAAGTCAATCAGAAATCAATATACTTGCTGAAATTGCGTGGCAAGAAACATGTGTAATTTAAGCTGAAATAATTGCAGAAGTTAATCCTTTCTATAACCAGTGCAATTGCAAATCTTAGGTAGATAATTGTCTAATAGTTCTGAGTGAACAAGAAGTACTAATTTGTCATCAAGATAAATCAATCACATTGTATTAAAAAGTAAAAGCGGACGATAAATTTTAGTACTCCAAATTATATACCAACGTGTTGCAGACTCTACACAATCAAAATGGCATGTATCTCTAATTCATTCAGACATCAAAGATGCTAAACGAACTGTTATAGCTCTTTAACATAGAACTAGTAGATTAAATCTAAAACTTCGAGACACCCTTGCCATGCATTCAACACGGTTACAATACCTTCAGAAATTGTTATACAGGAACCGTGAGAAAAAGAGTAGCTAGTGTTTTAGACACGTTAGTTCGTATTAAGATATAACTTCCCAAAAAGAGAAACGTGCGGGTTAATTTGACATGTATGAAAATAAAGTATAATCTGTTGAATATACGCAAACCGGGGACGTAGCTCAGTGGTAGAGTGTCCGCTCGTCACCCGGGAGATCGGGGTTCGATTCCCGGTCGCGTCATACCAAAAGACGTTAAAAGATGGGAGTTGTTGCTGTCTTGCTTGACACTCAGCATTGTAAAGTCAGAACAACGCATTAACTTGCGCTGCATTGTGGCCGCCGGGTGCCATGGGCACAAAACAAATTTCCGCTGTACTTGTACTTAGAACAATAAAGTGTTATTAAGATTAAGATTAATTTGTGTACTGTTTGTTTTGTACAATTCTTTCAAGGGAAGAATTGTGAGTAGCCCCTTGAGCATGCTACAGTGGTCCGTTGTTCGAATCCCGCCAGCGGCTCGCCAACTTTGTCTGAAGTAGAAAACTGTCCTACACGCAGTCTGCAGGTTTGGGCGCAATGCTTCACTGGATTTCAGCGCAGTACCACCCGTGGTTCGCTTGTTCCAGCCGATGCTCGCAGGTTTCACCGCAATACATAGCCACAATAGTGCTGCGGGTTTTCCCCTGTAATAAGTGGGGAAACTCACCTCACCTCACCAAATGATAACTAAATACAGCTATTAAGGCGAACTATTCAGCAAAAGTGACAATTTACAGCTGCTCACGTGTGTCTATTACTTAAGCATATGTGTTTAAGCTTAACAATAAAAGACATAAGGACAGAATTGGAATCATATTGAGTTTGAGATTTGACAACTATTGTTGATGTCCATTGGAAACATTATATCAATACAACACATCTGTTTAAGGATGGAGTTCAATTTTCATTGAAAACAATAACTTGTCTTATTTTCGAATATTGATTGAATATTGATGAATATATTATTTTTAAATAGTTCACAGTTTTGCATGATTTTCACTATCAATTAAGCATATAGCATATCTTCTCATATACACTATATAATGGCAACTGGATTGCAATGCAGTTACCTTGCTGACTTGGCGATTGACTAAGAACAGTGAATAACTTATACAACCTTGATGTTATCTAATGTCAAGTCACAGGTGTATTAGGATCAGAAAATCGAGAAAGCATGGTTTTGACCTATATGTTTCTTATCTCCACTTTGATTTTGTTTTGTTAAAGAGGCCTACGTTTTGGCCCAGATTTTATTATGTCTTATTTTACTTTACAAGCATTGAAGACATATGCAGCATTATGTTGCATTGAGTGTTCCAAATCTAAATCTTATAATCGACCTAATGTCTGAATTTAAGATAGTAAGGATATATTCAAAACCTTTCTTTGTTTGAAATCGCAACATAATCAATCTTAACGTCGGAAAAATATAACAGTTGCGTGTTTGGGTAAATAATTAACTTTTTAAGAACTCATCGTTAAAATGTACAAACGTCGATATCATTTTCTTCACATATGTCTATGCATTTGCTATCATTCATTTTAACATTTAAAAAAATAATTCTTTAGCTAGAAAAAATTAAAAAATTAAAAATGAAAAATATATTTTGAACTAGCAATATGTACAATTGATAAGCATCTTTGGCCGATTTCTCAACTTATATCCTATATCCTTAACTTATATCCTATATAACAAGTGAACCATAACAGGTGACAGGGGGATGTAGACATGATCACAAATATGTTGAAAATCATCTTTTAGTGATTAACATGTATCTATGTTTACAGAAAAATATTGGACCGATTATAATGGTATAAAACTTAAACGAAAATGCTCAGTTTAAGTTTCTTAAGATGAAATCGTTTCCCTTAAAGGGGCAGTAGTACGTTTTTTGATAATTTTATATTTTAAAATTGTCACTTATAATTGTAAGTTAATGCTCAATGTATTATTTTGACAGTGTCAAAAATCTTATTACACAGGCCAATCATCCATCGTCAGAGGACAAAGTATGAAGATTCTCAAAAACTCCATTGGCGGCCTTTTATGTGAACACCTTTAATTCATTTTGTGTAAGAAAAAGGAATTGCATAGCTAAACTTTACGTTATATATTTGAATTATTACTGCTCCATTAAATTCAAATTCATTGTCTTTTAATTGGAACCATTAATTTTCATTTTCTTGACATCCCCTTATATTCCCCCTAAAAACGTCCTACTGTCCCTTTAAACTGCTAAAACACATTAAAGGGGCAGTAGCACGTTTTTAAAACATTTTATGTTTTCAAATTTTCACTGATAATTGTATGTTAATACTAAATGTATTATTTTGATAGTGTCATAGATTTCATTATACAAGCCAATCAGCCATAGTCAGAGGACAAAGTATGAAGATTCACATAAAATCCATTGGCGGCCATTTAGTGTGAACACCTTTAAGATAAGATAAGATAAGATAATCTTTATTGTCCCAAAAAGGGAAATTTGTTTTGTATAATTACAATTCTCCAGAAATGTGATGACAACTAATTACATAATATTCAAAACATTTCATATCAAAAATAATTCACGTAGACTAGAATACATGTAAAACGTGATGCAGCATTAGACAGAATTTATTTCTCTAATGCTGCACGGAATGAACGATTGGCGGAACCTGTTTGTTCGAAAAGTCGGCATACGAAGCCTACGTCCGGAAGGTAATGTTGAAAATTCCAAGTAAAGTGGATGGGTAGAATTACCCCAAATTTTGTTTCCTTTTTTTGATAACTGCTTCTTATAAAAACTGCCGATCGTTTCAATGGGAAGCCCCATAATCTTTGATGCAGTATTCAAGATTTTGGACAATTTGTTTCTATTTTGAACAGACAGGTTCCCAAAACCAACTTAAAAAGTTAAATGTAAGGACACTTTGAATGAAGGTTCTGTAAAACAACATCATGATGGTTCATTCATAACTAACTACTGACTAAGTTAGCATTTCATTTGGCACTTGATTGTTTTACTCCGAATACACCGATGAATTTAATCGAAGGGAATATGCAGTCGATGTAGAAAAACAGTGAAAGAAATAGGTTAGAGTGTTAGGTAAAATTATTTTTACTTCAAGGACCATTATGACATTTGGATAATATGTAAGACATACATAATGTGTTGAAAGTTTGCATATTATGGTATCTAACTTCAAAAGCGTTGCTTGGTTATGATAGATTGTGACAAATCGTATCGATTTCACCATATATTTTATGTATTTACAGAGAGATATAAATGTATTATTTCAGAACACTCGATTAACTAGTTTTTAACTTAGAACACTTTTCAATTTTAATGTTTTATCAATTGCTTGATATTGCCATTCTCTCCCCACAGAGGCAGATCAAGTCATGTTGATTTAGCCTCTGTTCTATTACGTCGAAATCCGTGGGTTCAGGCAGTTTCCCCTGGCGGAAAAAACTTCTATCACAATACATTTGAATTTCTTTATCAAATGACAAGGCTTCTCGCATGGAAAGGGTGGTTCATATCACAATGCCTTTGACTTGTTTCAGTAGCCAAAATGATGATTTAAGAACAGCGTCGCTGATTGCACAACTAAGTTTGATTGCCTCCAATCAGGCATCTCTCATTCTATCCCACAAACTCGGCGTAATATATCAGAGGCTAAATCAACATGACTTAATCTGCCTCTGTGGGGAGAGAATGGATATTGTTTACATTTTAGTAATAATTAATTTAAATGCACCCTTAGTGCAGCCTTTCATGCATAAAGAAGAGTATAAAGAACTGACAGGAAACTAATCGGAAACAGAAGAACGTGGACGGGCTCTTAATAACCTGACTTAAACAAGAAAACATTAAAGATACATTCACATTGCCAGTTCACTTAGCGACAGGGATTAGCTGTACTTGAAAACAGACCAAAGCAATTAATGCTCGCCGATATCTATGAGCACCTGTTTTGGCCATATTCTCTTTACATTTTTTACCTGTTCAAATCTCTATACAGCTGTCTTTGTTTCTATCAAATAATTTTTCTTATTCGTGACAAGGGACAAGTTATTTTGTTATAAAAATATCAGTAAATATTGATGGATGATAAAATGTTTAAGAAAATCTGATTAATCTGATGATAAGTTATGTTTTATCACTAAGGAAATAAAGGATATAGCTTTTGAGTTCATTGTGAGTGTTTAGATATATAGATCAATAACTATATACAATGTAGTAATTCGACGAGATTTATCAAATGTTATTAAAGGTTATAAATGGTTGTACGGTTATCAAATTATCTATGATAGATATAGTTCTCAAAGGTCTCATACTATCTGACTGAGGATCAGATCAATCGGAATCAAGAGTGTAAATATGTCTATGTCAATAAAGTACCATCTATGATGAAAGGGTTACTATTATGTATAGTATCTCACAATGAACAAGTAAGTGTTGAATCATTATTCGACGAACCATCTATACCTCATAATAATTATATTGCTTCTGTCTACTTCTTTACATTTTGGTATTTTTCCAATCAGAACTTGCCAAATCAAAACACAACGATTATGTAAATATATGGCCAATTTTGTAACCATTAATCAAACGCATGTGTGCAATACAACATTCAGAAGAGTATATACTGTATGATCGTGAAAATATTCTCTGATTTGAATTTACTACATTGGTATGTGGATATAAGGAAGGTTTAGTTGTTAAAATAAATGCTATACATACAGTGATTCTGAACTACACAAAACGCTCTAGGTCTTTTAGTTATTTTTAGCAAACCAAACAGAAATTATGTCTGACACAAGAACCAATAGCGTGTTTGTTTATCGGCATATGTTAACGCCAACCTGGACAACCTTTGCATAATTTGTTTTTCCTAGTTAAGTTCACAGAGTATTGTGCTTGGCAGAAGGGAAATATCATAATCGGCTTAGCATCGACGCTTCATGTGTTTCAGTTTAACGAAGATATTGTGTAGGATGGCGGTTGTATTTACTGCCATTCATCGTGTTGGCGAAGGGCAGTGTTACAGGTGCAGTAGCACCTATATGATTACGATAATTATAATCATTCATTCGAGTTTTCCACAACAAATATAATTAATGTCACCTGCATTATATTCAAGGGGAAATATATCATTGTTATACACGAAGTGGAAGAGAGAATAGTCAAATATAAACCAAATACCAATATTGATCATGTTTATGTGAAAGTCTGAGTTTAGCTCAATTGAGCATGGTACGTTTTGATGACTGATTCGGTGATTGGGACCAAGATCCATTAAACATTGTGAACATGTGACAATATGAATCGTTTTGAGTTAAGCTTGTTCCTTTAGTGGAATGAAATAAATTATTGTGTATTTCTAAAGGTTCATTGTCAACAGATGTCTGCATTTACTATTGAGGAATGGGAATTTAAAAAATGGAGTTTTTTCTTTGGTCTGCAGAAATGAAGACTATAGCACAAAGTAGAATTTAGTTCCTATAACATGTATAGCAAAGGACCGACATTAGGAAGGGAAATTTTGTGTTTGTTATGTCTGATGTTGGGTACATCAACTTTTATAAAAAATGTATCACCAGTACCTAGTCCTAGTGACAAGGAACAATGATTTCATCTTGAAGATTCATTGGAGTGTGAAAATGCTTCCCCTTCCTTGCAAATGAAATTATCTTCCATCTTTAAAGGATACCAGAGCACAGAGTAGATTAGAATCGATGTCAGATATCACATTAACAAGTTATAAGATTTACAGGACGATGGCCTTCCTGGCTATCTGAACAATTCACAAGTCCTTTGCGATTTAACATGTATATTGTAATGGTACATGGAGTTGCATTGGTGCATTGAATGTATGTGAATCCAGAAACTAGAAAACAATGTCATTTTCATTATGTACGTACGTTGCAAAACGTATAACTCCTTGATGATAAATCTCTCTTGTTTACTCGTTTCTAATAAACCACCTGAAATAATCATTATTAAATATAATTTTGTTAGCTGCCATAAACGTACTAAAACGAACAATAAGAAGACAGAGTATCTGCGTTAAATTTTAGTACATAACTGAACCAAAATACTTACCAATCATTGAGGTGAATAAAGGACATTACATTACCAACTGCATGTCAAAAACACGGCCAACTATCGATGTTTGACACATGGACAGTTATGTTTAAAGTCTAGAAAAAATCATTTAGTAAATGAATATATCTAACACTTTCACAACCTACATCTTTCCCTTCAGTGCGGACAGAATTAAAATAAACACTGAGGAAACTAAGCGGAAATAGAAGAACATGGACATGCTCCTTATAACCTGGTATACATGTAGGCGTGAAACATTAATGGTACATTAGCATTGCTAGTACATTAAGAGGTAAAGAGGTGAGTTGTACTTGAAAACAGGATAAAGCATTTAATGTTTATTGACATCTGTTTCCTTCGGTCTCACATATTCTATATCTGATTAGGCCTATCTTTAAATATGTATACAACTGTATTTACTTTATATACATTACTAGCCGCTTATGACAAATGACAAATCACAGGCTGTTTGGTATCATACGATACTGACATACTGTTTGATTTAATTATGTCGAAAGCATTTTCAACGTCTGATTTATTAGTGTTCACATTAATTTTGTAATAGTAAGAATTGTAGTAACAGAGAGACTATGAACACTTTTCAAGTTAAACCTGCTTAAGTAATTCTTTTGTGTACAGGTTAACAGGATTCAAGATTCAAGACTAGTTCTTCTCTAAAACCAAACAAGTTGGTACATGAGCAATATTACATAGAGAATAAAGATGCGTATTGCCAGTGCATAACATAAAGAGCAACATACGACAAGATATGTACTATTACTTATGTAAAAAATGCATTTGATAACCATGACAGGTTCAGGTTTTCTTAAAAAATAATCATAACGGTCTCATGGATTGTTGACAATGGTATATACAGACACTCGCAATTAAAACAGTATTTGGCTAACATTGATATGTTTTCAGTTGAAATTGAGATTGACCAATTGAAAATTTATCAGTCAGGTCAGCAATCAGTAATTGAATTTTAAAGTTGTTTTACACAAACCATTTCATCAGTCTGAAAGGAATAAGTGAAATAACCACCATCGTGTATAAAAAAGTGCCACGACCATAATAGACCAAAATAGTTTATAAAATAACTAGTAAAGCTTTGATCCTGTATTCGCATACACGTGATTACTTTTTATGTAATCATATAATCAGACTTACCAACTCAAAATATTTTAATTATTTTCTGTTCACATATATGATTTCTACGTCGACACCGAATACCAAATGAACACGTGTGAAATAACTTTCAAAGGGGTATAATATTGTTAAAGCATTTTATCACATGAAAAACATTGTATGATCTTTATCAATATGTTGTTTGGTTAATCAATGTACTGATAGGATAGCCCTTTATTTGCACTCATACATCATACGGTGAAAAAAAACCAGTAAATCTTTAGTCTGTTTTGTTATACTAGCAAATCATACATATATTGCTTCTGATAAAAAATGTACTTGTATATCTGAACATGTTAAGACCACCTGGACAAATCATTGCATAATTTGTTATTTCTAGCAAATAATATATTGCTTGGCATAAGGAAAATATCGTAATTGTCTTAGCATTGATGCTCCATGTGGTTTACTTTAACATTCAGTAGGCTGGTGGTCTGGGGTACAGTTATACCTCGTGTAGGCGTGGGGTCATTCTCTCCCCACAGAGGCAGATCAAGTCATGTTGATATAGCCTCTGTTATATTACGCAGAGTTTGTGGGATAGAATGGGAGATGCTTGATTGGAGGCAATCAAAATTAGTTGTGCAATCAGCGACGAGATGTGTTTTGATGAAAGTTTTTTCCGCCATGGGAAACTGCCTGAACCCACGGATTTCGGCGTAATAGAACAGAGGCTAAATCAACATGACTTGATCTGCCTTGGGTAGGGACAGTCTGATAGGTACAGAAGCAATACAGGCGTATACCTGTCACCTTGTCAAAATGTTAACATATTTAAAGTTGTTCAATCTTATTTCCATGAGACCAAACGATTTGTATAACAGTCGTACATTTTATCTATACATTCGTTCTTTTATTTTCTAACTTCTTAATTCAACATTTTTGTCTTGTCCAGTTAGACATCTTTATATGATTGGAATGTATAATATTGTAAATACCAAGGAGAGGGTATCCTAAGTTGGAGCTCGAGAACTTGTCCCCAATCCTATTCATTATGAATAAAATATGTTTAAACCAAACCAAAAGTTTGTCAACTACCATGTTGTATTAGGCCGATTAAGTTTTGACGTCAATAAATATCTTACGCCTAACTGACAAAGGATCCCCATTGACTATGTAAATGATAACTCTTGAATTTATTTTTGGATTGTCTAATCTTAAGTGAAAAATCGAAATTTGGCGTGGTGAAATATACAGCCGGGGTCGTATTTTCGAAATTCCAAATTCCCAAAATTTCGATTGAAACAATCGATATCAACGTTTTAAGATCAAATGAGCACAACTAAACTAACTCGTTGCAAATTGATACAACATGATGCCTTATGTTCAAAGTTGTTGATCACTCACTGGATAGATTTTAAAGGAAAACTGAAAGTTAGTCTTTCAGAATGTTGACACTGGTCCTTTAATTTGATGCAATGCAGTAAGAGCTACAATTGATCATTGCTTTAAGCGCTTGTAAGAATTAAATTGGTGTGCAAGATAATTATATATACAAAGGACAACGATTCGAACCCGTTTTCTTTCTCCAGTGTAAGCTGAGTGGACGCGTCATCGGATGAACTTAAGAAAATATGTTATTGGCACTGGCTAGACAGAGATTTACCTCTGTAAATACAGTTATGTCGGCAGAATTTTGTTAAAGTACTACTAGCTCTAATCATACATACATAACGTCTGTAACTGTATGTACAAGAACTCCTCTATAATTGATAAGTTAACAACTATTTACACATCGCCTGTGTCATGGTAACATCAAAGATAAGTACGTGGCTGTAGATGACAAGATGAAGAACGTGGACAAGAGACCATTGATTCTCATTTTGTGGATAGGAATGATCTGTTAAAGTTAAATTTGCCGTCAGATTGCTGTAGCCATTCAAAACCATTCTCTCGCCACAGAGGCAGATCAAGTCTTGTTGATTCAGCCTCTGTTCTATTACGCCGACTTTGTGGGATAGAATGGGAGATGCCTGATTGGAGGCAATCAAAGTTAGTTGTGCACTCAGCGACTCTGTTCTTAAATAATCGTTTTGGCTACTGAATCAAGGCAAAAGCATTGTGATATGAACCACCCTTTCCATGTGAGAAGCCTTGTCATTTGATAAAGAAATTCAAATGGATTGTGATGCGGATTTTTTTCCGCCAGGGGAAACTGCCGGAACCCAGGGATTTCGGCGTAATAGAACAGAGGGTAAATCAACATGACTTGATCTGCCTCTGTGGGGAGAGAATGTCAGCACCTTGACATAAGAACTATTGAAATAAAAACGAAGGCGCAGAGAGTATTGGTTTGAGTTGAATTGAATTAAGTAAGACGCTTGTCGTATTCAAATTAGTTATATCCTAACAAATGATTATTTGCTAAACGTAATGTATATTATTATTGTTCACATTCATTTGATGAAAACGGTATAGGGGATGTAGCTCAGTTAGTAGAGCCTCTGCTCATCACCCGGGAGGCCCGGGTTCGATCTAAGAACGAAATATGTTGATAATGAGGAAACATATATGGATGACAACTTCTTTATTCATGATATGCGACGTTTCGACACAGTTTCTTGTGTCGTCCTCAAGCAGATGAACAAATGATGGATAGTAGCATATATATATGTATATAAGTATAAGGAAAGATGTTGCTTTCTTTCTTGACGGTTATAATACCAAGATGAGAACATTGCTTGAACTAGCGCTGTACCGTGGCACACGAAGAATTTCCGAATTTACTATGTAATATGATAAGAAAGAATAATATTATTCTATTATCGTTATCTACGTATAAACCATTCTTTAGAAATGAAAAGCAAAATGTCACAGATAATTTATCGTTGAAACTTCCTATTATAATTATACTTTCACTCAGCAATGATTACATTCTATGCTCGATATAAAATCAGTGACATCACTATGCTTTTAAAATTAACTAGAATTGGCAATAAAGAAATAATAACTCTCGAAAGAATATTATATTACCTATAAGCATAATTGTGTTGTCACAAATACCCACCCAAAAGGTAGTCTCACCATACTAAAGTGCTAAAATTCAAGAATTGTGTTGAATATTGAAACTGTTGTAGAAATACTTTATAGACATCTAGAGACGGTCTGCGTTGATAGCCTGACAACCAAAGCTCCTTAAAGCAGCATGTATTAGTAGTATCGATTGAACACGGTGTACAGAACGTGTGTTCCTTTAATATCCGCTTGTACAAATACGACAAGGGATTTCCCCTGCTGGGTTGATTTAACCAACATTCAGGAATAACACTGCAGAGACCCAACCTGATTAATACTTTAAATCACATATAGGAGACGTCAAACAGTTATTACTCAAGTCGATTCAGACTGAATCCTCCCTGAATCTTGGAAATCGTTGGAAATCCTGTCTCTGTGAAAAAGTGATGATATGTCCTTGTGCAACATCAAGGCATTTCGTATTGAGAACTTGTTTTATACTGTGGCTCCAAATTTTTAAACCTCTTTTTAAATCAGCCAATACGTACCGATCAACTTAAAGCTTAATTGATGATTTGACTTCTGGTTCTATATTTGAACAAACACGTTCTGCAATGACGTATAACATGTGTTACAAGTACTGGCTACTTTACTGCTTACTTATGCTTGATTACTGAATGTTAGGTGTGGGTTTTAGAGGCATTATGAAAGTTGTTATTATAGTGAACACAAACATTTTCATGGATGATCAACTTCTTCAGTTTCAAAGTGATCCTCAACGAGAAGGAAAGGGTTATCTCTATATAATATATAAATAGCATCATTCCCTCTCAAAAGAAAGTTGTGGTTGAATTGCCGAAGTCATATTATCCTGCATTACTCCTTGTTTGATTATGAGAACTTCTATGCTTTCGGCAAATTCCCCAGTACTACAAACAACTGGCAAAATTAACAGTGGAATGAATATAAGCTTTTCCGGGGCCGAGTGACATGACTTTTGAAACAGTGTAACTTGAATACAATCAGGCATTGCAATTTCTAGCCTAAATGAGTTTTCTAACGAAACGGATGATGTTTTAAAACATTCCGAATTTGCTTTTATTTGTAAGTAAAATTGTATTCAGTTAACTGTATGAATGGAATTCATGAAGTTAGTAATACAATAAACGAAGTAGACAAACGAATTGGGGTAATAACCAAGGAAGACAACTTCTTTATTTTCACAGAAGCGACTTCGGTATAGATGCTTTAAAATATATAACGATCTTCACCGAAAACTCGCTACTGTGATACGAAGAAGTTGTTCATCCGTAAAATTTCCGTTTACTACCAATGCTTTTTTGTCTTCCTTAGGTATTACGTTTTGTTCATTTGTCACACAAATACAACGAGTCGAGGAACTTTTTCGTCAATTATCATTTTTTTATATTACTACATGTATGAACTCATCTTGATAAATCATATGTAAAGATATCTTTGGTGGTATTTCTACCCGCGGGTAATGATTGTAGAGTTAGAAACATTAAAAACGATGTTTGTGTAAAAGCATTGTCTGTTTGTACACGAGAATGTGTCGATTTGCAGACGTGAATAAGATATTTTACGTTTGCTTCAAATTATTTCGCAGATTGAAAGAAACGCTTGGTAACATCACATATTACATAAGAATACATTCAAATATTATTTCGAAGATGATGGCCTGTGAGGCCTATAGTACATTTACTTAAACACAGTTTGGTCCCTAGTTTGTGAGCGCGAGATGTTCACATCGCACATTAAACATATTTGTTATAAAAACTGTTATATCATTTATGACAGTTGAATTTTGAATGCTAAATAAAATATGTTTCGTAAATCATCAACTCATTGAGTCAGGTTGATATGTGATAGAAGGCAAATCTTAAATGAAATTTGTACCTTTTTACAATGACACCAAACTTTTCACAAAATATAGCTGTTTTACAGACAGTAAGAAATACATACCTGATTCGCTTGCGAGACATTTTACGTATGCCTTCATTACTATTGCAAGAAGGAAACCCTCACAATGCAATGCATCTCATTTGAAGAGAAACCAGACATTATTTCAAAATATATCAACAAAAATGTAACTAAAAAAAGGCAGACATGAATGTTACTTCTCACGCGGTTTTATTACAACAATCCTCAGTTATCCAGTGCAAACGTTCCGAAAATAACTTAATCTAAATGATACTTAAATATTCAATGGAAATAGTTTTTCTATAAAATTATTTATTTTCATAGTGTACCATACATAGTCCTGTTACAGATATTTTCTAATTTTGTACAATCATTTCATGGCTGTTTCCTATAGTATATTCATCCATCTACAGCAATACAAATAATTCACCATTGGCACAGTTCGTTTACATGGTATACATTTTCATTTTACATAAAATTATACATGTAGCAGAAATGTCCTTTCATGCCCTTAATGTGAGTTATTTTGTTTTGGCATTAACAGATAAATATGAAATATTTTGTGACGATAAAAGCCAAATTAAGAACGTCATTTCATGTTTCTTTGTTACCGAAAATTATATGCAATACATTTGAATTTAAGCTGAGATCAGTTTTAATTTTGATCCAGTAAAATAAGATGTGACACAGACTCGTAACATGCACAAAACAATAAAACAGATGTTTTATGGTTTCATTTGGGTATTCACGAAAACTACAAGCTAAGGAATCTTGTAGTTTAAAGATGAAAGCAATTTATTTGTTGTTAGTTTTCTCTGAATGACTCGGTGCTGAAACCAACTTAACTTACAGCTAATTGTGCTGAAACCATCTTAACTTATGGCTAATTGTGCTGAAAGTATCTTAACTTATAGCTAATTGTGCTGAAACCATCTTAGCTTATAGCTAATTGTGCTGAAACCATCTTAGCGTATAGCTAATTGTGCTGAAACCATCTTAACTTATAGCTAGTTGTGCAGAAACCATCTTAACTTATAGCTAATTGTGCTGAAACCATCTTAGCTTAAAGCTAGTTGTGCTTCTAAAGGGAATGTAATTATAAATTTTGCATTCATCTTAATATATATGTAACCATGCCCAAGATCAGTTTCGAATTCTCATTTGTTTCACTACTGACTCGATTTTATAACAAATGTAATATTGCAATAGTCAGTTAGTTTTACTTGTTAACTTGTTTAGTATATCTTAATGAATACTATGCCATTTCTGCTTGGACATAAAATAAGGTTTAAGCAACGTTTCATAGAGACAATTATATTTAATACGGCAACTGATAAAGCTTATTTGTATCTTCCAACTGAAGGCTGTTGCATTACACTATTATTTTTGTAAACCTTATTCCATCTTTTGAATTTAAAACGTTCATTCCGGAAATTCATTTTCCTTTCTAGTCAATCTAATAAAATCCTTATGTTTATTGTTATGACATGTCTTACCAGAGTCATACTAAATACATGTGTGCTCATCACAGGTGAAGGAGCCCTTGGCGGGAACAGATCACATGCTTAGTTGATCAGTCACTGATTTATCAACAAAAGGTAGTTGCAACCAATCGCATCGTTAACAAACAAACAGTCGTATTGATACGGAGATGCTGTCGCTGAAATGATAATACTACAAAGGACAACATATTAAGTTGCCAGGAAGAAAGACCTAAGTAAACATGACATCAAACAGGAGCCTTACATGCAGTTTTAAATAGAAAAAAGGCACAAAGTTTATCATACTATATCAGAACATATAATATAGTATTTGACGAATGGTATACTATTTGCAAAACTCATTTCAAGTACATGTACCTTCCAATCATAAACGGACAGTTGCTTAAGCTTGTTTTTAAAATAATTTATATCTCAGAATTTCTCCGACAATAAGATTATCCGAAATTATCAAGTATCAGGCGAAAACTGCTGGCGGCCTTTTTAATGCAAATACCTTTGACCTTTAACCTTTGAGTCAGGGAGATGTTTTGGTGTTTTTGACAAAATTTCGGGGAAAATGCTAAAGTTTGAAAGAATTTACTCTTAAACCGAAAGAAAATATATGGTATGAAAGGTATGCGAAATCGTAAAAATACTTAACTAAGATATGCTTACTATTAAGGGCGTGGCATATATACGACAAATCACACGATCTACCAGTAACCACCTGTCCAGATCAAAGCAAGGATAACCTGTCTGCGACCTTTGACCCAACTGCAATGAACATGTTGTGCGGATGTCGAACAGGCGTGTCACTGACGCTTCAAGCTGTGACGGAAGTACGCGCAAGTAGGAGATAGGTACAACAACAGACTGCAGGTAACAGGTGTACGATAATATATACAACTGTTAATTTACGCCATCAACAACACAGTGAAACAAGAATACTCAACATGTCAACACGTTATACAGGTAAGATAGTAAATTTAGGAGATATACATTTTCTCTCTTCTCTAATGATGAACGAACTTTACTAAAAATATAAAAGGTAAATTGTTAGAGGCCTAGAATTTATTCCGCCCATGTCGATGTTAAACACACGCATCAAGTCTTTTCCCCAGATGTTGACAAGGGAAAGTACATGTAGCTGTAGCCTAGCAATAACATTGTAAGATTAATTATAAAATACAACCGTTTATGTAGGCCTTCAAGATGCTTTTACGCAGTGATATAATGATACAGGGTATACATTGTTTGAAATATTCGTTGTTCATTTAAAAGAAACTTGTTTACACTTGTTTCTCATCCTTTTCATCATGAAAACATATGTTTGAATCATATGAAAATCGAATCAGATATCAAATGACAACATTTCAATAGCAGTCTGTAAAATATTTACAGAGGTTAAACATTTCAATCAATTTGAAACAAACAGAGAGAACTATTATACATTTTTATGTTCAATACCAAAGCAACAAATTGCAAGTCATACAATACCATTATGGAAATATGTCCTATAATGATATTACAACAATATCATTGTTGTTTGAAACGTTGAGTTAATTACTTATTTTTATCTTTAATCTTTACCATACACACAAGCAGAGCTTCGTTTTAAAGGCTCCAATCTACGTCCGAAACTTTCAATTTCCCTTGCCTACATGACAAAATCACGGCATGCCGTTTAAATGAAGCTGCGCGTGCATCTCGTGGATGCGTCCTAACGCAGAATTCACGAGCTCTGTGGTTTTGTTTTTATTTAAAGTACTGACACGGTCGTCGTCAAATAAAATAGT
This sequence comes from Steromphala cineraria, assembly GCA_916613615.1. NCBI lineage: Eukaryota > Metazoa > Mollusca > Gastropoda > Trochida > Trochidae > Steromphala > Steromphala cineraria. The sequence continues at coordinate 60,427,040 of OU744729.1, forward strand.
TCTTAATCCTTTCAACAACAGTGGTATCAACTTTTGATTTGTCATCACTTTTGAGAAAATACGTTGAGTAACATGTATATATACAAATAAATTAACGATCGCGATGTACAGATAATATTAGGTTAAAATGATGCGACAATTTCTTTCTTTCGACTATTTTTGGATGAATAACAAGTATTATTACACACGTAGGTAACGTACAAGTGATGACATACTAATCTCGTACGACACACGTGTGTCGTATTGCGTTGACCTGTGTCGTATCAACATGACCTCGCATTCCACAGATTTGATTGGTTAACCAATGACCTCTCATTTAGGGTCAACTAAAACGGAACTTTTTTCGAATTAATAACAAGCATGTCATTTCTTCAAGTTTACGGCTTTATATACTTAAAAAGAGTTGATACATAGACAGATATTTAGAAAACATACGATTTCATCAGTGTGCAAAATCGATTTCATGAAAAATTAACAGATCAGCGAATGCATTAATATTTTTACTTACATTACAACGTCAACCGTAAATTCAACACCCGGACATCGCATCATGCACGGTTTGTCAGTGATCACATGTGGGTAGATGAAGCCAAATGCTATCAAATGTGACAAGCACTGAGAATAAACAACTTTAAAATGCAGTCACTGTGTCAGGAACACATCACAGGGAAATTGGGAATCCCCAAACACGCTGTAGCTACACAAGGCGATGACCTTGCCCTTCCCGTTGACATGTCGGGTCCCCGTCACTCTCCGAGCACGTCGTTGTTTTCATTATCATCCATATCGATTCTATCGTTTCATTTGAAGTTCCTAGAAAAGTTCGAAATGGTGTTTGTTTCAGTTTAAAGATCTTCCATTACATTACCCGTTGGTAAGTAATCCGTTTTCAACAGAACCAATGTATCCGCTAGCCCAGCCACAACGACACACGTCAGCCTTGACGCTTTATAAGCGAACATGGCGAGCCGACCGAGAGAAGAGCGTTGACAGATTCGACTCTGGCTCTGAATGTTTACATTCTACACTTTCTGTATCAATCATTAATTAATTGTTAATCAAAACTCATCATCGATGAATTAGCCTTTTTTGACATTTCTAATTTTGGTTGATTTAATCGAAACTGGAAACTATTTTCTTTCTTCGCAGGTTTAAATGAGCGACTGCGCAAATAGACTGGTCACATCACGAACGTCGATTATTACGCATTCGGTTATTGAAACCGGTTTCGGGTTATCGGAATTGTGTCCTTGATGCCATACACGAAAATGAGGATTATTAACAAATGTGTCTATTCTAAACGTGTGTAATAAATAAAATACCACACTCGGTCTCATTAGATACGAATTATACGAAACTCGTGACCTTCCTATGGTATCTGACCTCGCTTTCGCTCGGTCAGATACCGCCGGAAGGACACTCGTTTCGTATAATTCGTATCTAATGAGACCTCGTGTAGTATTCTCTATCTACTGCTGCTTCTACTTCTACAACTACTTCTAGTCCTCATATTCAAATAATGTTACAATAACAACTACTACTGCCATTACTCGTAGTGACGATTATTATCCTTAAATGATACATATAATTTTATTGTAGAAAAGAGATAAATTTTGCCCAAGATAAAGTTATTTACTAAATAATTTACGAGATATAAAAATCTAAACGTATGATTTGCAAACAGTGTTTTTCAAAAACTTCATTTACGCACAAGGAAATGCAATTATTATCCTCATATATATGTTGATAATCAACCTCACTTCCCTGTTTATTTAAACAAAGCTGTCACAGTGAGTAACACGTGTTATTTTTAATGTTGAAACATATGGTTTAGACATTGTGGGCTATATCATTGTAAATAGAGCAGAAACATACGCAATTTACGTAAGTATTTTGTTTATTATTGCCTATTTATTGTATTATTGTCTATTAGACACTTGATGTTGCCTTTAATAGATAACAAATATTTCATTTCAATGACTGTTATCGATTGCACAGTTGACAGGGTTTTGCTTGATGGCTAGATGTAAGCTGTTGTTTTATCAATTATTACAGTAGTCTGCATTTCGATGATAGTATTTTCGCATAAAACCCCATTTTACAAATGCAACATTTGATACATCAATGAAGACTTCGAAAGTTTTAGGATACATAAAATAGCAAAATGTTGTTAAATGGTTTAAATCTTGCTACGTCAACTTTTGGCTGATTTCGGCAGAATATTTTGTTGGCGTACCATGAAATCATTATTATATATGCATTTAATCAACAGTAAAACAACCTTTAAAACACGTAGGTCTATTAAAAAAAAGAAAATGTCAGTGAGCATATTTCTGTACTGAAGTAGTTCTCTTCACATGATGAATTTAACAAGAACATAGATGCAAGTCTCGAACATAACTACTAAAACATTTTGGTAATCATCCTAAACTAAAAGAATATAACATTTGATACTATTATTCTAAAACATGAGAAAAATTAACTGTAAAATATTATAAAATTATATATTACAGAGATATTTTGACAATTGATTAACATCATTTTAAACATTTAATGATAATTTCATTTCTTAATTGCATTTTCAACAGCGCTAGCGATCCAGTTGTAATTTCGGTCCAGAAATAATCAAGTTAATTTTCTTGTTGTGATGTGGGATATTAATTTGATAAGTTTGTAAAATAATCTCTATATCTAACATATGTTTCATCACGATTGTTAACAGCAGAATGATTCATTGATCTCTAAATCATTCCCTTTTGTAATTTTCTTATAACCTCATTTCATATTAGAATACTTAATTAACTGTATTTTCAAGTGAGAAAGCGAAGCTTCTTTTTATAATGACGGTGATTCGTGTTTACAATGTACATAAAGGTAATCTTATTGTAATAGAAATTGGCCAGGGAATACTTTTTCTCCGAATAAAAAGATTTTTGTCATCTTACTGATTTGATAATTGTATGTGACATAATAATGATAACATTTGAATGTCATAACATGCGATATCGGAGTTTAATTTGTCATTAATTTATCATTAAATTAGTCATTATCAGCATATGCTTACAAGAGTTCGTGACGAACATGGGATTTAGGATATATTTTATGAGCGCTTCAGTCAACCTCACCGACTGATTTAATCTAACGAATCATTTCATCAACATACTGATTTGAAGTGAATCTTTATGAGTTTTTTGTGCAATATTATTCCTCATATTCTGACTTCATCTGTCAATTATGCGTAACACCGAGGAGATTATATCTATTCCACAAAAATATACAAAAGAGATATTGCCCTTTGAAGGTCAGAAACTTCAAATTATATGTCAACAGATATTGTATGCGTTTGTGTATGTTTTAATGTTTTTATGTCGATGTATTACAATTGATGTTTGTCGAAAAACTGTCCGCGCGATAAAATGTTGATACATTTTTCCTTTCTATTATTTCACAAATTCATATATATATATACATATGGTTATGTGACGGGCAACACTATCAGTCATAGAGAGAGCTTTCTGACAATGATTGACAGTTTAAGAGCTCCTTAATCCAACCGTTGGTTTAATGTTGAAGCCGAGGTCAACGATATGCCCTGATAAACAGAAATCCTTGACAAGAAGATGACACGGTGAAAGTTTACACAAGTGTTTCTTGTCATGATAAAATCGTGATCTTCGGCTGAAGTTTTATTTTTTTCCTTTCACAAACACATATACGTAGGTAAGATTTGACCCTGACAAACCGGTTTGTCACAACTGACAAACATGAGAGTCCCTGATGCCTTGTCCGCCATGAATTATTTTGATTTGTATTGTGCTATAATCAAGCAGGTAAGTTCGTTTGTATTCACTTCATGACATGGTTTCTAACACGAATTTGACGACTGACGATAGATATACACGTGTGAAATTGAAGACATGAGAATGGCCCATTTAAGCAGTTTGTTTTGATTAACGGTGTATTTGGGAGATAATTCTATATTTTAAAATTTTCATTTATTTTTGTAAGTTAATGCTAAATGTATTATTCTGATAGTGTCAAAAATCTTAGACCACACTACCAATTATCCATAGTCAGAGGACAAAGTATGAAGATTCACATAGAATTCATGGGCGGCTAGTTTGTGTGAACACCATCAATTCATTTTGTGTAAGAAAAAGGAATCGCATGGCTAAAATTTACATTTTATATTTGAATTATTACCTCTCCATTTAGTTTTAATGGATTGTCTTTCAATTGGAACCATTAATTTTTATTTTCCTGACATCATCTTATATTCCCCATAAAAACGTGCTACTGTCCCTTTAAAGCTCCCGTAAACGATAGTTGTTATCATTTCACACTGGCTAAAATCTTAAGTGGTTGTTGGAAAATGTATCCTGAGATTGAAACGTCGTTTGGTGTAAAACATATCTGACGATAAACGATGGAAAACAACCCTAATGAATTCAAGTTATCTTCACCGATAATTCTTATGGCTTTACGGTGGCTCGTTCACCATGATCGTTTGCGTCGAAAGATTTTTGAATAGAACACAACAACGTTTTGTGCTGTAATTCACGACGATATAGGATAAGTATAGATTTGCATAGTTCAGTCTTGGTATCGCTGACTGTAATTCACGACGATATAGGATAAGTATAGATTTGCATAGTTCAGTCTTGTTATCGCTGACTGTAATTCACGACGATATATAGGATAAGTATAGATTTGCATAGTTCAGTCTTGGTATCGCTGACTGTAATTCACGACGATATAGGATAAGTATAGATTTGCATAGTTCAGTCTTGGTATCGCTGACTGTAATTCACGACGATATATAGGATAAGTATAGATTTGCATAGTTCAGTCTTGGTATCGCTGACTGTAATTCACGACGATATATAGGATAAGTATAGATTTGCATAGTTCAGTCTTGGTATCGCTGACTGTAATTCACGACGATATAGGATAAGTATAGATTTGCATAGTTCAGTCTTGGTATCGCTGACTGTAATTCACGACGATATATAGGATAAGTATAGATTTGCATAGTTCAGTCTTGGTATCGGTGACTGTAAAGACGTACATCTGCAAAAGGGAATCACTCCGTCCACCTCTAGAACTTTGATATAAAATGAAATTTAGATAGTGAACTAATTGTGAACATTGTTGTATTTTGGATCACACTTTTTTCAGTAGAACAGATTCTTGTACGTTTTCAGACCATAGCAGCTAACCAACTCGCATATTTCGCCAACTACGAATATGTAGTATTAATTGAAGATAGGGTAATCCCAAATTTAACAATGTCACGCCTCTGGAACATCAATATGTAACTGGTTTGGTCTACATTGTATTGATGTCAAGTTTTCTTTAATGGTTTTATACCCCCAAACCACACGTTTTCCGCGACATAGTCGATTAATTTTCATTATCACGTTCGTTTAAAAGGGGCAGTAGCATGTTTTTAGGGGGGGGGGGGGTAATAATATATCCGGAAAATGAATATAAATGGTTCCATTACAATGTCAGTGTATTTAAACTAAATGAAGCAGTAATGAATCAAGTATGTAATGTAAAGTGTTGCCATGCGATTCTCTTCTTCACACAAATGACCACCAATGGCCGCCAATGGACTTTTTGTGAATCCGAAAAAGATCTGACTATGGATGAATGGCTTGTGTAATGTGATTTTTCAAAATCATACATTAAGCATTTACGTACAATTATCAATTAAAATTTGAAAATAATTTTTTTTCATAAAACGTGCTACTGCCCCTTAAAATCCATGGATTTAGTATAATTCCAAATACTTAGGCGAGTACTGCACACAGAAATTCTTTCCCCATAGACTTAAAGTTATTCGTATCGTCTTAACCTGATTTATTCAGTAACTGAACGCCTCAGGCTCCATATCGAATTGACCAATCAGGGTTCATCTTACCAAGCAGCAGAAGTTTTGCAATCGCACCTTACGTTCACATTTCAATTTTCAAATAATAATACTAATAGTAGCTTTTTTATGATTGGACAAATACACTGGGCCACTTTACGTTTGGTGTGAAGGTCACAGGTCGCCGAAAGGTCGGCTGACGCGATCTTTTACTACATCCAGCTAGACTCAATATGGGAGTATAACGAGTAATTTTGAGGCTAGGTTTACTTAGACTGCATTAATTGACACAAGTTCCAAATAGTATTGTAGCCGTGATGAAAACTCCCGCTGGCTAAATGCGCTGAAAAACTGTCCGAATCACGGGGCAAGTGCTATCATACATAATACTTAAAAAAGCAATGGCATCTTGAAAGTAAAAAATTAGCAGTTATCTCAAGAGTACATACACACTCTCTTATCATCCAAAACTGTTCCACAGGAAATATCGCTTGTAGAAGATCAAGCGATATCTCCTAGGAGATATTGCTTTGACAGTATATTTTGAACAATGCCATGTCATCAGAAAATACATGATATCACAAACGTTTTACATCATTAGTAATGACGTCACAATACTATGATGTCATAAACACAATGACGTCACAATGCTATGGTGTCATTACCACGATGACGTCACAATGCTATGACATCACTGGTTTAGCAGTTTTAGGGCTTTGCAGTAATCAAAGATGTAAATTTTCATGCTTATGTGATGAAAAATGATTTTGGATGATAAATAGAATCTCACCCTCGTGTATTCTGATATCAAATATATCAACACTCGTTGATAAAAGTAAAATAGCCTCCGCAAACCTCGGGTATTTGTTACTTTTATCAACTTGTGTTGATATATTTGATATCAGAAGACACTTGGGTGAGATTGCCTATTTATCAAACATTGGCCGACTATAAATTGGCACAATGTGAAAAACAAATAGATAAGAATGTTCTATGTAGACCCACGCCTCAATCTCAATAAAAACAATTCTAACAAACACAGGACACGAAATATAGAGCAAAATAAACCTATCCCGTATAAATTAATGGCTTATCAATTTTACAAACAACGTAAAGTGAACAAAGAAAAAGTTTTTATCTGTTTAACTATATAAGAATATATGATTTTATCAAAAGACAATCTTTTCTTATTCAATTCAATTCAATTCAATTCTTTATTTCGGTATGCGTGGCCTCCGGCCCATATACAGGTAACAGTGAGCAGGTTGGAGATGTTACAACAACAATTGGCTCCTCAGACGGAGTGCATGATGAATAAAGAGCTGTAGTAAAATAATAACGTCTGTATCACATAATGACATTAAATTGATGAAACTGTATTTTAAATCATATAGTCTGCAGACAGGCAGTACATATGTTAATCTCAAGTCGTTAAAGGCTGGACAAACCATAATAAAATGAAATTCATCTTCAATATGATCCAGTTTACATACTCTGCATAAGCGCAGTGATCTCATAACATTACTATATCCCCCAAGTTCAACTTGAAGTCTTACCATACCGATACGAAGTTTCGTCATTTCGCGACGGTAAAGGGAACAATCACTACGAGTTAAATACAATTCCGGTTTTAAATTCAACTTAAATTCAGAATAATACTTTTCTTATCAAATGTTTATTACTTAGTCTACTATCAACAAATTACCATGTGCAACTCCTTATTAATAATTCAAACGTGAATCTTTTAGCTTTCCTGCACGCGCATATAAGCAGATGTGAATTAAAATTCTTTCCATTCTTATATGCGCGTGCAGGAAAGCTAAAATACTAGCATAAGTAATAAACATTTGATAAGAAAAGATTGTCTTTTGATAAAATCATCGAAAAAGCTTTTAGGGAAAATGTATGTATACTATTGAAAGTACCTTAAGCATTCTTAATGGAATATATGTATACAAAAGTGTGATTTTTTCAATAATCTTATTTCTATAAAAAAATTGACTGACCTTTACTTGCAGATTTCGAACTCGTGTTTATTTGCAGTCTAAGGAGACCATGACATACATTAAGTATGCATGTGAAAAGGTGCGTTCTGGCGATCAATTTTAGCAGGTCGAATACGTTTACTTTAACCTTATATAACCTCAAACTGCACATTGAGTTTTCGGACTACCGGCCTCAAACATGCTCCGCCTGAACAATTAATGGCCATTTTTCGATTATTCTCTTAAGTAATATTATATGGTGTTATCTTGCAGCCAGAAGGCAGGGACTACTATGAGGAATGAGGACGCCGAGTGTAGTGCTGCTTGGTCTCCTCTCCCTGGGGGTTATACTTCTCACCTGCTGTCTTCTCAAGAGGAGTAAGGATTAGTGGATTTACAGAAAAAAGATACAGTACCAGAATAGTTTTGTTGTTCACGGGATGCCCTTGATATGACCATTAGCAAATGAATTTCTGTATGAAAGGACAGAGTGACTTTTCATTGTTATTATATATTTTCATCTGTATGATATTCCAAATTGAATAACATTTGTTATGACGAATTATAAAACTCGAAAAGCGGACTTTTTCACTACCTCATATAATTCATGAATAGACATGTACATGAGCGAAATAGCATTTTGTTAATGGCAATGATAGAGGTTTTTGGCGTTTTGCCTCTTTTATTGCAGGGGTAACATGTAAATAATAATTTGCAGTTACCTTTTTCATCAACATTATTGATTAGCGCACTTACCCTTTTCGATTATCATATTTCTAAATATACGACGGAGTAACTTATCGGTGCTATCTTTTGTATATTGTACAGTTCTAATTTCTTTCTGATTGTATTTCAGTTAACTCTGGACGTTTCGGGAGGTTGAAATTTGGAGAACCGAACAGGAATAAGTTTCAACTACCAATAGAAAATGAGGATAATCCTGACGTCATTGCACACTACCCCGATGACGTCATCGCAAAAATTGACCACCCGGATGTAGAACCTCCTCTAAAGATGCATTTCAATCGACGGACGTGATGATTGATAAATTGGAGTATTCGCGCCAGGAGAAAGCTACAAGAATAGACGCTCTTCCCTAATAAGCATTAATTTTATACAGGTGTCATAGGGCGTGCATTAACTGAAGTGAGTTTACATGTACGTGATGAACGCTTACTGTTGCTGTAGAAAGTTCATCTGACATGCATTTACTTCTGCGTTAGTAGGTTCTTTATTCCTGCTGAAGAATAATCAATGGGCGAACGGTTAGTTAGTACGTTCATTGGATATTCTATAAGTCTTGCTCAAATCTTGCTTTTGACGAGCGTCTACTCGTGATTTTGGTGAGTTCATTAGAATTCCTACATGTAGTAGTAATGGATTACTCGGACATGCGTTTACGCTTGCTGTAGTAAGTTCATTGGACATTTTCTTCCGCTGTAGTAAGCTCACTGGATGATCCGTTTCTTCTTCTGTGTTAAGATTTTGACGAAAGTTTAACGTAGAAAGTTCATTGGAGAAATGTTTTCGCCTGCTGTATTAAATTAATTTGACGATCGTTTGTTGATTTGTAGTATATTCCTCGGACCGAATGTACAAACACATTTGAATCATCGTTTTTTCGATAACGTGACATCTTGTATTTTATTGGTTTTCTTTCACGTCAATGCCAATAAAGTCACTTTCGTCACAGATAACGTTTACAGACTGTGGAGCCTAAGTCATTCTCTCCCCACAGAGGCAACTCAGTCGTACCTGAATTAGCCTCTGTTCTATTACGGCTAATACACGGGACAGAAAGGTAGAAATCTGATTGGAGGCAATCGAAGTTAGTTGTGCAATCAGCGACGCCGTTTCAAAAGTGGTCATTCGCAAAACCTCGGCCATCTCCGTGTAGTTCGTCAAAGCTTTCGTTGAAATTTCACATCCAGGGGAGGTAATTCTTTCTATTACAAACCATCGCTTTTTGCCTTCTTATTAGTTATTTTTTGGTTGATTAGTACAGTAAAATCTATCATAAAACCAATAATAATTTACACAATTACAAAACAGTTTCTATCTGATGAAAAACCCTATCCATATCAGATTTTCAAATAGTTTCTCTCTCACACTGTTAATGAAAAATAAACATAAAGACATAATATTTTCCTTTGTCACTATACGACCGTTAAGAACTCCCAAAGTCATGGATATCCAAAAGGTGTGTTCATTGGCTGCAAATAAAGGAGATATTTTAAGTTACAACTTTTTGCCGCTAGGGCAATCTGCCGGAACCCCAGGATCTAGGCGTAGAACAGAGGCTAATTCAGGTATGACTGAGTTGCCTCTGTGGGGAGAGAATGAGCCTAAGTATGAGCGACACTAATCATCATAACAATTGAGATACTAATTATCGTTATTTCATAACTCTTATAAATTATTTGTGAAGTCCTATAAATGTGTTATTGTGTTAATTTTGTAAAACCGACTGAGAAATAAAAATCAGTTTCAAAGAAATGTGTTTTAGCATTTTCGGATACATTTTGTTTTCTTCTGAAATGCGTGAATTGTATGAAGTTTATGATCATTGCAAATCAACACTATGGAGACATGGAAATAAGATAGTTAGATGAATATAATAACGTTATACAATATGACTTCTTTACTTTGAAATAACGCCCACATTCGGATAGACATTAATAAAACAAATTAATATCACTTTTAATTATATCAAAATATGTGGTTTCCAAACAAACCTTTTCAAGAAGAAAAAAATATAAAAGGGATTTCAATCTCTCTTTAAAGATACAGATATAAAAGTTTAAAGGGTCAGTTTTTAAAATTTTATCCCCTAAATGTCAAAACCAAATATTACTTATTCCCAATTTATTACCTAAAGAAGGCCAAACATAAATAAGTCAATCCAATAACCATTATATGGAAATGAAATGATCAAATATCAAGCAAACACTTCTGGCGGAAAGGCTAGTGTGAACATCTATTGATCAAGTGGAAAATGGACTAACGAAGCTAAACCGAACATGTTACGCTTGTGTAGGAAACTCAAGCAACTTAAAACATATTTTCTTTCATCACCTAAACGTGCTACTGCCTTTACAAAACCGATAAGTTACCCTGTGTCGTTTTGTTAAATTGATGATACTGTCAAAACATCGCATAATATAGGAAAGCTTGGGAAATATTAACATATTAAATACATTTGTTGACAGAGACAACAGAATATCAATATTAGATACGTAAATAAAGGTTTTAAACCGCAGTTTTAACGTCGGACCAAGGAGAATATTAGATTTGATAATAAAACTAACATACATGGTATTGCAAACAATCTAGCATATATACATTTATGACGGCATTTGTGCGTCAATATTTATTTGATATATACGGTTAATTTTTAATTAGACGCCTGTCTTAAATAAATCTTGTTGCAAAAAGACCCCGTTTTACAGAACTTTCTGAAAACGATAAACGATATGCTTTAATCAAACGGGTTAATTCTTACCAACTTCTTTTTAAAATATGGAAATAACTCCAACACTATGGTAGATGAAAACTGTATTCAAGTTCTTGACACTTTGGAATACTATCAATTGTTTACATCTTGACACATTGCAGTACTAATGATATTTCAAATATGTCAGTTCGGAGTACTATCGATTGTTCAAATCTTGATATGTCGGAGTACCATCAGTTCAATTCAGACTTCGGAGTACTATCAGTTGTGCAGATGTTGGAGTACTTTCAGTAGTGCAGATGTTGACACTTAGGAGTATTATCAGTTGTGCAGATGTTGACACTTAGAAGTATTATCAGTTGTTCAGATATTGACACTTTGGAATACAATTTATTGCTCAGATCATATGACTTTGGAAAACTAACATTTGATCTTAAAACTTCGGAGAACTATCAATTGGTCAGATCTTGGCATTTCGGAGTTCTATCAATTTTTCAGATCTTTACACTTCGGAGTATCATCAATTGTAACAACAGGTTGTAACCTTGTACATAAGAAACATACAATTTGGGATCTAGTTTATCACATTTACTTTCTAACTAAACAAACCATAGTAGTGAGCCTCTCATAAATATAATTAAATCAAAAGTTTCATCCAGGATAATTAATGGATTTTTAACGGTTTCTTTTGTCAAATCATTTAAATCGAGATAACGAAGAACAAGGATAGGACCATAACACTTCCTTAGTCAATGCTTTTACAAAACCTTCTCGTTCTGAAAATTTCATATTAAAAAAAATATGTTTTTGTCTTAAACGAATTGACCTGAAAAATTGTATGGTTTCTTGTTAAATTGAAAACATGTATCAGATAATTTATATATAAATGCGATGTCAAGAACAGCATCAGCACGTTTGAGAAGTATTCATAACTTATCTCATTGGACAGTATGCTTTAAAAATACCTTGTAATTGAACAATACACAACCCAAAGTAATTCTTAGCTTGAAGATAAAAGTTCCTTACAAATACGATTGATTTAAAAAAAAACACTTTCGTCCCACTATCTTCAGAAAAAAACATGTTTGACCTGTTAGCCCACGATGTATACTTTGGTCTAAGTTCTATAATTTGGACAAAATTGATAAAATAACACCTGAAGACTCTCTGGTAACTGGTCCAGCAAATATGGCAATTAACATGAGTACATTGTGTCGGGCGAGCCATTCAGGAGAAATGAGAAGTTGAGATAATGCTTGTTTCTGGCCGTCTGTTCTTTCCTTATCTTTGAAATTCAGTTAACGACTTTTTCCGACCTTTGACTTATCGGTCAATTTTGGATTTTAAACTAATAATGCTGACTGATGTCAAAATTTTTTGAGCCCCTCCTTATTTTTGAATAACCAGTCATTTTCATCATTCAACCGAAAATCAACCAAATTGGTTGGCGGATAGAGTAATGTTTCAATAAAAAGATGCACTTTAAAAGTTTAAAATAAATTAAGTGCCACATTTGATATTACATTTTGACGCTCTAAGAGCAGACCCAGATCATGTTTTTTCCAATTTGTCTAGAGAATTGTCAATTGAAAAGTTCAGAAAACTATGTTTTCATGGTTACTGTCATTGTTAACCAAACCCTTAAATTGGAAATTAAAGTTAACAGGCAATAATTTACAACTCATTTAAAGTGAGACCCAGCTTTACAGTTTGACGGCCCAAGATGTATACATAAATCAATTTCTACAAGCTAAAATAATATCATAGATACACAAATTTATCATATAAAGTCAAAGGTAGGTTTACATGTAAGTCATCAAAACACTTTAGATGTTAACAACAAACTTCAACTACTACACATATGTCAATAATTGAAGGGTTATACAAGTTTAAGTGATTCGAAGAGACGGACAATTGAGTGACGTCACTGGGGTTTAATCGATCATGAACATTTATATCAAAAATACTTTTTGAAAATGTTATGACAATAATGTTATATTTTCTGAAAAAAAAAGAACCACTTTAAATTATCATCTAAACGATGATTAAACCTTTGTTCTTATAAGTTGAGAATACGACTTCAAAAACTCGAAAAAAATGTATTTGAAAATCTTACTTTTGATAAATTCAATTGAAGTGTATAAAAGAATCACTTGTATTTACATGGTGACTGCAGGGTTAATCTTTCTAGTACGTTAGTATAATAACCCATATAGTGTTGTAAGTAGTACCCGACCTTTGACCTTGGTCAGGGAAAGAGTCACATGTTTTCTTTGACACAGCTGATAGCAAAGTTTGTCAAAATAAGTAAAAGAGTGTTATTCTTCAAGCAAAACTGAACATGAAAACGGTATCAGCATACCAACTGCCTGACCTGACACGTTTAATCGAATTTCTTATCAAGTATTTGATTATTTGAAATGTAATTAAATCAAACTTTTGAATTTACAAAGAACCCCAATCAGCATTCTCTATATTTCTGTATTGTGTTATTATATTGTTGATTAACAATCAGCTATGTAAACAACTTCCGAATAACAATATCTTCTAAACTATTTATAAAACGTAAATATAATCACATGGAATTCCAATTAGACAAAACTTTTATAAAAAGTGACAGAACATATGTAGTTCATGAGGTGTTATTGTATATATCATACCAACGGTTTCAATAACATGAGTGAGGAATGATAATAATTATTAAATAGAATTGTTAATACAATCACAGGGGAATTTCAATTTGACAATATTTTTATAAAAAAGACAGAACACATGTCGTCAATGAGGTGTTCACTTTATATACCTCAAGGTCCATTTAACACTTTTTGAAACGAGTTCCTATTCCGGTAGAACAAACCTGTGAAGGGGAATAGGGCATTACCGAGACGGCCTTGCACTGTATAATACCCTGCTTTGAAGGCCTTAGACGGAATAAAGCCCTCCAAGCGGGGTATAAACCATTACAAGGCCCTCAAAACTTATGAAAAATAACTCTGGAATCAATGTCAACACTGCAAATGTTTTGGCAATATGATGTCTCGAAAACGTGTCTATCATGCCGGCCACGCCAAAGCCGACGGTCATACCCACTACACCACGACTGATGAGATGGTTGGATAATATTCTTAGACCCTTTTATAACTAGGTTCATATTTTGGTCCTTGTGATTTTTTAAGCTCGTTTCGCCTTTTGAATTATCAGTTAAATCAACGCAATAATATTCAGTTGACAGTTTGTGAATTAAATAAAACATGACCCTTGGACATTGTTATTGATGATCATGTGATAATTGTTTGCGGGGCTGTGTTCAATTAAACCCACTAAATTCTAGTTGGTTAAAATCAAACGCTTAACTTCGGACATCGGTTAGAAAAGATTATTGTTTGTGATGTTTTCGGTATATAAGATAGATAACACCCTCATCCTCGGGCGTTCTAGCAAAAAGAGGTCTTTGCCTACGGGAAGCCCCTCGTGCGCTAACGCGCACTCGGGCTTTCCCTAGGGCAAATGCCTCTCTTAGCTAGAACACCCTCTCATGTGGGTGTTATCCATTACATATATCAACCAACAGTTTCAATAACATGAATGAGGAATGATAATAAATATCCAAAAGACCCGAAATGAACAAATAAGTTTATATTTTAATCGACCAATAGAATTTCAGCCTATTATCTGTGGCCATCCCAAAGTCGGAATCTTATCATTCTGCCAAGGAATATTTGTCACTCAGACGTAAGCAAGGGCCAAGTCCAAGAAATGTTGTTTGCAAGAGTGGCTTTAGGTATGTTTTTTTTCACATTTCAAATACAAATTGTATTTATTTTGGATATTTGGGGCAGTAACTTCTCATTAAGCTACCCAAGTAGTTTCTTTCAAAGTACATTGCTGGAGAAGAATTACAGAACCCCGATACTTGACGTGTTTTTTTCTCACTTGTCCCTTTTACTGATGTTAAAAGGAAGGTAGTCGGTGTCGTACCATTTCCATGTATTTTTGAATTTTTCAGAAATAAAAAGTCATATAATGATTCATGGATCATATTTTCAAAAATATGTCGGATTTCAAGACAGTCTTTAAAATTCAGGTGTAGACATAGAACGAAAACGTCCGTGGCAGCCACAGTGCAGCGCCAGTTAACGGGTTGTTCTGTCTTTCTTTTAACTGTTGGGTGTCAAATAGGAAGCAACTTATCCCATATTTTATTGTATTTTGTCAAGACCAGAAATCGAATAGAGGTCTTCCGGGTGACCAGCGGCCACTTTACCAAGTGAGCTCTTCTTGCTCGATCAGTGTCCCTGGATCCGTGTACCTCCAGCAATACACTCAGGGGCAAAAGAAACGATACCAACTTTCCAAACGAGTACAGAACAAAATCCTGTTGTAAATGAAATGCGACTACGAACCCTTGTGATAGACAAATTAGTTGTGAAGAAGTACTAAGAACTTCAAACATCAAAGTATGATATTTATAACTCTGTGACCTTTCAAATACACGAGGGGTCAGAAAACAGCTTTTTCAATGTTATTTCTGGCCATAATCTTTTAAATTGGAATACAAAAATTATGAAATGTAAAAATCTTATAAATATAAGATGTCATCAATATAAAAAACCCGGGTAGAAGTTAATTTGTTCACGTATTTTGCCTGTATGTTGTTTTAAAAACAAGGGTCATTTTCTTATTCCTATCTCGTCTAGTTAAGGAGATTTTTAAACGGCGTTTTTTGAAAGGCTTGTATTTTAACAATATTTCAAAAACGTTAACAGATATAGCTTTGAAATTAAAAACTTAGTTCAGTTAACTCTTCAAGAAACATATTAACCCAGATTCAGCCGTAACTATCACTCGTAGCTTGACCTATCATGTATTTTATATTGTATCGTTTCTTTTGCCCCTGAGTGTACCCTGATGTATCATAGACCATTCCTCGTATCGTTGACAAGAGATTCTTGATATATATTGACAAATTGAACTGCATGTTTACAATTGTGAAGCAGGAAAACCATGATTGATACATGAATTTGATTTTCATTGTTGACACACCTAAACTATCAGTACATTGTCATAAAGTATATACAACACTCCCATTGTTTTTCCTCGATGTTATATAAAACCATTTTAATTGTATTATTACTGATGCATTCACAATTACCTTCTCAATCAATCAAATAATTAAAGAGGTATTATTATGTTTTATTTTATGTTTTTGTTTTTGTCGGAAAAGGTTAATCGTTGTGTTAAATTTGACTCATATATAAGTTTACATTCTTTGAAGAGGAATAGTCTTCACAGTGAAAGCAAGCAACATTTGGCAATACAGCATGACAAACCTTCTTATACAAACCATTTTGTTATCAGTCTAAGGATTTAAAAAATACAAAATTACTAACAAAACAGAACCTTGGTCATTTCACACGGTGTCCAATGTAAATCCTGTTTAGCCCATAGGGTTACTGCTTTTGAGCTGAGCGTATTATTCACGACAATTAAAATAATTTTACATGCCGTTTTCGCCTAAAATTAATGCATCTGAGGTAGTTAAGATGAATTTACTTATACTGTAAATTAGTAATTCTACGAGAACGATCAATGGTGTCACAGAAGCAGAAATAAACTGTTATTGAAAACCTGGAGCTTTGAAGATGAGGAACTTATGGTAACATTTAAAGTGTAGTGTAGCAGTTTAAGATGTGTGTCAGAAACTGCTAGAGTGTATGGTAGTTTTATATCAGGAATATGAATAGGGTCTGTCTTCTTGAATGCAAGAGCAGGAAGCTGCAAAGGCAAGCAAATTGTCATTTAAACATGAATGATTTTGTCTTAGCAGATTTTTCAGTTCGTTTTGATTGCCGAATTTTGTTAGTATTACTACTTTTTTATGATCCTATATATTGCCCTTTGTAGCGAATGAAAATCGCAATCATTCGATTTTTTGTCAAATTAAATCGACATAGCTATCAATATAATATTGCAATTAGCAACATGTTAAACTGAATGACGTATTCATAACTGTTATGGATATAAGGATTGTCCCAAAAATTTACTTCCATAAATAATAACTATTACTAAATAACTAAAAGAACTGCTCTTTCAAAGACTTATTATTTGATTTATTGCATAAACATAATTAGATATTTTACAAGACCAAAACAATAATAAAAGGTAGTAATAACCAATCAAGAACAAGAATTTGAAATAATTTAAAGGCATATGCCTGCAAAAAATGGCAGGTTTGCAGGTATTTGATGTACGTTCAAAAATCACTGTCGTTTTTTAAAGTTGTTATTTTGGCTAGTTAATTCTAAAATGTCTTGTCATGTCGTAAAACGGTTCGTCATACCATAGTGCCAATGATGCTTTCATTGTGAATCTGATCCTTTACTTTTCACAAACGGTGTAGTCCGGCAGCCAGCCAACATGACCGAGAAAGTGCGTCCATAGAATTTCTTTTGCAGATTTTGCACCCCTAATGTATCTACTAAAGTAAACTAAATGATGACACTTTGTCATCATTGAGCATTTTGAGTAATTAGTGTTTTAAGTGGATAGGGCGAGGTCGGGATTTCAGTTATCCAATCACATCAGGTAATTACAGTTTTTAGAGTAATAATGAACAACTTTGATAAAATGCGATTCCTTATCTGTCTTCTAGAACTCGGACTTAGCGACATTTGACATCACAATACGCAAAATCCACTTCATAAATGCACGTTTGCAAAGTTTGTATGTTTACAACTAAATGATAATTATGTTATTAATATTATATGAAAAACTAGTTATATTTTGACAAAATTGTGTATGCTTCTTTAAGTGAAAAAAAGATTTTAAGAGATGATTGGAACAGACACTGTATTATAGGTATGCATGATAATGCTGATGTTTTCTGACAGATTTGATAACATTTGGAGGCATATTGTGACATATTTATTAAACTACCATGATTTGTTATTCAAAAGTGCAGAAAGTAGAAGAGATTAATATCTGAGGAACGACATTGTGTCTTTATTAACGACTTTAAATCTATTTTAATCACATGAAAATAAGAAGGGAGAAATATCCGAAAATCTGATAGCATAGCACAAAAAACCTACAGAATCCTTAAGGGAATTCGAAACTGTTTCTTTGTTAATTTTAAATGAAATATAGCTTGTTACTTTTGGCTCACATATGAGTTACAATAGACCCTTAATAATTTGAGAATTTTAACCTACTCATTGTGGAGGGACCAAATTTGAACCATTTCTCTAAAAAAAAAGCATCGTTAAAATGGGTAATCATTAATCACCCCAAAGTGACAAGGATATACGTATACTATATGTTTTAAATAAACGTCTAAAAGAATAAATGCAGAGGCAGAAATTACACATCAAAATCACAAGAATACCTAAAACCATTAATACTTATTAAATTTACTTACCCTATAGCTGCTTTATAAAAGTTCCCAAATCAAGTGACAGGTTAATTTTAAAATTAGATGAAAAGATGAAGATACAATAGGACTTACTGAAATTTAAGTACTATTTCATTTGGTTATGATTTAATAATCCTCATTATTATATAATTAGCAATGAAATATAGGGTTATACAGTGAAAATATAATCCATATTTTAAGAAAAGCAGTAGAAAGTCATATTTTCACTGCGGTGAGAAAAGTAGGACAGAACCTATTACCTCCCTTGAAACACGATTATCTCCCTTTGAGGAAATCGAACGCACGCCTCGCGTCACGGCGTTGTTTAGGATTGAAGAAAAACGACTCTTTACGATGTTTTCGGTATGTTATTGTTAACCTTTTGCAATGACAATGTATCTTTAGATATCGAAAAACAACCAGAAGTTCATATCTTGTTGTTGTAGTTAATAATTGTTCATTTTATCGCAAAATAAATTTACGAAGCGAGAGATCTGACACACCGACATAGCGCTTCCCTCACTGTATCCGTTCGCGTCAAAACTGACTTTCCAAAATAGATACGGAGCCTTGTTTCACCTAATTATAACCAAAAACATATTGTGGATATGATATCATTTAACATTCACACATTATACATTTTTCGAAAAACTATTTCCGGTTAAATATCGCATTATTTCTATCGAACTTCTTTTTACCGAGAAATGATAAATGGAGTTGCTAGACTCTCATTCATCACAACAGGAAAACTTTGCCTTCCGATGTCCGACAACTCTGTTTTATGATCTTAAAATTATATAATATATAGACTAAGTCATTGTTTTTGCCGAATATCATTTCTATCTCATCTTGTGAAGTGAGAAAGTGTCATTTTCACTCGTGGCTGCGCCACTCGTGAAAATATCACTTTCTCACTCCACTCGAGGAGATAGAAATGATATTCGGCAAAAACAATGAAATGGTCTCTATTTATTACGCTCTCGTTGAAGATACTGCAGTTGTGAAACAATGACATGTTATTCAACACTGTTGTGAAACATTGCACGTGAAAGCGATCGCATCCGGAACTACTTTCCTGCCAATTTAAGATATCGGTTGATGATGTCAATCAAAATTGCGACCTAAGAATTTTGTTCTCAGTCCGAACGAAAAATATACGAGAAAAAAGTAAATTTAGTTTTAACAACGTGTTTATTTGCTAATGATTAAATGTCCGAGAAACAATGCAAAGAATCAGAAATACCTCCACAACATTCACCTTCATATGTAAACACGACCTCGGAATCAGGTCAAATCGGCATTCGATAGTTGATCTGGCTATGTCATCCCTTCCGATTACGGTCGATTCTTGAAATGGCATCGTCAGTATTTCAGAACTTCGATAAAGGAACCAAATTTTTGGTGATCTACCGTTAGCATTAGCAATGTTATCTTTATCGGCAACAAGTTTAAATTCGTCGGAACGCTAACAAGTTTTTAGAGTTATCTCCATTGCAGCCCTAAGCTCCTAGCAGCGTTTGGCAACTCAACGACGAGCTCGCCATTCAAAGCAGCGGTCCTTTTTGTTCTTGAATTTAGATGAAATTTTGATTTGAAGAGGGTATTCCCCAATCAATCCGCACCATGGATCGCAAACAAGGACAGTGTTCCTCTCATTGACACTAGCTCACACTTACTGATTCGCGCTTGAAAACGCACATTCCGATGACGTCACAATCACTTGGCATTCATTCACACAATCCAGATCTAACGTTCATTCGCACAATTCATGATCAGCGACAGATGGTTTTGTTAACTCGACAATTTGCGTTTGTTTGAACTATAACACAAAGATAATTGAATGAGAGTTTTCCATTTGTATTGTTCAAAATTAATTATTGTCATTAACGGACTTACTCATGACCTATTTGTTCATTGTTACAAGTCTAAGATGACGCTATGCGTCCATTATAAGAATTATATTCCTACGCACAACTACGCGAATTGAGAGTTTTAACATAATTTTCATTTTATATTATTAATTTACAGAGTGTAATAAATATAATACTAAACTCCATTCAGTTTGATAACATATTTATGAAACTCGTGGATAGTATTTGTATTAAACTCGCTTCCGCTCGTTAAATACGAATACCAATATGTTAAATATGTTATTAAACTGAACGTCGTTTAGCATTCTCTATTTATTACCTTCTATAGCTCAATCATAGACAGAGAGAAATAGTTGCAAGGTATTCCCTTTTCAATATGCAAATTTAGCAATGTTTTGGTGAAACATGCCAATTTATTGACTCGTATACATAATTCAATTCAGAATAGACCTAATCTATAACTTAAAAGCCAAAAGTAACTGACCTATGCATGTGTTAATCGAGAGGTTGCGTACAAGTATCAACGTACATCGGCGGTCATTTTGGAATTGGTGGCCATCATGGGAAGAAACTTACTTGGCCCTCGATCCTAACCTAATCAGCATAACATGAGCTACATACCTGCCAAATTTGGTACTTTTCGCCCAAAGTGCACAATATGTGTGACATTTTGCACCATTCTTCAGGAATACACGAGCATTTTAGGTTGTGGCAGGTGGCTACGCGGTACAACTATACTGATGTAGAATGGCAATGTCCTTTAAAAGCCTTATTGTTATTCTTATCAATTTCAGTGCTGGTTGCGTGTGTCGAATTTGGATCCTGTCTCACCTGTTTTCGCTGTCATGGTCATGATCCTAATTCCTGTAGCCCCATCCTGTGTGACGAAGATGAGGTATTCATGTTCCCTTTAAAATTAAATACACTTTAGCATTTCTTTGAGGTAAAAAGGAGTGATCACACGAAAGGTAAAGAAAAGTTGCAAGTAAATTTTTTTGAAGTAGTTCTTACACGAATGCAAAATTGCTTTAAGCAACACGTTTTGTTTTCTTTGAACGACAGAAAAGGTGTTCACACACAAAGAGCCACATGTTGTTTTCATTCGATTTGTGACATCTTCTTCCATGACACTGATAATTGGCTTGTTTTAATGTGAATTGGAGATTATTTAATTTTTTCTTTATTTCATAATAACGTGCTTGAATGCCTAAACATCAGTCAACAATTAGAGAAGACTTTGAAACATCACTGAACCTTTAATTTTTTACTCGTAGGCAACTATGACATAACGAAATTCTTATATCGTAAGACACAAATGTGTCGAATCGCGTTGAAATATGTCTTAAAACAGTTTGCCAAAGGAGAGAAAAAGTTTTAAAGTGAACCTGAATACACCTAAGTTAAATAAGTAAAGCAAAACCAAATAAGAGAGCAGATAAAACGGCCACTACACAGAATACAGATACAACGCAAAATGAAAACGCCGTTTGCGTCTGTAAATAAAAAAAGGCAAAAGAATTTTGAGACTGAAAAAATATTTTGAAAACCTTACCCCAAGAAGAACAAAGAATGATGTGATTGATAATGGAAAGAGCAAATCTATAGAAACACAGGCTGAGGTAAAAAAACCTGCTGCTTTCAAATGTGTTAGCTACTGAGGTACAATCTACCAGAAACATTCCTGGAACAAAGGTTAAAAACTTATCAAAGCCTTGTTGGGGTTATTACAAAATGTTTACTGGAGAACAGTCAACATATAAACCAATGCATGATGTGTTTCATTCAGGCGCCCAAATCAATAGATCAACGAAACAACCAAAGCATCAGTAAGAGAGAGCCGACAACAGCTACAGCGAAGGGAATTGAATGAGTGTCCAAACAATCTATTCCTCAAATTCCTAGATAAAATGTCAACTTGTTAGATGTCACGTCGTCCAAAGAATGTTACCTTATCAAAGAACAAATGCCTTCACTAGAATATGATGTTGCTGTAGAAGTGTTACTTTACTTGTTCAAAGTGCAAAAGAGGTAAAGAGTGCTTACGACAATGTCAGTCCAGTCACTCTGCGTCCAGTTGTTCTCTACTTCAAATCTGCTGATGGGACTCACTGCATAAAAGCTATGTTTGGTGACGGCGTGCACTGTGCAGGATCTGTATATGCTTTCATGAAGATGCTTCTGCCTACCAAACAGGAAGACATCGATCCTGTATATTTGATCCATTACTGTACTGACAGTGCTTCTTTTCAGTACAGGAACATGAGTATTTCCTACATTGTCTCAGACCATAGGCATTCCTTTGCCTTTTAGGCAAATTGAAACTATTTTGAAGTGGGTTTTGGCAAGAGGCCATGTGGTGGCATAGGAGGAACATCTGAATGATGGCTGATCTGTTTGTTGGACAAGGCAAGGCTGTCATATGGGATGCTGAAGACTGACTACAACCGATTCGGTACTCTCTCCCATAAGAGTTATACCTTTACCTGTTATACCTTATATGGCAACTTTCGGGATTCATGAAAATAGGATAGCCATTTGACATTGACTCAACTTAAAAATTATAAACTGTATAAGTACCCTTCAGCCTTGATTCTTTAAGATGGCACTGTCAGGCTTGAGTCTTTAAGATCGCAAGCTGATCATGGCCTACATGTAATCGGGAAAGATGACAGATTCGACTATGATTATGAATGTTTCGTTCCAAACTTACATATACTCTGTCAGTCATTATGTTATCGTAAATCAAAACTCATCATAGGATGAAGGTCCTTTTTTGTATCCTATTCACTTCTAAAGGAAACTGGAAACTTCTTCGGAGGCACAACTGAGTCCTGAAATATACAACCACTTTTGTTTATTTATTCATGCCGAACATTTTAATTTTGCACCAAAGACCAGAAGATAAAAAAAATAGGTAAAGAATGATTGTTTTACACATAGAAAATAGTTGATTATTTGCCAGTTTAGCTGAGGGTGTTCAATTGACGTCAAAACTAGTCCCATACTACATAATATTTTCACTGAGATACCCAAGCAAGTGAACAAACCTTACGTAAGCAGTTGTGGTAAAATAGCTTTTAATGCTGAGTCTCACGAAGAAGAGTTTATAACACATTACACCCCCAGAGCTCATTGTTGGTGAAAACGTCTTAACGTTTATGTTTGCATGTAACGTTTTAATCATATTCTCATAGATCGACTTTCGATCTTTAGAAAATTATAATAAATTTGAGTGTGTGTACTAAATTGTTAAGAGTTATTAGGACATTAGGTGTTTTGGCACGAATCGAATCATTAATGTTCAAAAGGGACATTTCTTTAAAAGGGTTTACAAACCATCGATTTTCATTCCATTATAGTACTAAATCCATCAATTTCGGTAAGAGTATCATATAAAGTTTAGGAACATATATGTTATGTTGAATTTTTTCAGGCTTGTCATCTCCATTCTGATCATGGACATGGACATCTACATGTAACTCTACCGAACGGTTGTCAAAACACAACTGTAAGAACTGCTTTATCACTTATTTGTAAAATATTCGCATAAACAACTTTCAACTTCAAAGCATCCTTTCATACATGAATGAAGATTATATTTTGTTGTAACTATGGTTAATTCTTATTGGTCTTTAATGATTGTCAAATTAGGAAATAAACACTTATTTATAAGACAGTGACATAATTTACAACACATTTACATGGAAAATCTGATCTTGAAGCTCTTTAAAATAATCTATTTTCAAGGAATGTGACCCAAACCATTGTTGCTTTGACGACGTGTGTGTCCAAACTGCTATGGCAGCAGCTAATGGTATGTGAATAACAAAAAGTTCATTATAAACAAACGTAATTCGATTTAAAGACATTTTACTTTTGGATATGTCGATTCCCACCAGACCCCTTCATTTATTTCCTTCGATTTTACGACATCCTATAATGTTGCCTCTTCCTATCTAAAGAACTTTTTACAATTACGTCAAGGCTAAATCAGGCGAGATGAGAAACACAGAAAAAATATGGTCAGCCTTTGAGACAAGTACTGAAGAGTAACATTTATATACTCTCCCAAAAATGAAACGTGATTTTGAGATATTTTGTCGAGTGTAAAAACAAATTAAACAATACGAATGTGATATTTCCTTCCATAGCGCCCTTGTTTTATGATGGTTTACGGCTTTAGTACACAAAATCGAAAATGTTATACCTTTTGTGTATTTGAGACTCATTTGAAGACTATTTTGGAAAAAACGTTATTTAGAACAAAACTAAAGCAGAATTCACGTAAGAGTAAACGCTAGATCATGTGGTACCTCTAACCAACCAAAGGCACTGCTATTCAATTGTAGATGGAACAAAGGTTACCATTATGCACCCACAAAGTGTCGGAAATGAAAACGAGGTTTCATGATTCACACTGGTCTGGGATCAAAATATTCATCATCGTTCTATTGCGCATTATTGGTTCGTTCCCACAGGTCACTTCCGGTAAAAAGAGAAAAAGAAATGTGCATCAAAGAGTTGCCACCAAAACCCCAAGTTTCCGGGTCACACATTTTCTTTATTCTCTTGGGATTTCCACAAGGATACAGATTATTCACAACATCCCTGATTTCGGTTTAAAAGTCTATCAAACTGTATAAATGCGTTTCCATGAAGTGGATATTCGACCATGAAGGCCAGTTATCGCCCCTGTTGTTGGTGGCTTCAAAGAAATCAATCTTATTGAAATGGCGATTTAAAATCAATATCTAAAACCTAAGAAACTTAAGGAGACTTCTGTTTACGTTAAACAACAATTAGAAAATAACGAGACCTTGGATTGTTTACCGTAAGAAAAAGGAAAAGTTTGCTCATAGTTTATTCCTTAAGGGAACAGATTCGGTTGAGACAGTGCGATGGTGTTAGATACAATATTTAGCACACAAAAATGCAGTTAATTGGTGGTTTGGAAGAATTTAAGAAGCAAATAACAATTTCGACGACATCCATGAACGTCACTTGCATCAGATTATTTATCAACTAAGGGAGTGTTTCGAGTATGATAACTTGAATTCACTTGCAGAACGTCAAATCGCTCATTAACCTGCCATTTTCATGTAAAGAAGTTGTTTGTGACTTTTCAAACGCTATATTTCAAGCCAAATAAAACATCAAAGGTATAAATTGAATAAACGTGTGCGTCAACGTCATAATCATTCTCTCTCCACAGAGGCAGATCAAGTCATGATAACATGTCAACCAAATTTCACTGCCTCAATCAGGCGAGTTTTGAATGCGGTTAAATTTAAATGACCCCATGACGATTAAGATATTCCAAATAAAACTTACCATCTATCCACTATATTTGGGTTTAAAGGATAAATCAACACAAATGCTGAACTTATACTACAGCTTAATTTGGTAAATGTTGATTTTGAAGATGTGATACTCAAATTAATAAATTGTATTTTCTGCTTAATATTTCGTATTTAACTGGTTGATTGTTAAAATTCTTAGAAATGATATGCTATTCCGTTTTCAGCTCCATACATAACACCTGATGTTCAAATGACAACAAGTTATTCCCAAGTTTGCAATGATGAAGTTGTCTCTATGATGAACAACTGCCATGACTTGGCTTCCTCTGGAGCGTGTAAGGTGCGTACTCTCAGCTCTACGATTAATAACATAATGTTCCGAATGACTGGATATAAGAATCTCAAAGATGTGTCCGATTTTGGTATATAAATTCCCATTCTCATCTTGGTGATTTCTGAGCAAAATAACAAAAATTCTCAATGACCTTGATTGATGATTATTTAATTTCTGTATATCCAAACGAAGCATGACAGATTTATTGACATTATAAAATCTAGATCGACAACCCGCAAAATAAAAGCCAACGGATATTAATTTTGAGTAGTGCATCCTTCTCAGAATACATTGTAGCTCTGATTAAAACATGAAAACACAAGGATAGTAAATGAGATTAACAATAACGACAAAAACCATTAACCAAGACAATCAATAATGATTCATTAGATTGATGAACATAAAGATAATAACAGTAATTTTTTGCAGGATTCTTACGGAGTACAGGTGTGTAAACGAACATGCGGTTTTTGTGACTACGTGACGTCAAGGTTCGGCGACCAGGGATACTGCCGGGACACTTTGCTCAACGATCAGTGTGCAAAACACAACATCTGCGCAGATGCGTTCGCAATTGAACTCTGTCCTCTCACTTGTGGGCTTTGTGGTAAACGATGAGTTTTTTTTATAAGATTTGTTGTAAAGAGTAAGAAATATACTTATAAATATAGACGCTATTCTCACTCTCAATATCAATCTGGTTACAAAGGGAAATCTTTTCCCGCACACAGGTTTTTAGTTTTTAAAATCATTTTTAGAAGCCCCGTCTAAGGACGGCACTCCTATTGCTGGCTATAACTTTTTTCTGCTAAGCTTTCCAGAACTTTTAATCAAAACTTTTGATTTTGACATGTTCACTTTCAAGGTCAAAGGTCAAGGTCACGAGCTATAAAATCACTAAACAATTCCTTGTAAACGCGGTAACTTGAAAAGTTTTTGTGCTTGAAGCTCTAACTTGGTATATGTCATCCTTGGAAGACTAAAACATTTTGAAAAGATTTTCTCTTCAATCTGTCTAAGGTCAAGGTCACAGCAAGGTCACGAATTTAGCATGGTTTTTCGAAAAAAGATATTTTAACTATGAACACTTTTAATCAATAGATGATTGTTATACTCAATGAAAAGTGTTAATTGATTGTTTAACCTTGAAGGTCAAGGTCATGAGATTTGAGTTATTGCAATGTGCAACTAATTTTCATATAACTTAATCCCATTAAGCTTTTCAGAACTTATGAACATGTATAAGTGTTAACACCTCTGGGGAATTACTATGACTTTCAAGATCAAAGGTTAAGGTCACGAGTGATAAAACCGCTACAAAAGTCCTTGTAAACATGATAACTTGAAAAGTTTTTGTGCTATGAAGTTTAGATTTTGTATATTTTATCTCTTGAGAAGTACAAACATTTGATAAGGTTTTGGGTATGAACTGTCAAGGTCACATTAAGGTCAACATATATTGAGAAAATCGATTGTTTTAACTTTTAACTCTTTCATTTGTTACATTAATGTTACCGTGTATATTCAATGAAATGTATTCATTGATTACGTGACATTGAGTGTCAAAGGTCAAGGTCACAAGAAAATGCCCAATTTGCTGAGGCTTGTAGAAGGCGGAACAAGGTAAGGTGAAACCCCAAGTTCTGGGCTGCTCTGCTTTTGCGGTGTCCTGCAAACGCTTATCTAGTTTTGATAGCTTTACCGTATAAGACTTGATGTAATGAGTAAATTATGTAATCCATTCCAGTATAAGACATTATTTTGTTTTCAAAACAAACTCATTTAGATGCAAATTTCTCTTTTATTCCTCCTGTTACGTAATTGAGCAGAAAAGAGATCTGAGAGTGGTGAAAGATGTGTATGTCAAACATAATAGATCCTTGTATAGCATGGTAGAGAGTCTTTTATAGACATAAAAAAATGTTAAAAGTCCTGAGGATGCTCAGAAACTGTTTGTGTTCGCAATAGAATGTTCTCCACCTGACACAACGCAGTAGAATATATATTGTTCGAATTGTGGTAAATAAGATACTTTCTGTTGAGTTTTTTTATGGTCAAACAAGCTTGGGTAACCTTTAATTCTCATTATCTTGACTTGCGCTATATGACTTTTATGTACGAGCGAAAAATCCCAATGAAAAGAACGCCATGAACGTAGGAAATTGTTCATATTCATTTGATATTTTGCCAAACGATCACGATCATGGATATTTCTTGCTATCGCCACGATCTCTATTTGCGCTAGATGATAAGATGCGAAAAATGATTCACAATTTGAGAAAATAATTGAATCGTGGATAGTTCTAATACAAGGTAAAAGGTAGCATTATATTTTTCCATACATCTGATTCATGTTTGGTAATCCTAAATTCAGTTTGAAATATTTTTCATCTCTCTACAGATGTGAAACTGCAGAACGTTATGAAAGACTTCTTGAGTAGGACCACGACAACTGCTGGTACAACACTGACAACAACGACTACAACTACAACTACAACAAGTCCTTGTGTTGATACAGTCGAGAACAACGGTTGTGCTTCTATGCCAAACGTTTGTGACGACGATGAAATTGCCCACATAGTGTGTCAGCGATACTGTAATCTGTGTGGTAAGTTTTTTCAGACAGAGGATATGAAAACCATCACTTTAACAGGACTCACCTTTAATGATCATTGTGTAAACTGCTTGGATAGAAAACGAAGGTTATTTTTATATTTGCATGATTTTTGTTCTCTACACATCGTGCAGAATCAAATGATTATCTTCATAACATTGCAATGACGCATTCCTTTCTGTTTAAATTTATCTTTATTTGTTTTCAAAACTGTTCGAACTCATAATTGAGGAAATGTTATGATTAGTTTCAGTTCTTTGCATGTTTTAACGTAGCAGTTTTTAAAACCTTTTGGTAATGTTGAATAATCGGGTTAAGTGACAGAGGAAAGCTTTATATGTTTTTTTAAAACCTCATGGACTATGGTAAATTCGGCTGGTAAATGTGTTAAATTTTTTTAGGGTGAAATTAAACGACAATTTTTGGTAGTAATAGACCAATGTGTTAAGCCCCAGTATATAGTAACCGCTTACCTTAAACAAACGAATGGAGGTGTCCCAAACATATTTTGTCTAAATGATTTGTTTCTGACCAATTTATTACATTTATCTCATGTCTGAGACATGATGGAAATTACAAACGTACAGTCTATTGCTTATGAAACTAATGAAAGCCGAATTAAATTACTGCCTAAAATTATTTAATCACAAGAGCCTTCTACTCCAATCAGAAGCAAGAAAGATTTTCAAAAAATTCCCTTGATGGCTTGCATCTTTTCATTGCCAAAACTTGTTGTTTGATACTTTGATGCACTCACGATTACTCAACAATTATGATTCCGAAGACATCTTGAATGCTGCGGTATATGTTTGGTCTAATTATTTCAACAAAAAGAGTCGTTCTTATCAAAAACATTATATCGAGGACTAATCTCTAACAATTAAACTTTTACCCTTAAAAAAATGGTAGGGTTATTTTTCCTGAATTTTGTCCAGCAATTACAGTAATTTCTGAATTTGAATTCTTATATACCACATCATATTGGCCCAGACTTTGCATGAAGAGGGGCAGCGGATTCCCCAACTGAGATTCTGACGAATGGCGGAAAGCCTAAGAAATTTTACAAGTATCTATATAGAAGAATTTAACCAGATATTGAGTTTATCAGCCATTAGGGAACTTGATGGTGTGTTTAACGTTTCTGTTCTGATAATTTTCTTTGGAGCCATACTTATTCTCATTAGTTTTTGATCGCTCTTATGATAATAAAGTTTGATAGATATCGAAGGTAATATTGGTTGACAAAAAGCTATGAAAATGGACTATTGAAATTTGTACTAAAACGAACCAATATTAATTGGGTTTTGTAGTTGCCAATGCGTGATAACTGTAATTTATGACCTGTGGGAAACATTTTCCCTGAGGAATTATAGCATTCTCATCAAAATATGTACTTATATTTCAACAGATTCTACATCCAAACAGAGCAAGTTTGTAATATCAGGAACCATGACATCAGCCTTACCTGCTGTTACTTCATCACCCTCTGTATCAAGACCTGTTAACTCAAACCAACAATGTGTTGACCAACTTGGGAACGATGGTTGTGCTTTGCTGCCAACGGGCATATGCCAACAGAGTGTTGCTAGCACCATGTGTCCAAAGTTCTGTAATCTTTGTGGTAAGACTGAACAAATCCTGAACATCAATTTTCTCTAACGGATATTATAGCGGCCAGCTGTTACTTCAACAAATGTTCTTCAATATATATATATATGGATATTTATATAGCGCGCATATCTAACCACTCGTGGTTGCTCAAGGCGCCTCCATTCATCTGGTTAATCATTCATCAACATGTTTTTTTCTAAAAAGTCCCAGTACATACATTCACATTTTCGCATAACGGTCTGCTATCGATAAGTTTACAAAATTACTTCGGGTCAAATTACAAACTGTCATAATTATTCAAACAAGTGAACAAGAAAGGAAACTGAAATTTGAATCATCATGAATTTGTCATTCATGTACAAAAACATTAACCAACTATGTACCAATTGTTATCTGTAGAAGCTGGAACAGGGCGAATTAACGTAAAGCCGTTTAGCTAATGTGAATAATCTTAAAATTTAAAAGTCCAAAAGACAATAAGAAAAGATAGATGTTGTCATTGCCTGACAAGAGAAGACTTACGTTAAAGCTGTTTGTTCCATTTCCGAGTGCAATATTTGTTTGGGTCTTATCATCAACTCTTAAGCAATATCTTATTCATAATCCTGATTCAAATAATTTAATACATTCATTACATTTATAATATTATCCCATTAAAACTGACTTTAGAACATATTCACTTCTCTTATTTTTCTCTCTCATAAACTCATTATGCTATCTTTGTCAGAACCTTACGCCATGGATAATTTAGAGGCAATGTACATCGTAATCAGCTTGAATTAATCAAAATCTTAATTGCTGTTGCCTCTGATTGATTACTTTATAAAGTAGTTTCATTGCCATTCATTGATTAACAGGCTAGTTTATTCACTTGTTAAATCCTCAAGAAATCATTTTGATGTTTTCTATATTTTGATACAGAGTGGTTGTTTTAAAAAAAAAAGCTAATGGTTAAAGTGAGTATACCCTGTATTCCTTTATATGATGAAATTGTCTAATACTTCTTGAATAATAATGCTTTCAAACTTATTATTTTAACTTGCAGGTTAAACTTGGCTTTGAAGATCCGGGCGACTGAATAATATACGTTATATCTTCAACTACTTCAACATTTGTTAAATTACAAAGCGGATCTTAAAGAAATTACAACAATGACATTCATTTGCCGAATGTTGTTTCCAGTTTAATAACAGGACATATGACTATAATGTTGCCCGTTGAAGTTCTATTGAGATTTAACACTCAACGAATTTGTGCGCAAAATTGCCTGAAACATGCCACAACACTAAGCGTGCTCTAAACAATGACTTGAATAAAATAAATGCCACAAACACGCCTTTACAAACGAGTTTCAACAAACCTTAACATTCTTAGAACGAGGATATTTCCGTCAGGGTCAGAGTTGACTCAACATGGTTATAGGCCACTTGTTCATAGTAGGGTCTATTGTCCGGTATTCTGTAACAATAACAATAGAGCATAATTATGTTCCAAATGTCTGCAACACATCACACCAATCTTTGACTTGTGAGACAAACTTGAATGCAAGGTTGTATTAACTGGAAAATTGATCAGATAATGAGATTTCCTATCTATTGTCATTGTTTTTGTAGGACCTCAATCACTGCATTCTTGGTCATCATGAAATAGTTGACATTGTTTGTCTCGACTTCCGAGGAGATCCCGTAGGTGTCTCAGGACATCCAGCGAGATGAAAATCAAAGTTCCTGGTGTAAAATAATTCTTGTGATAGCAGGTTTGAAAGGAGAAGCATCGCCCTTTTAAAACAGGAGAAGTGGATTCATTAGCGGCTGCTATCAGTTTTTGTGGAGTTTCCACCGCCGCCGCCCTCGTATTACAAGCTATAACTTTTTTCCACTAAGCTTTCAAGAGCTCTTATTAAAAACTGTTTACTGATATCTCGCGGGAACGATTTTGACACGTTCACTTTCAAGGTCAAAGGTTTAAGAGCGACGTAATCACTCTAAGAATCCTTTGTAAACGCGATAACTTGAAAAGTTTTTGTGCTATGAAACTCTAATTTGGTATATATCATCCTTGGAAAAGTAAAAAAAAATGAAAAGTTTTGGCTACAATCCGTCAAAGGTCAAGGTCACAGTAAGGTCATGACTAAGCATAATTTAGCGAAAATGCTTTATTTTAACTATGAACACTTTTAATCAAAACATGATTGTTATACTCAATAAAAAGTGTTCAATGATTGGGTGACCTTGAAGGTCAAAGGTCAAGGTCATGAGATATGAGTTGTTGCAATGTGCACCTAATTTGGATATAACTTTATCCCATTTAACTTTTCAGAACTCTTGAACATGTCTAAATGTTAACACTTCCAGGGAATCATTATGAGATGTTCACTTTCAAGGTCAAAGGTCACGAGTTATAAAGTCACTACAAAATTCCTTGTAAACACAATAACTTGAAAAGTTTTTGTGCTATGGAGTTTAGATTTTGTATATATCATCTCATGAGAAGTACAAAATTTTCAAAATATCAACATATATGGAGAAAATGGATTATTTTAACATTTAACACTTTAATTCATTACATTGATGTTATACTCAATGGAAGGTATTCATTGATTGTGTGACCTTGAGTGTCAATGGTCAAGGTCACGAGAAGATGCCATATTTGGTGAGGCCTGTAAAAGGCGGAACAGGGTAAGGCAAAAACTCTTAGTTTCGGGGCTGCTCTGCTTTTGCGGTGTCCCGCAAACGCTTATCTAGTTGAAATAAAAGTCACGACAAGCCCCTGTGAAATGCATTACAGAGGCCTTAAAAATCTGGCATCCTGTGCTCACAATGTCTCTCAATGCGTTAAAGGTATTTTGTCCAGAGAAAAGCTTGATTTTCTAAATGCTTCAAATAAAGACTATAAAGATAAAATAAAGTTATAGAATCACTATGGTGTATATTTTGTAAGGTTGAAAGAGAATCTATCATACATTTACTATACAAATGCAAATTTGTCAAAAAGTTGTGACAGGATCTACTAAAATGGATTGAAAAAGAGACTGACACCAACTTTGCTCTAAATATACAAACACTAATTCTGGGAATCAAGGAAAGAAGGAATGATGTCCTCAATTTCCTATTTATCTTAACAAAGGAATATATTTACTCCAGAAAACTTGCAGAGAGGGTACTTACTCTTGCAGAACTGATACCACAGTTAAATTACAATTATCAGTTACATAAAGCAAACACCGACACAGAAGGTAAATATGATGCCATTGTCTCATTTTGGTCGTCCTGCCACAGCTTATTTTCTTGAAATGTCAACTTGCCCCTTTTTTGCAACTGCTTGTATACATTTGAAGAATGTCTTCGTCACAACTTAATCGGTGTATTTTTTCGCATTACATGTAAGAGCGTGGTGTTCCCAGTTCAAAAATAAAAAATAGAGCCATGGGCTCTGTAGCTCATCAGACTTTTGATGGAAAAAGGTTTTGACCCCTGTAACCCCATTTAGGGTTATTGGGTCACAAAATCTACAAGTTTGAATCCCCATTGGCCAAGGAGTCTACACACAACTTTTTAGCTCTCTAGACCATTTGGAACTGGAGGAGAAGATGAAAATAGGTTTTGAAGGTTGTGACCCCTGTGACCCCATTTGGGGTCATGGGGTCACCAAACCTAAAATTTTAGAATTCCCATTTGCCCAGGAGTCTACACACAACTTTTTAGCTCTCTAGACCTTTTGGAACTGGAGAAGAAGATGAAAATAGGTTTTTAAGGTTTTGATCCCTGTGACCCCAATTGGGGTCATGAGGTCATGAAATCTACAATTTAGAATCCTCATTGGCCAAGGAGTCAACACACAACTTTTCAGCTCTCTAGACCTTTTGGAACTGGAGAAGAAGATGAAAATAGGTTTTTAAGGTTTTGACCCCTGTGACCCAATTTGGGGTCATGAGGTCATGAAATCTACAATTTAGAATCCCCAATTGCCAAGGAGTCTCCACATCAAATTTGAGCTATCTAGAGTCATTGGTTCTGGAGAAGAAGTCGAAAATGTGAAAAGTTTACGGATGGACGGACGGACGGATGGACGGACGGACGGACGCCAGACGCCATGCCATGCCATAAGCCCATCGGGTCTTTCAGACCTGATGAGCTAAAAAGTGATAAACAAGTTTTGAGTGCGGACTTTTTACGACAGAGGAGTTTCAGAACACTCTACCTGCATAGCAGCCTTGTGAGTAGTTTGGAATGCCCTGTAGCTATTCTTAAAGCTTTTGATTGAACTCGGTTAAGTTACGTGACATTTTGTTGCATTCATTAAGATTTGGCTGCCATAATCCAACCTTGATAGAATTAGAGCCTTTTAGAGTAACAATAGTGATAACGTATCGGCACCCTATTTTGTACCTGAGACGCATGTCAAGAGATTTAGTCTTTTGGAACACTTTCCCGATGAGTAGGTTATGTGACGAGATCAAATAAGTTTATTATCAAAGTAAACTCCCAAAGATTTTCAATCAGAGACGAAGTTGATTCGATGTTTTCCAATAGTAAGCCTCTGGTAGGTAGGTAGGTAGGTAGGTGGATTTAAGGGCGACGTTGGTAAGTGTCGGGTCAATCAGTGAAGAGTTACTTCCCTTGATTACGTCGTTTTATCAGTTGGATGTAGTGAAAACTAAGTTGGGTATAATATCCGCTTATAATTGCAATAATACTCCAGAATTTCGTTATGGTAACATTATCCCCTTGAATATATAAACCTTTTAAAATGTATTTGAGAAAAAAACATAATAAAATGAGAGCATGTGGACGGGTTCAGATGTGAAGTAAGCTTCTTTGAACCAAAGGATACATGTATGTTATCTAGCTAATCCTGTCCAAAAGTTCAAGTTTATAACTCAAAAGGATCATTACGTTATTATTCGAACGTTTTCAAACCATTGAGCAGAAATATGTGCCAAATGTGACTACGTCCATGACTACTTAAAAATGCCAAACCGGGGAGAAATACGCATGCAAGTTAAGATATGAAAGAAGTTATTCAAGCATTGGAAACACATTTCAAAGTCGTGACTTCAGACATCGATAGCATCGGAACTCACCAAAATGAGAACAGAGATAGATACCAATGACCAGGTGAATTCAAAACATGCTGATGAAATCTATTAGCTATAAAACTATAATGCTGAGAAATATATGGATGACAACTTCTTTGTTCATTGTATGCGACGTTTCGACACAGATTCTTGTGTCGTTCTCAAGCAGAGGAAGAGTAGTTAAGTAGGGGCATATATAAACATAAATAGTACAATGCTTCTTTTTTCCCCTATTATTATTTGTATTTGTTTTGCGAACGAGCTACAGCCCAAACGGCTGCTCCAAATTCGACCAAACTTGGCATGCTGATAGCGAAATCGGTTCATTCATTAAAGGTCCAGTTCTAATCCAAAATCGAAAATTTAACATTGATTTTATTTAAAGATGCGCATTGAAAAATGATGAAAAAAAAGGAAATCAGGACAAATTCGTAAGTAGGTTTGGCCGCCATCTTTCCTTTAGTGCATTTTCGATCGTTTCCGACCCCACCCGCCTTTGATAATCTTCTTCTCTGAAGATACTTGCACTAGAGAGCTGAAATTTATACACAATGTAGCTGAAGATTTGTACATTCAGTTAAATGGTGCTAACGTTAATACTTTTTGTAGTGTGACCTTTCAAAGTTGACCAAAATCTAAAAATCGCCAACTTCAAAGGGCAGATAACAGATAAAACCAGACCATAGAATTTTGCATGAGAGTTAGACATTAGCAAGGTCTTTAAGATTAAAGAATAAAATCGATCGCGAACAGTCATTTCCGGTCCTGATGAAGGGTCAAAGATTGCATTTTGGAAAACGGATGTTTTGGTGGGTATGTTTGAAAAATCTTTGTTTACCAGCGACACATGATAAATATTTGTTCTATATATCATTTGAAAGCCAAAAGATCATAAAATCTGTGGTAAATCTCATTTAAATTAGATTAAACATTAACATTGAATTTGGAGCATTTAAATATGGTCAATCTTACTTTCGTTTTGAATGATTCTGATTTATGAATGATTGAAAAATTGTAGTTCATTAGCAATAAAACACTAGGCAATGTTTTATCTACCATCAGGCAGCAACAAGACTGTACAGCCTGAGATGATTCTTGTTTGCAGCCATGATGAATGTTCAGTAAAGGCTTTAACATTGAATATCAAGTGAAATATGGTCATTTTGATCATGTATTAGTTACTGTTTACCTCTTGGACAAAAACCATGTAAAGGTCAAACAGTGTGCGAAGGTCAAAGGAAGTCTTGAAGACCTAAGTACTGCCGCGGCAGTCCTAGTTATTATTAGTATTATTATCATTATTATTATTATCTTCTCCGGGTAGCATAAATTCCACGTTAATCTACTTACCTGACAGAAAAGCTGTTTCCAGGCTATAAATATGTAGCATACGTAGAGGATACTAAACGATCTTCCATTTAATATTATGTTTTTAAACGATTTACTGATTTTGTATGAAGCGAGCGAAACCTAGTTTGATACCAAATGATTCACGAGTTTAATAATAAAATATACTGATGAAAAAGAATAAGGGAACGCTTAATAACTGCTAACTTATGTCTGGCATGTTTCGTTTGTTCGAGGCTGCGTGCCTGGGCCATTATAAACTGTAAATGTTGAAGTTTAATTTCACTGAAAAAGGGACCGTGCACGTGAAAATTGATTTCAATGAACTTCATGCATGGCAACGTCCATTTAACCTTCAAGGACTCAACGAATGTCAGTGTACCTAAACCTTCAGAATCATGCCTAGAGCATACCTTTCTGATAATGAGAAATGGCAGGCTATCGGGTGCATAAGCAGCGGTTAATCATAATGCCAGATAGCCAGACAATTTAACAAGTCAAAAAGTGTGATTTCGCGAGTGTGGAACCGGTACCGTCAAACAGGGAGACAAGGTCGTGGTCCAAAACATAACACAACGCCCCGAAACGACTGCCAGCTGGTGCTGCTGTCCTTTGTAACCGATTTAAACCATCATCGAAAATAAACTCTGAGTTCAGAGCAGTAACGAGACTAAGAATTTGTGACCGGTACTGTCAGAAACAGACTTAAAGCAGCAAGCTTAAAGTCACGTCGTTCTGTTGTTGGGGTAAGGCTGACTGCGGAACACAGACGTCTCAGAAGAGCATGGGCTACACAACATCGCGTTAGACAACTTCGACATTGGCGCAATAGTAAGTTCAGTGATGAGTCAAGATTCAATTTAGACTTCGCAGATGGTCGGATCCGCGTTTGGCGACGCCTCCGTGAACGTCACCATCAGTGCACCATCAAACAACACGATTCCTACGGGGGCGGATCTGTGATGGTATGGGGCGGCATAACCTACGACCATAGGACCAACCTTGTTCGACGTGATGGAAGGGTGACTGGTGTCCGTTACCGAGACGAAGTGTTGCAACCTGTTGTTCTTCCTTTCCGCCGTAGAGTGGGTGTAAACTTTGAGTTTCAACATGACAATGCTTGACCCCACACGGCTCACGTCAGCAGGGGTTTTCTCACGCAAAACAACGTCAGAGTGTTGTCATGGCCGTCCAAGAGCCCAGACATTTATCCAATTGAACACCTCTCGGACGTTCTTGGACGTCGGGTGAGGGATCGTGATGTTCTACCCCAGACACTTGATGTGGCGCGCAGTTCCTCGGGCTGTCATCCGGAAGTTGATCCAAAGTGTTCCACGACGGTGTGAAGAAGTGATCAGGAAACAGGGAGGACACACCAGATACTGAAATTTCACCTGTGGTGTACATATTTAATGACATATACTTGATCAAAAACCCATGACAATAAAAAAAATTTCACCATCAATACATGCGTTCCTTTATTGATTTCCATCGGTATATTATTTATTGGTAGGAAGGCATTAATGCCGCCAGAGTGCTGAAACTTACATTTCCGAGACATCTCCATTTAAAAAAATATCCATTGCCCATTAGTATAATTACACTGTTTACAATATATCCAAAGAAATACCCTTTCATGTTAGATAATGATAGAAAAATAGAAAATCTCAATTCTTATCAGTTACCAATTATTTCAAATCAGAGGAATACAAATTGGTTAAGTACACTATCGAAATCGACATTGCTCAATTGTTACCAAAACAGGGAGTGAATACATAATAAGTCCAATAATTATATTGAACACTGTTATCCTCTGTAAAGTTTCAATAACAACTGAGATTAGGCGTCAAGAATGATTATGTTCACGATAAACAGTATAACTGAAAAAAATATATTGTAAAACGTTCATTTTCCGCTATGTTAAGAGTTCAGTGTTTCTGTTTGTGACCAATAAGGTGTTAGATCGTTATCGGTGGGCGTTCTCAAGACAATCATAGAAACCTTATCATTCTGCCAGGGAATATTTGTCAGCTGGGTCCAGGACCAGACAGTCAAGAAATGTTGTTTTCAATAGTGGCTTTAGGTATGTTATTTCAAAGTTGATTGAAAATAATTGTATTATTTGTGACAACTGTTTACGTCTAGAACCAAATTGCAACATTTTAAATTAGAAACAGTCGCATTCCTTCGGGATATAGCAGTACATAACAAATTCGGGGATTTCATCAAGAAAATAATTGTGTATTTGCCATAAAGCTTCATTTGAGTTCATATTGACAATAATAATCTGCACTTACTCTACTGTGTTGATTTAAAAAACAACATTTGTGCCCATTTTATCTGCCCAGTTATAAAAAGCAGAACCATCATCTGTGCGGCATGTGTAAAGGGTTTTAGATTAATAAATGGTCAGTCCAAATTTGAAAAAAGGATGGATAAATTTATGATTTTAGCTGCAAGTTTTTGTAAGATATACCAGTATAGAAATGTAAAAACTGTATTTTTTTTATTGGAACTTTTTTTCTGAGGTGATCTATGTGTTTAGTAATTGAGATCCACAAATATTATGCGTTCGATTTTGTTAAAGTACCGGTAACTCGGAGGCTATATCTAGGAGACCAAAGCTTGTAAACATGGGCTTCAGCTTGAAGAATTTTGTG
The DNA here is from genome assembly GCA_916613615.1 of Steromphala cineraria. NCBI lineage: Eukaryota > Metazoa > Mollusca > Gastropoda > Trochida > Trochidae > Steromphala > Steromphala cineraria. Next base: position 60,466,579 of record OU744729.1, read on the forward strand.
TTTAGTTGCCTAATCATATTTTAGAACAAAATTTTGCTATGCAGTTTTATTGATCTAAAGCATTGATACTTAACGTCGTAATATTTCGTATAAAAATCTTGAATTGTTCTTGTATTTCAATGTCAACCATAAATGACGAGATGACGTGCCATCTTAACATTTGCAGATTGCAACACCAGATCTGAGTTATCGTTGAACTGTGATAGTCAGTTATCACTTTTGACTTTAACAAAAAATCTTCAATTCTATCGTAGAAGAATATTTAGTTTGACAGGGATATATTATGATTATTTCTTGCGAGGAATATTACATAAACAACTCTCTAGTCATGTGAGTTAGAAGATAAATAAGATATATCAAGACCTCATAAACGGACTTTTCTCTAATGTTTATCTACACATTGTGTATATATATTTAATTGGAAAGAAATAAGTATGGTATCTGCTATATTGTATTAAGCAAAATGTATGTGCTTCTTGTTTAAGAGATAAATAGTTAACATAATGACTTTTGTGAAACTGTCAACAGAAAATGAGGTGAATTAAAAAAAGGAATTTTAAACCATTATTGAATGGTTAAATAACAGGTGGGATGATTTGTGAGAAATTTACAAAATTGTCAGATAAACTTACGGGCAAAAGAAAGTACCCACTTCGATTAGATTTGTATATCTAAGATTTTCGATGACAAATAATTCGAGTTATTGAAGTGTTGTTCTCTAAAAACTACAAGAGATAAACCGTAGTTTAATTAAGTTTGGGTGTTGTTAATCATTGTTCAAAGAATATATTTTAAGTAAATTTATCTTTGTCAAAATTCATAATTTATGTGAATGTATTGTTCCAAAATAACCTTTGATAAACCACAATCATTCAGCAACAAACAAAACATATTCTTTCTAAGAATTGATAAAGGTGCATTTTTCCAAATATCGAAATATTTCAAATATGGTAAGGATTTCGTTCACGTGTAACTACGTTTGTCTAGCAGTTTATTAAAAAGTATAGATTATTATTAAGAATAAACAACTTTTAGGCCTAAGGCAACTTACGGTTTTATATTTCATAATATATGAAATTTTCCTCAAACAAAAATAGAAAGTATGATTTTATTATCATTACCTTTGTCATAATATTTTATGTGTTGATACTCGACAAATACACACAGAAACACGAAATAAGAGGAATTGTTTTGCCTACATATGATAATTAAGTCATAAGACATTAACATCTCTCATTTACATTTTTTAGCAATAACAACTCGTTAAGTCGGCGACATCACCCAAAAGAAGACGTTAACTCCTACCTGACAACGATAGCAAATACTCAAGGACACTTTTAACAAAAATATTTCCAGTAGTAACATGTCTTATAGAAAAATGATCGAAACTGATTCGTTACATTTTATATATAACATTTCATTTTTAAAACTATTAGGGGGTATTAGGAGTATATTAAAATATATTTCCATCAAATGAAGGTTTACTTTGTCAAACCAAAATCAAGTTTATGTAAAAAGAAAACATGTATAAAACTAGAACTTTAAAACACAAAAGTTATAAAAATCTGCATGTACAATCACAGAAATGACGCAATTAATATCATGTAATAACACCTGGTTCCTTCCCAGTGTCTTCATGACATAATTACATAATCAGTATATGTTACACAACGATAAGGGAAATATATACACAAAGTCTAGACGACAATTTAATCGGTAATTAGTTATCATTGCGTTAGCACAGTGGTCACTCAGCCTTGAAATCAAGTTTTGAGCCGCAGAGGAGCCCCAACCTTAATGAATGAAATATAGAATACTAAACGAATGGTTATGTGAAAATATTTTTTTGCAAAGAGTTTAGAATTCGGTTTAAGACGAACGAAAGTGAGTAAAAAATAGTCAATATAAGAATTGTATTTAATTTTAAAAATTAACACTAACAAGCAACGAAAGCGTCACCGGAATGTTTAACGATATGTTATCTAACATAATATATTATATGTAACAAACTCGATCATTGTTACTTTGACTTTTTTACCAGTGCAAACAATCGTTATACGTATGTAAACGTTATAAACGGTATTCTTGATGGCCTGACATTGAAATAACAAGCGTTGTTAAAGTTTGAATAACAAATCAGGTAGTGAAATTAATTTGGACCGAATACGGCAGATTTGAGTTTCACAAATCAAACAATTAATAGTTTATATCCGTCTCCTTTGAATGTACATGCTTATATTCATATTAAAAACGGTATATACTCATATAAATAATTTTAAAATATACACAACCAATCGCCAAGCGATTTATGAGAGACGATATATAAAGCATGTATACGTTTGTGTATTCATTTTGCAATCTATTAGATAACCGTATATGCAAATTCTGCAACAGTGACTCCATCGAAGACGAGGTTCACTTTCTTGCTGAGTGTAGTTTTTATAAGGACATAAGAACAGATCTTTTTGATAAATTAAGTATTTATGATAGGTCTTTCAGCACTTTATCGCCAATTAACAAGGCAATATATTTACTTTGCGACAGGTTTCATATCAAATCCATCGCCACCAAGGGTGTTCAGTATGTTTACTCTAAGGAAAATGAGCCATTAATGTAATAATTTATCATTATACATAGGTGTTATTTGATTGTAATTTGTATTTTATATCTGTCTATAATACTATATTTCAAATTTGCATCATGAAGATTTTAGTGTCTCATAGGCCACATTGGCCGGACACTTTTAATGTGTGTGACACTCAAATAAAATAATATTATTCTTCTTCTATTATAATTAAACTTCTGCTGTACTGCCGATATGCACACAATGTCTACAATCAATCTCAACCCCTGATCGGTTCGACCGTGGTTTGACTTCAATCTGACTGCAGTCAGACCGCGGTTTTCAGGTAAATATCGCAAATTAAAGGCAAGTTTTTCTTACTGAAATAAAGTGATCTCACGAAAAGGTAAATACGTGTTAACAATTGGCTAAATATTACTCCTGTATTAGTAAAAAAAATAGTTCTAAAACGAATGTAAATTGTTCGCTTTAGTCATGCTAGTCAATTTCCCTTCGGGCGGCCACATTGAGTTCCGTAATGTACACATTAAAATGGCCGCTAGATTGTTCAAATTTAAGGGAACTGACCGATATGGCGAAGCACAGTGTGCTCTTGTAAACATCCAGCAAGCAGGTTAATTTTCAAATATGGTATAAATACTGGGTCAGAAAATATTCATCAAACCGTTTAGATACTTATGATTGAGGCACAATTTTGACAATAAAAATTATCGACACACACACAATGTCATATTCAAGTGAACATATTGTACTATGTGTTATGATAGTGTGAGATAAGAAGGATTGTTTTAGCGCATCTTATTCCTACAGTTAAGTATTTATTTCAACGCCGCTTCAGTTTATATTTCTCAAATCTGGATGAAAAACAAATATCAAACTCAATGAATATACTTTATAATTTTCTGCCAAATATTTTATGTAGCGTATGAAACTTTCTATTTAGTTAACGTCACCAATTATTATTTTTGCAAATGACTGTATCTTGGAACGGCCTAAGCATAAGTTCATGAACTTGTTGGCCAAACCGATTCATTTACCTATAATGAAATGAATATGTTTAAACCAAATCGATGAAATCAAAAATGAACAAAAACAATATAATGTGTTTAAAACATAAAATCAGTGAATACATTATGAAAAGTGTCATGTTGTTGAGTATGCCAAATGATGAAGAGGGCTGCAGCTCTAAATTAAATTTTTGTCGAACATACGTTTTGGCAGTGGTTCAAACTAAGTATCGGTTGTAATATTATAATGATTAGTACCACGATCAGCACCTACATGTAATCGACCGAACTATTTGTTATAACTTGAGGGAATTGGATACCAACTCAAAGGTGTATATACGTTAACTGATCGAATGTAATTAGTTCATTGTCCATTGTTATCTGAAAACCAGTATAGTAATATTAAATATTAGTGTAAGCTGTTCGTGTGTGATTATGATATTTTACGTATTTGTTAAACCTGTTCAGAATGCGACGTTTCAGGTTAAACGTATACTGTCATTGTCATTGATTTCATTTAAGTATGATTATAGATAGAACAGATTATTCATCAGTGTTAAAACAATAGGCTTTCTTATAAACAGTTAAAAACCAGATGATTATTACCATATCACCCAGTAAAATATCTCGCTCATTGCGTAATAATACTATTGTTTAATGTTCACTGTAATATTATTCACGCAAATCTATTACATATCATTACATGAAATATGTATAGAAAAACCTACACTTTGTCTACCTAACAGTCCTTATTATCGGAAGAAACTTAAAATATAATGAAATAAATATTGCTCATCTCAAATAACCAATGTGTACAGATGAAATTGTAGACGAATTGATCTTTATATTACAGAGGCAGTAGCACGTTTTTTTCTTGAAGAAAAACAATATAAATTTGTCACTGATAATTGAATGTTAATGATAAATGTATTATTTTGATAATTCCAAAAATCATATTACACAAACTAATCATTCATTGTAAGAAAACAAATTAAAAAGATTCACATAAAGACCATTGGCGGTCATTTTTGCATTCTGATCGCGGTCAACTGCAATCAGATTGCAGTCTGATCGCGGTAGGTACCGGTAAAGATATCTGCAAGGGTCTGTATATCGTTGGTTCCAAACTTTAGCTATCAGGCCTGCTTACTCAGTGGATAACGCTTTCGACTTCAGATCATAAGGATCCGGGATCGAATCTCGTCAGATGATCGAAGAGTATTTTGTTTTTTAGTATCTATAATACTCCTGATAATAATTAACCATCATTGCTTCTGAGAGATCGAGCGATCGCGCCTTGGAGATATCGTTTTGGCAGTACATTTTGCACAATATCCTGTCATTGTCAACGCTGTCCCAATGTCTTGAAAATCTAGTATAGTTTTTAGTTAATCCAGTTAAATTTGTTCTTTGAGATGTGAAAAAGAGTGACTTTGGATAATAAATAGAATATCACCCTCGTGTCTTCTGATATAAAAATCAACACTCGTTGATAAAAGTAAAAAAAAACTTTCATAAACTCATGTTGATAAAAATTAATTTTGTGAAATTAACTTTGACTGATTGATCAATACATGTGCTAATATTAGTGCTGGTACCCAGCGTTTTTACTGTTCACTTATCACCCAAATTGGTCGACTAATCACAACCTTCATCTGTTGCATCAACCATGCCTTTTTTAAAGGCTTTCCTTGTTCTTATCAATTTCAGTGCTGCTTGCGTGTGTCGAATTCGGATCCTGTCTCACCTGTTTCCACTGTCACGGTCATGATCCCAACGCCTGTGTTCCGATCGTATGTGACGAAGATGAGGTAATTGAGGATTCCTCAATCCTTATTGATATCCCCCCCCCCCCCGATCCTTGTTTACAACATTTAGCTCAAACGTATGTTGCTATCAAAGCCAACTTTGGCATGCTGTTGAACCTCTTGAGGGAGGCTACAATATAAAGCTTAAAGCATCTTCGGCCCACAACTTGATTAATTTAAAGGCCCAGTTCGGTCGACAGTTCGATTAATAAAACATAATATCTTCATATCCAATTTTGCTTAAGTAGCAATATATGAATATATTTCAAAAACCACCTTTAAGGATCATTGTTGGTGAACAAGTCTCAAGTTTGGTGTTCCTCGTTTATCTATTTAAATACATTTGCGATTCATTATAATATGTGTACAGAATTTCCGGATGTTTAGAATTGTCAAAATCATTTCATGTTTTTTTATCTCATTTCAAAGCAAAATGGTCATAAAACTTTCGAGTGTATCTGGATAATATGTATCACTCAATCTATTACAGTTTACATTTAACATAAATAGATACAATTTATCAATAGATGAAATGTACAAATTTTGTGAGAACTGTAATAGCATAGCAATTTGTTGTGTTGAATATACTTCAGGCTTGTAAACTTCATTCTAACCATCGGCGCAAAGTACACCTACATGTAACGCTTCCGGCTGGCTGTCAAAACTCATCGGTAAGAACTTCTTTAAAAGACATTTTAGAAGTTGCTTGAGAACGACACAAGAATCTGTGTCGAAACGCACACAATGAACAAAGATTTTCATCCATATATTCCTCTGCATTATATCGAAGAACTTATATACCATTCCATGGGCATGATCAGCAAATATAACAAACGATCTCGTATTATTTCTAACTCACCAGAGAAAACAACCTTTGAATTCAAAACATTAATTAAGGATTCATTCATTTAAAGCAAGTAATGCCATTTTAATTAAATTATGGTTATTTCTAATTGGATTTTTATGATTGCCAAATGAGGATTTCAACGCTTCTTGATCAGCATTTTTATGTCGTGTACATGGAAATCTTATTTTGAAGCTTTTAAATATTTTCTTGCTGCGACTTTGATAATCGCTCGTTGATAGGAGCTTTGGTTAGTTAAAAGAGAACTTATGATTATAATCATTTTTTATTTTCAAGGAATGCGAACCAAGCAATTGTTGCCATGACGACGGATGTGTCAAAGGTGTTATGGCATCAGCACATGGTATGTAGATGATAAAATACCTGAATAAGTTAATGATCAAGACATGTAAATACTTTAAAAAGAGTTCTCATTCACTTTAGGATTCTCACCATAGGTACCTCAACTTACTTCAACCAGCGTATTCACATGTTGAAAAGGTTGCATCCGATGTTTTTATTGCCTGTTTGTAGTTAGACAAGAAGAAAATATGTCTCTGCTATTATTTTCCTTGTTTTTGAATGATCAAGAAACATTTTTGGTGTCTTGACATTGTCCAATTCTCTTAATAAACTCTTCAACAATAGACCCATATCAAACTGTTTGTTCTTGCATATGCCGATGACACTGTCCATTTAGCTTCTTCAAAAATAAAGCCCTAAATAATTTTGAATCATATTGCAACATTTGGAAACTGAATAAAAATGTGGATGCAACAAGTCCTTGCATTTGGGGGTAACAAAAATGACAGTACTAAAGAACATTTTTTCCAAAGGTTTCCCCTGGAATTTGTTATGTAAATAAGTAAAATGCAATTCCAAAGTAATCATTACAAATTTTGTCAACCGGCTCCTAAAGCAATGTAAACCCAAAATGTTCTGGTACAATGGTAAAACCTATCTTACTAAATGGTTGTGAAATATGCACTTGTTGTGGTCTTGATAAAATTTAAGATTTACATATTTGTTAAATGAGAAAAAAATTAACCTGTTAAAAAGATTTCCCCTGTATATGCGTTATGGGGAAATTGGTTAAAGAGACACAAAGAATGTTGAAAGGATCACACATGTCAATTTTTGAAATCCATTTTATTATATCGGGAACCACTAACTGTTACTGAAAACAAAAATGTAAAGGTAAATCAGTACATAAGAGCAAAAATACGGCAATTCAAAGTCGGGATTTTGATCGAAAACCGGACAATGTGCCTCGAGTGGCGCGCACAATTTCGCCAAACGTAATTTTGAAACTTTGTCATAAGCTGACAGGAAGATATATTCGATTCGATAGTGTTTATTAGGTATTGTAACTAATAGGTAGATTAATTGGATACATAATGTCGAATATTAAACGTATTTGAGATGTTTTCTTTTCCATAAAATCAATAATTTTAGAGATATTATGCATTATTGCAAGTCCAGTGATGAGATATGAACTTCAATCAGCATATCAATATATTTTGTAGCTTATCAAAACCAAATAAAATTTTAAGAAAGATACTCTGTGTCACTTTAATGAGAAAACCCGTATGGTGACCTTTTGATCAAAATCAATTACTGACAAAACCAGCAAAATATATTTCATGACATATTTAATTGTATATTGTCTCTATAATAATTGCACACTTATAGCTGGTTGTCACGTTTCCATAACACCAATAACAGTATAGGCCTCAACTATATATGGTGATCATAGTCTCCTATTCCATCTTCCTGGCTCAAACAAACTGCCCACTCTATTTTAACAGATAATGCTAAAAACACATGGAAAACTCGAAAAAGGTTTATTATACTGTTCTGAAACCGCATTTTGAACTTGAAGCTTACTTAACGTCCCTTTCCCAAAATATAGCTACCCCATAACCGTGAAGGATTATCCTTTAAACCCCAATATGTTTATTCTTGTATAGTTATCTGAGATTGTTAATCACAAGTAGTTTAGGTTAACAAGACGACAGATAAAACTAAATAAAATCCTACGGGAAAACAACATCACAACACGTAACATATACCAAATATTAAACCCAGTAAATAAACACAACATACACAATGCACTGTAGGCAAATACTTCACAGATACCGGCCTCCTGGCCCGTATCTAAAACTAAAATAAAATAAAATCTCCCACCCATCCCTCCCTCCCCCCTTTTCCTTCCTCTTATATTATATACATATTCCACATTTCCAAAATTTGCCCAGGCCAAATTAGGACTAAGGCTTTAAAAAGTTTCATCCCAAATTTCTCACTTCCTATTGGATACTCCACTAAAGGCTGCGGTCAGAGAGCGAAAACAGCCCCGCTCTTTAAATCAACATCCACGTCGTCGTATACTTATTAAACAAAATAAAGTTATCTTGACTGAATAGTCAACAATTTAGTGAAATGTCACTTAAAATATTGTTTCACAGTCAACATGTTACTAAGGTCAACATTTTTACCGACGTCAATGTGTCTGTCAGGGTCAAACATTTATAGTCAATATCAAACCAAACCTATTACTTTCAAAGTGAACATGTGATTAAGTTTTTGTATTCATTCCTAATGAAAACTGATATTTTACAAATCACAACTGTCGAGTGTGAACATGTACATCCATATAATGAATTGAAAAAATTAAAATCAAATTCATCAAATGTGTCAAAATGAAACATGATGTGACAACAATTTGTATATTGGAGTTTTAAATGTTGTATTGCATTAATTAATTGGTTGTGTTAAAATGTCAATCTAACCACAAGGTGGGGATTCTCTGGTTCCAAAATGTATGTTCAACAACCACAGGCACCATCCTGTCTGTTTCTGTTACAATCGTTGTGTTTAAACGAACGATTGTTATTGCATACTAAATGACCGTGTCAATAATCTATAATTATATGACCGGTCGTGACTTGTACTATTTACATAGAGGCCAAAACGAAACAACGTCAGACAATAAGGCTTGGCTTATTGAGTTTGAATCTGGTTCGTGGCAATTCTCAATGATCATATTTTAATCCGGTTTCAGCTCCATACATAACACCTACTGTTCAGTCGACAACAACTTATTCCCAAGCTTGTAATGACGAAGTTGTCTCTATCATGACCAACTGCCATGCCTTAGCGTCGTCGGGAGCATGTTTGGTACGTACTGATAGCTTTCAATGCTAATCTAATCAAGAGCTTAATGTCCAAAGCGAAATCACCGGAAAGACTTCATCAACAATAGACTCTATGATCTATCCGACTTAGGGTATGAAAATCGCCATTGCCTTCTTAGTGTTTGCTGAGAAATATCCACAACTCTCTATATTATTGATTGAACTATTTAAAAAAGTTGGTATCGTTTCCTTTGCCCGTGAAAGTATATCAAAATGAGATTTAATAAAAACGACACAAAATATTATGACAATCAATAATGATTCATTAGATTGATGAACATAAAGATAATAACTGTAATTTTTTGCAGGATTCTTTCGGAGTGCACGTGTGTAAACGAACATGCGGTTTTTGTGACTACGTGACGTCAAGGTTCGGCGACCAGGGATACTGCCGGGACACTTTGCTCAACGATCAATGTGCAAAACAAAACATCTGCGCAGATGCGTTCGCAATTGAACTCTGTCCTCTCACTTGTGGGCTTTGTGGTAAACGATAAGGTTATTTTATTATCCCCCGCCGCGCGTTTAGCGCGAAGCGGGGGATATAGTATTGAGCAGCGTCCGTCTGTCCGTACGGATGAAATTATAAATAACTCAAAAACTGTTGACCGGATTCTTTTCATTTTTTGTATATAGCTTCATCACCATGAGAGTAAGGTCCCTATAGAGGTCCATGACCTTAACCTACATTTCAAGGTCATTACGAGACTTTGACATTTTACCCTTGTCAGCGGGATATCTTAAGATCCATTAACTGGATTTTCTTCATAATTTACACAAAGCATTTTATCGGGGAGGCGCTGGGCCGAGTCTATTTTGGTGACCTTCACATTATTTTCAAGGTCACAGCGAGACTTTGAAAATGTCAGCATTGAAACCTGCATTTTAGGCTTGTCAGCGGGATATCTCAGGAACCATTTACTGCATTCTCTTCATAACTTAAGCTAAGAATCTTAAAGTGAAGACGCAGGACCAAGGGAATTGCGATGGACTTAACATTATTTTCAAGGTCACAGCCGAACATTTGATTATCATCAATTTACCTGTTTGTTAAGCTTGTTAGTGTGATATCTCAAGAGTCATTCAGTGGATTTTTAAAATATATCTATGTTGGGAAGACACCGGGCCAATCTGTTTTTGGTGACTTTCCCATTATTTTCAAGTCACAGTGAAGCCAACATGCATTTAAAGCTAATTTTAAGGCTGATATGTTAAGAACTGTTCTCTATATTCTCTTCTTTTTTCCCCACAAGGCTTCTTATTTGGAAGACCCAGGGACCAGTTGATTTTTTGTGGTCTAAATGACATCTGGTAGCATGACAAGTGTAGACAAGTGTTTCTATGTATACAGTATGCATTTTGTTCACATCAATTTGCGGCGGGGGATCTTGTCACCTTTGTGACAATTACTTGTTATTTTTTATGCAAAGAGTAAGAAAAATACTTCATCCTCGATAAGAGACTTTATTCTCATTCTCGATAAAAGTCTATGATCGAATAATCTTTAATTGTTAGGAAAGAAAACTTTGCAGGACACAGGTGTCTAGTTATCCGAAGAATATTTTTCTATTTTCTTGTGAGAATTGTAATAAGTAAAATATTCTAATTTAAGACATTATTTTCAATATTTTGTATTCAAAACTAAAACAACTAAACGCAAATTTATCTTTTGTTCCCCTGCATCGTGACGTAGTTGGGACAGAAAAAAAGTCGGAATGCGTAGAGAGATGTATACACTCAGGGGCAAAAGAAGAAAGTACAGAAGAAAATCCTTTTGTAAACGAAATGCGACTACGAACTCTTGTGATAGCCACATTAGTTGTGAAGAAGTACAATTTCACAATTTCAAACATCAAAGTATGATATTTATAACTGTGAGACCATTCAAATACACGAGGGGTCAAAAACCAACTTTTTCAATGTTATTTTTGGTCATAATCTTTTCAATTGGAATACAAAATTTATGAAATGTATAAATCTTATAAATATAAGATGTTATCAATATAAATAACCCGGGTAGAAGTTCATTTGTTCACGCAGTTTGCCTATATATTGGTTTAAAAACACACAAAAGGGCCATTTTCGCTTTCCTATTACGTTTAGTTAATGAGATTTTTAAACGGCGTTTTTTGAAAGGCCTGTATTTCAAAAGCGTTAACAGATGCTTTGAAATTAAAAACTTAGTTCAGTTTGCTCTGGAAACCACCAATTAACCCAGTGTCAGCCGTAACTATCACTCGGAGCTTAACCTATGATGTATTTTATATGGTATCGTTTCTTTTGCCCCCGAGTGTATGTCCAATCATTATCTCTCCACAGAGGCAGATCAAGTCATTGTTGATACATCATCTGTTCTATTACGCCGAAATCCGTGGGTTCCGGCAGTTTCCCCTTGCGGAAAAAATTGCACCTTAATCGATTTGAATTTCTTTAGCAAATGACAACGCTTCTCGCAAGGAAAAGGTGGTTCATATCACAATGCTTTTGCCTTGATTCAGTAGCCAAAACGATGATTTAGGAACAGCGTCGCTGATTGCAAAACTATCTTTGATCGCCTCCAATCAGGCATCTCCCATTCTATCCCACAAAATCGGCGTAATATAACAGAGGCTAAACAACAGGAACCAGATATTGTAAATAAAATGTAGGTAAAACGTGGGTAAGAAAGACCCGTCCCCTCTATAAATAGGGTAAAGGAATAAAGGCATCCATCTTGCCGATCTAGACTCGCTTCCGAGTTAAGTCAAAATTATCGCTTCAAATTGGTGACATCTCATACACATACACAAGAACCTCTCAGTTATACATTTCTCCGCAAAACTTGGCTTATTTCCAACACATGTCACCCTTCAAATAACTTGTATATCTATTTAAATTTGCAAAACGACCGCAGAAACCTCTGGGGTGAACGTTACTGCGCACCAAATGCCCCTCGAGCGATCTGATAGGTCCGTTAAACGTAGGGCGATTTTCTCTAGATAATTTCTAAAAGTAGCGCAAAATTTAAAAGGCGATTTTTATTGATGTTCCACCATTTTCAAGCCAGGTTGTGACAATGGAGTCAAAAGAATTTTTGTTTTGGTATGTAGAATCATTTTTGCACTAGGGGATTGTCACGGCCAAGCTCTTGTCTTCACACACTGTAGAATTATTAAATGGAAATTCCCATTTCATCATTTAAAAAAGAGCGGTTCAAAATTTGTTTATCTCATGTGTATAATTAGAAGAGTTAATAAATATTTAAATAATTCATAATACAAACTTTTACATATCAGTAAATTTTAAATGATGCATTATTACCAATACATCAATGAATTATTTCAAGTGAATAAAAAAAATTGAGTTATACAAAGTGTATCAACATTATTAACACAATCTGTGGAATGATAAGTTAATATTTTTTTCTGAAAATTGTGATTTGATGGTTCTTACCAATTACGTTATGTAAAATATAGCTTAAGCATATGTTTTATTAATCAATTTGGCATAAAAGAAATACTCTTTTATACCAAAACTGTAAATTCATATTTGTGTTAACTTGTTCACATAATGAACAAAATGCTGGCAATCATAAATACTTTTCAGACAGACTTGTTTTGTAAATGTTAATTTAACATTATTTCAGAATTAACAGCCTATTGATAAACATATTGAAAAAAGGTTTTGATGATTGAGGATGTTGTTGTACATGACACTGAAAACTGAAAAACACAAATATCAGAAATTAATAATTAGGTATTTTACATTAATATTTAGATAAATGACTGTGGAAAATCACTTTTATGTTTCTTTTACGTAAACAAACAAGACAGTATTACAGGTGCCTGTCCAATGATAACAACAGAATGTGTTATTTCTACTAAAGATAAAGCACTTTCTGATCATAAATTTATACCGAAATCATTTTCGAAATATTGCACTGTCCAAACCACACCGTTTTGTGTGCTTAGCGATGCTTAAAATAATTCGCCTAACGGACCAATCAGATCGCCCTGGAGGCATTTGGTGCGGAGTAACGTTCACCCCAGAGGTTTCTGCGGTCGTTTTGCGAATTTAAATATATATAAAAGTTATTTGAAGGGTGACATGTGTTGGAAATAAGCCAAGTTTTGCGGAGAAATGTATAACTGAGAGGTTCTTGTGTATGTGTATGAGATGTCACCAATTTGAAGCGATAATTTTGACTTAATTCGGAAGCGAGTAGGTCGGCAAGATGGATGCCTTTATTCCTTTACTCTATTTATAGAGGGGACTGGTCTTTCTTACCCACGTTTTACCTACATTTTATTTACAATATTTGGTTCCTGTGGGCTAAACAACATGACTTGATCTGCCTCTGTAGGGAGAGGATGGATTGGGTTACGATTTGGTATCCGATCTCTAAAAAAAAATTTGCGATCTCTAGCAATCGACTACAACTCTTACGATTTTACCTTACCATCTATTGCAATTTCATACGCTTTCAGACGTTCATTTAACCTTTAATTGCCTTTTGATTATTGATAATAGGCACGTTTGCTACGATTGGTAATCTCTTTTCATCCAGGGAGTCCAAGGTATTAGAGACCCAATGTACACAATGTGACGTGCAGTGTTGTACCATAATCATATCATGTTTGTCATTGTTTCCATAGAATTATTTGTATTTGTTAGTATTGCACAAGTAATTATTTTGACGTTGATTCTGCGTATAATTTCTTCAATCGTTGCGGCTCGTTTCAAATCATTCCAATTAAGAAACTAGAGGCATCCCTTTTATGTGCAAATATATGATTGTAAAAGATGTATACAGTAAACTGGCGTGTTAATTATTGTACTCATTATGAACATTTGTTGATAAATAGAAATAATACCCTTTTGAATAAAAGACGCTGTGAATTTTAACACAAACACAAACAGGCTAAATAACTCGCTTTTCTATAAAGTTTGCCATAATTATTTCACAACAATAGTTGTGGATGAATATTTTTTGTTTATTGTTGCCAATTTCATGCCTTACGAGAAAGATAGTGTTATACTTTGGACAGTTGGATCACAATTGATAGCTTCTGGCTGAGTGATGCAGTTTTTAAAAAAGAACCGAACGCACCTTAAGGTGGTGAAAATTTAGTAATATATTGTGACACATCGTTGTTGAGCAAGATAGAGCCTGAAAGTAATTCGTAGTACAACTTGTTAAGGCATCCACAAAACCAATAGAATTCAATGAATTTTGCAACAGAATGTCTACAACGTGACGCAATGCAGGTAATCGTAAAACTATCGTACAAGAGCTCAGTAGATGTTGTTCGTGTACAAACCTGGAAGTAACTTCTCACATTCTTGGCCTAATCCTGGTTAAGTGTAAATGTAGCATAAGATGAGTTACGGTTTTATAAAATAATTAAAGCTAGGCAGTTGTGGCCAAGTTATGGTCAAGTGTAAAGGTAGCATTACGTCTTTTCATATATCTAACTACCAACAACCATCTCTCTACAGATGTGAAACTGCAGAACGTTATGAAAGATTTCTTGAACAGGACCACGACAACTGCTGGTACAACAATGACAACAACGACTACAACTACAACAAGTCCTTGTGTTGATACAATCGAGAACAACGGTTGTGCTTCTATGCCAAACATTTGCAACGATGAAATTGCCCCAATCGTGTGTCAGCGTTTCTGTAATCGGTGTGGTAAGTTGTTTGACATTCTCTTCTCACGGAGGCAGCTTAGTGCGAGCAAGTCTCTTTTCCAATAACCAAGATCCCGGGGTTCAGGCAGATTGCCATTCCCTCCTTACAGAGGCAGATCAAGTCATGAAATATTGATACAGCCTCTGTTAAATTTCGCCGAAATCCATGGGTTCCGACAGTTTCCCTTGATGGAAACAACTTGCACCGCGATCCATTTGAATTTCTTTATCAATTGACAACGCTTATCGCATTGAAAGGGTGGTTCATACCACAAAGCCTTTGCCATCATTTAGTAGCCAAAATGATGATTTAGTAGCCAAAATGAAGATTTAAAGAGACACAGAGTATGTTGATATGATCTCGTATGTCAAATTTTGAAATCGATGTTATTACATCGGGAACTACTCATTGTTACTGAAAATAACAAGTTAAATGTCAATCCGTACATTACAGCGAAAATACGGCCATTCAAAGTCGGGATTTTGATCGAAAACCGGACAATGTGGCTCGAGTGGCGCTCGAAAATTCGCCAAACGTAATTTTGAAACCTTGTCATAAGCTGACAGGAAGAGTTTATAAAGGTATTGTTACTAATAGGTAGATTAATTTGATGCATAATTTCGAATATTAAACGTATTTGAGATGTTTTCTTGATTTTTCCATAAAATTAAGCATTTTAGAGATAGTATGCATAAATGGATATATTTGCAAGTCCAGTGATGAGATATGAACTTCATTTAGCATATTAGATATTTTGTAGCTTATCAAAACCAAATAAACGTTTTAGAAAGATACTCTGTGTCACTTTAAGAACAGCGTCGCTGATTGCACAACTAATTTTGATTGCCTCCAATCAGGCCTCTCCCGTTCTATCCTACAAAACAGAGGTTGTATCAACATTTCATGACTTGATATGCCTCTGTGGGGAGAGAATAGCAGATTGCCCTAGCGGCAAAAAGTTGCAACTCTAGATACCTCCCTTCGTTTGCATCCAATGAAAACACCTCTTTAAACCTTTCACTGGAATCATCTTTAACGGTCATATAGTGACATGTATATCATGCCTTCATGTTTACTTTTCATTAACAGTGTGAGGGGGAAATATTTGATCAGATATGGATTACTATTTATAAGATAGTACTATTTTATAATTGAATAAACTATTATTTGTTTGATGATAAATTTTATTTTACTAATTAACCAAAGACAAACTACATGATGTAATGAGAACGTAATAAGCGATATTTTTGAAAAAATAGTTATCTAACTTGAATGCTAAATTTCTTTGAGCGAGGGTTTGCAAATGACAACTATTGAAACAGCGTAGCTGATTGCAAAACTAAATTTGATTGCCTCCAATCAACATTTCTGTTTGATTTAAACATATTTCATTCAATAAATAGAGATTATTAGCCGAGTGTGTTTCCGTATCATTAATATCATATAATAGGAATAAAATGTGTATTATGCGAGCCTTTGGCGAGCATAATACATATAATTTTATTCCTATTATATGATATTAATGATACGGAAACACACGAGGTTAATAATTTCTTTATCATATAATGTCATTTTGAAAGAAAAGGGTTTAAACGAAAATATGATTCCTTCTAAAAATATGTTTGACCTAGATTTCGCGGAGTAATTTGTTTCACAGTACACCAAGGTGAAGGTCATATTGTCGGCGATATACAGTTGTGAACAGTCTAGAAATATTCCTTCATGAAATGATCTTTTCATAGTGATAGAAACGTCTCCTACAATCTATCAACATCTTAAGTGAAGTTAGTATATATGGTTTATGCACAAGCAAACATTTGTTTCTTCTATACAACACAAAATTGGTAAAAACCACTTGTCAACGTCGCTACAACAGGGGAAGTAACTCTAACTACACTTTGAAAAGCTGCATTGTCATTGCAGTGTCGCCAGTTCAGTGACGGTATCCTTAGACTAAACGCCGATTATTTCGAAGGTGGGATTGTTAATTGTGTGTTACTACGCTACTAGATAATGTGTTTTATCACTAGAATATGATTTGTTTTGCTGTTAAGTTGAAAACTGACACGGTCAAACCGGTCTAGGCCTCCCTATGTTACTCACGAAAATATTCAAGCACATATTTTGTTCGATAGCCGGTATATTGTAAGCTGCATATCGTTATTATTTTGGTGTCAACGCACGATGAAAACAATTTGAAACGCTTCTATTACCAAGCTATTTCTAAAATACGAATGCGTGATAAGTTTACCCTGACGGATTTTGTACGATATTTTATTCGATAGAAACACAAAACCTGAAAACTCCCGACGACGTTATCAATGGTTAGTGACCGTTTAAGGACTCGCATGACATGCATGGAGTTTTGAGAAAATAGTTCGTGTTTTGACCTAATTTGCATCTTTATCAGATTTTGAGGCAATCGGATACCAAGTTTATCAGATAGCTTTATTGCATCGATAACACCCTCCATTATATGATAAAGAAAGGGATTAGGAACAAGTTATCCAACTTAGGTAACCTTCTCCCAAGTATTTACAAAATGATAGATATATAGTGACATACATAAAAACATGGAAAATAGTATAATACAGATGGTAGAAAGATATTTACAAAAGTAAGTATGTACATGCTGCAGTCAACAGAAGCGCTTGCTGTTTAAAATATATTGGTGGACTGCCTTGAAAATGACCTGATTTTGTAAAATTGAAAGGCTTTTACTGCCACATAAAACTAAATCTAAATTTACGGCATCATCATTAACATTCTTAATCTGTGTTCATCATATAAAGGACACTCAAACATAAAGTGAAAGGTTTGCTTTATGTGACAATTAATTTGAAATATTTCAATGGCGGGGGGCATTGCCACGTTAGTGGCAAACACTCGTGTTAGGATACCAAAATTACTTTGATAGAGAACGGAGATTCTCTTTGGCAGGATTATTTACTCCACACAGTCAAGAATCAAAATAATCATGTTTACAACATTGCAATGACGCATTCCTCTCCGTTTAACTCTTTGTTTATAACTAAGAATTCCTTAAATGTTATGCCAGTCAGTTTCAGTACTTTCCACGTCTTAAAGTGACAATCGAAAAGAACGTTGGTTAAGGTTGAATAATTGGGTAAAGTGACAGAAGAAAAGTTTCTGTAATGTGAATCTTACTGTCTTTTTGTTGGAACGACCTCAGCAGCCATAACTATTCACGTTATTTTTCCATTGATCGTTCTACTGATAATCCGTTTTGATGGAAATAAATACTTTAAAATGGTTGAAAAAAAGAGACTATTGAACATTGTAATGAAAGACATCCACATTAAGTAGTTAATGATTACCGAAGCGTGATAAATGTAGTTTATGACCTGTTGGAAAATAACTCCTCGGGGAATCAATGCTAAGGCTATTATTCTCACCAAACCAATACTGCTTATATTTCAACAGATAGTACAGGTGCCCCATCTTCAGGAAACAATTTTGCCTTGTCTGTTGGAACTTCTGTACCAACAACACTGAGTCCTGTATCAAAACATGTCATCCCAAAACAACAATGTGTTGACCAACTTGGAAACGATGGTTGTGCTTTGCTACCACCGGGCATATGCCAACAGAGTGTTGCTAGCACCATGTGTCCAAAATTCTGTAATCTTTGTGGTTAGTCTTTTTTCTGAAAGAACTCTACATTTACCTTCTCCGAAGGATATTTTTAATGGCTAAGAGTTACCATGTTTTGTTACTTCCCGGTCCGTAATGAAATTTCAGTTGAAAGCATTAACATCAGTGATTTTTGTCCGACAGAAATAGGTTTGGCCCATAACTTCATTTTAGAAGTATAGAAACAGATTCTTTTAAATGAACCAATTATGTTCCAATCGTGGTAATGAGCAAACTCTCCCCACAGAGGGAGAGTCATAACATGTTGATACAGCCTCTGTTATATTACGCAGAGTTTGTGGGATAGAATCGGAGACGCCTGATTGGATCCAATCAAAATTAGCTGTGCAATCAGCGACGCTGTTCTTAAATCATTATTTTGGCTACTAAATGATGGCAAAGGCTTTGTGATATGAGCCACCCTTTCCATGCGAGAAGCGTTAACGTTGTCATTTGATAAAGAACTTCAAATGGATCTGTCGGAACCCAGGGATTTCGGCGTAATAGAACAGAGGCTGTATCAACATTTCATGACTTGATCTGCCTCTGTGGGGAGAGAATGGGTAATGAGCAGCTCGAAGACAATGAGACGCCTTTAGCTTAAAACGGTTTAACTTGTGTAAACGATATTGAACTTGAAAGGTAACAAAGAAAGCAAGACGATGTCATTGCGTATGTTTAGACACTCACAGTTTCTCGAGTAATCCAAAGAAATGAAAATAAACTTAAAAATTGATTGTAATTTTTTTCTTAATTTATCATGTTTGTAAACATTATTCTTTCTGTTTACAGTTTAAACCAAGATTAAACCTTAATGGGGTTGAGGATCCTTGCGACTGATGGATGAAATAGAATATATATTTCGATAAATTGTCATAACATATTCATAGAGATTATCAACCGAGTGTGTTTCCGTATCATTACTATCATATTTATAGGAATACAATTTGTAATATGCGAGCCTAATTTTTATTCCTATTATATGATATTAATGATACGGAAATACACAATTCTCTCCTTATCATATAATGTCATTTTGAAATAAAAGCGTTTGAACGAAATATGATTCCTTCTAAATAATATGTTTTAAGAACATTGATTTCTATACACGAAGGTGAAGGTAATATTGTCGACGATATACAGTTGTGAACAGTCTAGCAATTATCCTTCATGAAATGTTCTTTCATAATGATAGAAACGTCGCCAGCAATCTGTCATCATTCTATGTCGGATTTTCCAGTGCACGAGCAAACATTTGTTTCCTTATAACACAATGTGTTTGAAACACTTGCAAACGTCGCTAAAACAGGGGAATTAACTCTAACGACAACTTTAAAAAGCTGCATTGTCATGGTTATCATTATTTGCGAAGGTGGGGTTTTTACGTTTGTTATTACGATACTTGAAAATGTGTACCATCACCAGACTATGATTTGCTTTGCTGACAAGACGGTCACTGACACAGTGTGTGTCAAAGCGGTCTGTCATCTCATTTACAAAAATTAAAGCATATTCGATAGAAGTTATTGTTGAAGGTCGATAAATTTAGCTGCATATGGTCATATTTTTTGATGTAAACGCACGATGAAAACAGTTTGACAATGCTTTGATAGCCAAGCTTTTTTTAAAAATACGAGTGCGTGATAGATTCCCCACGGGGATTTTGTTAAATTTTTTCCGACCGAAGACAATCTTGAAAACCCCCGATGACGTTATCAATGGTTTGTAATCGGTTTTGGGCTGGCATGGCATGCATGGAGTTTTGAAAATAGTTCGTCTTTGGACCTAATTTGTATTGGTATCAGGGATCTGATAACACGATGACAAGATGGGTTTATTGCACCGATAACACTGCAAATTATATTATAAACTAAGACATATCAAAGGTCAGTGCTTCAACACTTCAACATCAGATACATTCAGATCTGATAGAATACTACCTGTGCGATCTGATTGAAAACAAACTGAACATTTCCACTTTGAAAACCAGACATACGATAGATAATGTTGATTACATAGAAAGTTATTCAGAGGTACGACAATCAATATACTTTTGCGTCAAAGAACGTGATATGTGAGAATACTTGCTCTCTGAAAAATGCAAAAATGCTAAGCATTATCTAAACGATAATAAGAATACAACAATATTACCACCAACATGCCTTTACAAAAGAGTTTCATCATAACATGTATTTTTACGGATATAATAACTACTGGATGTTCATTTTGAGAAAAAATGGGTAAAAAAACGTTTCTATTGCAATGAAATAACATACATGGTGTAGCTACAGGTATAGCGACTTTTAAATATAATTTGAATTAAACACGTTGATTATTTTCGCTAATACGAAAATGTCAATATGACTAACTGTTCTTTTTGTTTAAAAGAACCCAAAAGTACCTTGTAAAGTTTAACTTTGTATTGTCTTAACTGTCATTAACGTGTCGCTGTAGATATTTTATTAGCGCTTCACAAATGCAATATTTTCTGACTATAAAATACTCAACTCCAATGTCATGATATATAAGTTAATGATGAAATGAAACTTTAAAAACATGTTGTCTGATATTTCTCACAATCCTTTTGTTTTTGTGTTTTGTGAACAGATATCAAAGGACAGCAAACCTTGAGAAGAATTGATACGAAAGGACATTGAGGCTTGGAGGATACATGTACTTGTATTGTTTATCAGCGCTGTATAATTTGTTCATGTTTCAAGTTTAACAAGCAGCCGACACGGTCTGGCTGTATTCACCCGCAAATGGCACAATATAGGTTGAATTTCCATGCTTTTGTCATGGCTTGCCTTCACATCCTTCTGCATCACAATAGCAATTTTGAACTTGACTGGACAGGACATATAGCATATTTCTTGCAGTCATCATTTTTTCCAACGATTAAAACTTTTACAAAAATATTCATAAAATTGTCAATCATGACATACCTTCATGTTATTATGTATCTCAATACCATAATCTATCTGTATGACACATAACTTAGACGTTCTTTGCTGGACAGCACTAAAATCCTTTTTGTCTGACACATTTGCCACTTTTGCCACGAAGCACACATTTGACCAAAACATTTTTAAAAATTTCAACTCGGATAACAATTCAAAGTTAAAGGAACCATAATGAGACACGTATGTACATAGAACAAACGGTTTTCGGAAAGAAAGGTTATATTACAAAATATTACTAAATATTATATTATTACTCAATTTGATATCCTGTCTCAGACAGACAGACAGGTTTTATTCATTAGGAGAGGTCAAGTGGCCCAAAGCACAATTAATTTGAAATATTTTGGTCACCTGCATATACATTGTACATGTACGTGTCAGATATTTTACACGGGATTTTAAAATGGACATCAATTGTTTAGTGAAAATAGCAACAGATTTAATAACATCATCATTGTTTGTATTAAGAAGGTTGTACAGTGTTCGGTGGGTAACACCATCATTTAAAATACTTCTAAACGGCAAACAGAAAAGGCGTCGCAAACTAACAATGTGTGAAACTCGTCTTCTAATCTTCTAAAAACAATAAGAACATGATTATTCAAATAATGTATCTTTATCTGTTCTATAATTTTGTTTTTTTCAAGGCATACAATATGCCAATACACTACACTACCTGTCATAGGTAGGTATATATTTGATAAATAACATAAATAAGTCAATAGTGAAGCGAATGTTTTAACCATTCAGAACTAATTCAAGAGTACCAAATAAAACAGGCAAATACAGAAATAAGTGGGAACAATATTTAAAACGATAAAATAAGAATGGTATTACATAAACAAGATGCCTTTTGTCTCAAATCTGAACCCCAAAACAAAATGGTTTCAATTCTCCTGACAAATGAACTTTTGCATAAGATGAAAATACATACATCTATTTTAAAAAAGAAAAAGATTTAATCGAGTCAAAACAGCTTCATCTCTTCTGCTTCCACTGCGAATCTTTACATCCTTAGTAACTTTAGGGCATAAGTTGTACATATGTCTGGCTTTGTGCCATGGTCCCAGTCACTGTGCCACGGGTGACAAGTTGCTTGATGTATTACAACGAAGTAATCTGTTGGAACTGGCAAAAAGTCCACAACGTTGACTTGTGCTTTTAGTAAGTTGACCAAACGTTAGGGAGCCGTTTGCCTAAAGTGGATATGAACTGTGATATGAAAAACAGCGTTTCCCAGTATTTTTTACTGTCGGTAAGATGGAAATTTGGCCTATATAATAATTCCAAAATCAACAGATTCGTTTAAAGGGTGTAACAATGTAAGTAACAATATCAACATCGCATGATCTGCCTAATGTGTTGTTTCAGGGTAGTTTGGCAGAGAGTCAACATCAACAACATCCACGAACGTCAAATACATAAGGATTATGGTCTGACAGGGGCAGTTTTAAATCAAGATGGGGTCACATGCTTCACAACTTATGTCAAAATCAAGGTCAAAATCCTACACAACCCCCCTCAACACAAGATCTTAACCCCTTTAGATCGCAAATGCAATGATTAATTGACGTACACGTCAAAGTCACATTTCTTTTAAGACACTTCAACGACTGACACTTGCAATGTGGGAAGGGTTAGGAAGAACTTTGAAGAGAGACCTTTTGGTCTTTACCATTCCTTTCAAAAGAGATGCCAATCAAGAATTGCTTTAAATGACAGTAAAACAATAAACATGATTTTAGCGCCAAATTTTGGACTAATAAAACACAAGAACAAAACAAAAGTTGATGTTGACCTGTTCTACAGCCTTAATTTCACTTAATTTTCACGTTCTTACCACCGAAATTATGTGGATATTTTTGCTCTAAACTTAAAGCAACATATTCTATGAGAAATGGCTCATGCGTTTCTTTTTAATAGCATATATGTACATCAGAAAGATGCTTGAAAGCTTATTACCAATATTTTTTATGTGATTCTGTTTTTTCGGCGCTGTAATTACCACTCATATCAATTTCATTTCCTCTTAACACTTAAATCAGCCCTATACACCCACTCTCGTTGTCAGTGATTTAAAAAAAAAAACGGAATGTGTTTATCTTCTCGTAATTTGTATTTGTTGATTAGGGGATAAATCCATTCTGTTTTTTATTTTGGGGTTGTATGTCGTGCATTCTTTACCCCTAAATATAATTTCAAACCGAGCTTGTGTCAAAAAACGTACTACTGCCCTTTTAAAACATAGATGTCATTGAATGTGTGCCAGCCAAGTGAATGAAATATTAAACTATTCAATCTGACAATACTTACCTAGTTACAATAGGTAAAGATTCATTTGTATAAACAATGAATTTAATGTTATTATATTGGAAGAATTATTAAACTTTCTGTCATATAACGTTTAAAGTATGATTGATAGATCCCCTTATTACTTACAGATCATGTTTCTACTATTGTTGCAAAGGTGAAATGGTTGAAATAACGGTCCTGTGATCTCTTTATCGTTATTCATCCCAAGAGCGCAGACGAAAGTGATTTTGAATGCTATGAGATATCTGACAATATCTTTGATTAAATTGGTTTTGAACGATCAACTTCGCTCTCATTTCCAAGAAACTCAAATTTCTAATCATTCTTGAGGACCTAGATAACATTTTATTACTCGACCTACATATGTTTCATCTTTCGTGTTGAAGATTATGCTTACACAGAAAGTATGTACTTTATCAATTATCTTTGAATTGTGTATCATGTTCTAGCTACCTACCATAAATAAAATGAGCAGAAAAATCAATTGAGTTGAGATCAGAGGGAGCAACATTCTCTCCCCACAGAGGTAGATCAAGTCATAAAATGTTGATACTATCTCTGTTCTAAGACCAAATCCGTGGGTTCCGATAATTTTCCCTGGCGGACAAAATTTGCACCACAATCCATTTGAATTTCTTTATCAAATGACAACTTTAAAGGGTGGTTTATGTCACAATGCTTTTGCCTTGATTCAGTAGCCAAAATGATGATTTAAGAACAACGTCGCTGGTTGCACAACTAACGTTGATTGCCTCCAATAGGCCATCTCCCATTCCAGTCCACAAAGTCGGCGTAAGAGAACAGAGGCTGAATCAACATTTCATGACTTGATCTGCCTCTGTGGGGAGAGAATGAGGGAGCCAGTTTTGCCTTAGGAATACCATTAGTAAAAATTAGTAAAAACACAAGTGTAGGTGTTTTGTATGCAGAATCTCGTGTTATTATTATTATTATTATTATTATTATTATTATTATTATTATTATTATTATTATTATATCAATACATTTTGGTTTATTTGTAGAACTCGGATATAACGAACTCCAAGGGACCAAATAATTTATTTCGCTATATCCGGTGTTCGCTATACGCATATAATTTTAATGATATCATATAGGGACGGGACTTGAAAATTTGTTCGCTATATCCGAGTGTTCGCTATATATCCGTGTTCGCTATATCCATGTTCTACTGTATATCGTTTACCTTTCATTTTGATACTTTTAAACATATCTTTTATGCTTGTTGATAGAAGACAATACAGGCATGATCGTATTTCTTATGAAAAATATTTGCACATACATAATCTATGTAATGCAATCTTCCTTGTCAAACTGTGTCATAGCAATTTTACTTTTCTTCATTTAATATAGAATATTTAGACATCAAGCGATATTTAAAGTAATTGAGTGTCTGACATTGATTGAATACACCTGATCTTGCTCGAGTCAGCCGATCCATCTTACACGCGATAAACCATGAGCGCTCAAATGTCTCTTAATGTCACATAGAATTGGCATAGTTGAAAGTTAGCGTTTTGAGATAAGTAACCCTACATAGGTTGGCTTCACAGGAACCCGATATTGTAAATAAAATGTAGGTAAAACGTGGGTAAGAAAGACCCGTCCCCTCTATAAATAGAGTAAAGGAAAAAAGGCATCCATGTTGCCGATCTCGACTCGCTTGCGAGTTTAGTCAAAATTATCGCTTCAAATTGGTGACATCTCATACACATACAAAAGAACCACTCAGTTATACATTTCTCCGCAAAACTTGGCTTATTTCCAACACATGTCACCCTTCAAATAACTTTTATATCTATTTAAATTCGCAAAACGACCGCAAAAACCTCTGGGGTGAACGTTACTCCGCACCAATTGCCCCTCGAGCGATCTGATTGGTCCGTTAGGCGAATTTATTTTAAGCATCGCTTTAACAAACAAAACGGTGTGGTTTGGACAGTGCAATGTTTCGGGAATGATTTCGCTATCAATTTCTGATCAGAAGATTGCTTTATCTTTAGTAGAAATTACACATGCTGTTGTTATCATTGGACAGGCACCTGTAATACTGTCTTGTTTGTTTACGTAAAAATTGAAAGAAAGTATCAATGAATATGTCAAAACTCTCCTGGCTCAGTGATGTATGTTTCACTAAAGTTGAATTGCCAAACTTTCTGTCCAGTGATGAGAAGAAACATAAGAGTGATTTTCCACAGTTATTTATCTAAAAATTAATGTCATATATCTAGTTATTAATTTCTGATGTTTTATTCTGATATTTGTGTTTTTCAGTTTTCAGTGTCATGTACAACAACATCCCCAAACATCAAAACATTTTTTCAATACGTTTATCAATAGGCTGTTTATTCTGAAATAATGTTAAATTAACATTTACAAAACAAGTCTGTCTGAAAGTATATTTATGATCGCAGCATTTTGTTTATTATGTTAACAAAAATATGCATTTACAGTTTTGGTATAAAAGAGTATTTCTTTGATGCCAAATTGACATTAATAAAACATATGCTTAAACTATCTTTTACATAACGTAACTGGTAAGAACCATCAAATCACAATTTTCAGAAAAAACTTATAATTCCACAGATTGTATTTATAGTGTTGATACACTTTTGTATAACTAAATCTTTTGGTTGTGCTTTATTCACTTGAAATAATGATATAATAATAACTGATATATTGGTAATAATACATCAATTTTAATTTACTGATATGTAAAAGTTTGTATTATGAATTATTTAGATATTTATTAATTCTTGTAATTATACACATGAGATAAACAAATTTTGAACCTCTCTTTTTTAAATAATGAAATGGGAATTTCCATTTAATAATTCTACAGTGTGTGAAGACAAGAGCTTGGCCGTGACAATCCCCTAGTGCAAAAATGATTCCACATACCAAAATAAAAAATCTTTTGACTCCATTGTCACAACCTGGCTTGAAAATGGTGGAATATCAATAAAAATCGCCTTTTCAATTTTGCGCGACTTTTAGAAATTATCTAGAGAAAATCGCCCTTACGTTTAACGGACCTATCAGATCGCTCGAGGGGCATTTGGTGCGGAGTAACGTTCACCCCAGAGGTTTTTGCGGTCGTTTTGCGAATTTAAATAGATATAAAAGTTATTTGAAGGGTGACATGTGTTGGAAATAAGCCAAGTTTTGCGGAGAAATGTATAACTGAGTGGTTCTTTTGTATGTGTATGAGATGTCACCAATTTGAAGCGATAATTTTGACTAAACTCGCAAGCGAGTCGAGATCGGCAACATGGATGCCTTTATTCCTTTACTCTATTTATAGAGGGGACGGGTCTTTCTTACCCACGTTTTACCTACATTTTATTTACAATATCGGGTTCCTGTGGTTGGCTTGTGGCTAGCCATCTTTCCAAAGGACTCTTACCCAGTAACACGGTCACTTGTAGAAATCTTTACTTTAACTTGAGGGAAAATAAGTGGTTGGATATGAGATCCAAATTGATGCAAGCTGCTTTTGAGTAAACTTTGCTTCATTTCACTTTGCTTTGTTACGAGCGCTCTTCTATTCACACGCTACTCTGGTCGTAGCACAAGTAGTATCTCGTGCTTACCTGTTTCATGACGTAGGCATTTTCAAATTGGCAACTTCATGTCACGCCATGGCCGAGGTGTGTTTATTTAGAACAGAGGCTCTATCAACATTAATGACTTGATCTACCTCTGTGGGGAGTGAATGGTGGTTGATAAAAAGAATAAACATTTTGTAAATAGTAATCTAATAATGTTATTGCAGAAATTAATTCTTTTTTGAGCAAAATCCCCGCTTCGATGGTCGATATTAAGCATTTATCTAACTGGAGTGAATATCACATGTTTGTAATTTTATATGTCATCATTATCTGTCAAACCGTATTTTCACTTTTAAAATTCATTACATTTGCAGTACATTCTTTACTGTTAACAATCTATTGATAAAGACGGAACTGTTTCTGATCTCATAAAATTGTATCTTGTTCCATCAAACTTTCTAAAACTTTAAAGTAGTTGACAATTTTTTAAAATTCGTTGATAGATAACATTCTGCTGAGATAGCGTTCAGTCAGTAGAGATGAGATGAATGGTAAAATCATATGGCTTTCTCTTGAAATCATACATGTATATGATGTCAGATAGACGCTGTGTTTGACAGGAAGACGTGTAACAGATTAGTATTAATGCAATTTGGTTATTATCGTTGAATTAAATATCGTTTGAAGGAGGGCAATATCCTTGTAATATTATGATATTTTAAGGTTTATATTATCACTGAAATTTCCCCACCAACATATACCATAGCTTGAATCTTTCTATCAAACACATTATTCATGAAAGGTATTGGCACACAAGTGATCATCTATACGAGTCTGTGCAAACTATTTCGAATTTATTGGTTATTATGTAAGAAACTGTTAAAGGCACCAATTGATCAACTTCCATCCACCATCTTGAAATGTTAGCATTGCGAAAACATAAATGTGCTGTACTATGCTTATTCATTAACAAAAATAAGAAACAACTACTTGATTCATATAAGAGGAACATATTTACAAATAATTCATAATAAAAGTTATCAGTTACAACAGAATTTGTCGTGGTAATGTATTCCACGATCGTAGCTTCGATGATTGGCTTCATTTTACGATGTTTTTATTTTTTGAGCGATTCACTTTATTCTTTGTCAAATTGTTAAATCTTAAACAACTGAATGCTAATCTCACAAACATATTTGAAGTTAAGTGTATATTTATCATGTAAAAATCATATATAATTATAAACAGGGAAGTCCTCATGAATTTCGTCTTCTCAAAAAATTCCCCGCTCGAATTGTCCCTTTAGAGGTTTTCACGATAGGTGTCGCTGCATCGTTTCACTGGTTTCATTACCCGTGAAGTTTTATCTCTATGTACGTTTGCACCTTGCCGTGGGAAGATACGGATAATTAGGACCAAAGATTATGGAAACTATCAGAAACTTGAAAATCAATGGATTTGATCTACATGTATTCTGCGTTTTGTGTATGGTTTTCTATGTTTTTTTTCGGATATGCCTTGTCTGATTGCGTTTACGAAAACACTCTAAATCATATAATCATGAGAATCAATTGATCAATAAATGGTTGTTAATTTCGTAATCAAATTGATCATCTTGATAATATATACAAACACCACACAACGGGTACCCTATTCTCTCCCGACAGTTTAATTCAGACTTGTTCCTCAAGGAAATCTCCGTTACGAGTTGGAGATAATAAGGAGAGCTTTCACCTTGCAATCCAGATTTGCAACACGAAAAGCTAACTGTATTTTCACCAAATCAATTTTTACGAGACATGTGCGTCTCTTACTTACACCCCAGGAGCGCATTTTGGAACAATATTTTAAAACGACCTTTAAGAAAACTTACTTTAATAAAAGAATTCTGAAAGGAACTTATAAAGATAGTTTTCTAGAATTTTTGAAAGGGATATAACGACTTATAGATCCTGAGTATGGAGAGAATGAGCCAAGTAAACATGTTCAGTGAGGTTGTAATCAGCTTGCTGAGTCTTGTCTCGTCTCAAATCTTTTTTTGAGTCATGACAATGAAACAATTATAGAAGTAACTTCCAAACTGGCTTATTTAGTACTTGATATGAATGAGAAAGTCAAGATATACGTTATATTTCTGTCTTGAGCATATTATCATTAAGGTATTAATATTTATCGAATGAAGTGACATTATGATTTATTGAAATATTCGCGTGATATTAAAGCTGATTCCAGCACTTTAAAATAGGATTAACGGTTGGGTTTACTTTTCTATAGATTATTTTGGCACAAGATACAATAAATGCTCTCAACTAACAGCTCATCAGATCGACTTGGAACGCTTTCGAGGATGAACACATTTCCCAGATTCGTATTACAATAGATGTCACACAGATTGTCAATTTCCTGAGATGGAGATTATAAACACTTCACTCAACCATGGATCCGCTCAATGATTGAAAATGTGACAAGATTCTGGATTGTAATTTGTGATGAATGTCTGATTTATTGATAACCATGAATAACACTAAGCTCCCTGGACATTTGCTGTACATGTTTAACTTTTACCCAGAGAGTTCGATGTTATTTATGTTTATAAATAAATGGACGAAAAAAGTTAAGGGTATTGTCAATTTTTTTATCTTATAATACGGAAATTTGTCATATGATAAAATTTACGAATATTCTATTATTTAATATACTTTCTAGTATACATCAACATATGGGCGAAGAAATGTAATGAAATACTTAACGTTTTCGCTTATCAACTTTTGGAAAATACAAAGCAAAACAAAATAAATAAATAATAATAATTTTAGCTTCATATTCGAATGTAAGAATTAATTGAATGAACTTTAACGTAACCATGGCAGCTTCTGTATTGTCTACTGTCAAATAACAAAACACCATCGCATTTGAAGTTATTTATTACATGTTTAAACCATATAAGCCGCATCCTAAGCTGTTATAAAGCGGATTTCCTACATGTATCTTCCACATACAAGTTGAGATTCCTTAGACTTTGAAGACACATCAATCTCATGGGCGGAGTCGCCTACACCTTGTTGGTCCTAGTAAAGTTTAATTCCAACAATTCAACAGTTCTAATTCTCAATGACGTGAAAACAGAGATGTGTCCAAAATATTTCTGATTACTCCGATGCTTATTGAAAACCGATCAAAAACATTGATGATGGTTAAGAATGGGATTGCTGAGCGTTTGTATCACGTACTATTAACATAAAGACGTGGTTTATATTGATGAGTTGTATTGTCGTTAATTTGAACTTAGAAATAACTTGTAGACATACAAAGTTTTTTTATGTTACACAACTTGATAACTGGAGTGGGTGGGTGTTTGACCGTACAGCGTAATTACGTGTTATTGTAAATTGATGTGAGCGGGATATTAAAGACTCGAAAATCGTGATAGATTAAAAATGAGGAACGATCTTTCATTCTTAAGTTAGTAGGTGGTGGGGGGCGAGTCAATACACTAATATTGTCAAAAGTTGAGTTAAGTCGCTTTATGCGATCATAGAGTTTTCACAGAAAATATGTTTGCATTGTTATTTTGGATATGATTTGAAGTTAAAAAAACATTTTCTGTACAATGGACCATTAATTTATTGGTTATAACAATATTATTTGTGCCTTAAAGAGTCAGTCCGATAGCTGTGTAGGGGTCACATACACCAAACTTTTAAAATGGCGTCAAAAGATTAATATGTATCGACTATTACAGTAAAATTATTATTCTAAAGGAAATCAAATATGTGTAATATTGACAACTGGCAGGTTTCAGATGGCGTTTGTGATCGAAACCAGGACAATAACGCGCGTCAATCATTCAAACGTATTTTTGGAAACTTATTTAAAGCAGTCCGAAAGTAGAGTTGAAAGTGTCAAATACGTTATATTACTAAACTAGCCGTGTGAATTTGACTTCCGCAGATATTATACACAGATATTTTTCAAATAATAGTCATTTGTGGATGCATAATTTAGATTTATAATTTTTTTATCATGAAGTATGTTAATAACGTTCGAATCAAAGCAAAATAAATTTTGAAGTCACGTAGTGCCTTTTTGAAATATTGATGTAAACAATGTATTAATAGTATCAAATTGCACACACTTCCTCTTTTCCTGATTGGCAATGAAAACAATTATGATTTATTTTAATTTATGAGGCATGCATTTTTTAAAATGACAGTTTATTGCCTCCATTAAATTATCTATTGGAATGCAATGACAGACAATATGCACTTAATGTTACGCTTTTATTCAAAATTTCATACCCTGTTTTTAGAATATTGCGAACGCTTTGAAAAAGGCTGTCTATAAGCTATTTTTAGTTCTTACCTCTATTAGCTTATCTAGCAAAAGTTCTCAAACTAAACCTTATGCAAAGTAGAACGGTACATGTGTGTAATTCAAATTGATAAGAAATGCCGAATAGCAACGACAACGTCATCAAAACAAACAACGCGAACCTGCGTTTTATTTGTCGGATTCGCTTTGGGGACTCTACCTATTTGCGGAAAGTATTTATCAAAATCATTTTCAATACGAATGGAAACAGTATATGATTTCATTTTCCAGATTATTTCGAAAAAGGACATAAAACCATATACAATACAAAATATACATAAATCTAGTTATACAGTAGTGGCATTAAGTAGAGCCATGTATAAAAACAACGTAGTAACATTGCTTCCCTTATGTACAAATGTAATTGGTGCAGTTCGTTTCCATAATATTTCATATTATTTCATAAGTAAGTCAATTATGAAAAACATGTTTTGGATCCATCTCTGTGTATTGAGTAATTAGGGATTACTATATTTACAAATACCGAAAGTACTTTAGTAGAGATTAAGGCTCAGAAGACATACGTTGAACTTTACATAAACAAACCGATACAGCTCGCTGTTTAGCTAGTGTTTGTGGTCAGTGTGTGTCTGTTTCATGGGTAGTTGGTCAAGGTAAATTGTTTCTTTGAGCTAGTTATAGATGTTTTGGTACCAGAGACACTTGGGACTGTCTAAAACAGTAAAAGCTAGTTGAATACTAAGGTGTTATCTCCCTTATTATCTATGATCTGTAAGTTAGGAGTACTTTGAATGGAGACAGGCATTGCATTCAAAATATATTATTCAGTAATTATTATTTCAAATACAAATAAATAATATAATAAGTATTTGTTATATCAAGACTGGTCACAAATGATGTAAGTTTAGCTAATAATTTTCAAGGGCAACTTTATCTGTTTATAGTCATGGTTTCTAAGTGGAAACAACATTTCTTTATATTATGTAACGATTTTCTATCAAGTCAATTGATCTGACGTTGAAGATTTGAAGTATTGACTTTGGATATAAACGTATGAATACATGATAAGATAATTCATTTATGTTCAACTTATTTTATTCATCAGTCACTAACACCATTCAGGATTTTCCTGCAAGTAGAAAGAACAATGCTTAAAAACATGATCAATCAAGGTATTTGACATTCGGATATAAAAGGTCATACTTTACATAGTAACATCCCAAACTAAAGACAAATGCCATTTTGATGTGTGTAAGATACCTGAGATTCCTGGCATCTTTAAACCTGTTCTATGTCAAACGAAAACTAAAATGAAAAAGTCATTCAGTTCATGTACCTGTTTGAAGCTACATACATCACGATCCATCAATGGATTTCTTTATGTTATATTTCGTTGTAAAAAGGAAGAATAAGGGCAACGTTTTGATGGCAATGGTATTTGATACATCATATTCATTTTACAGCTTTTATGAGTAAAAAAACCATTAAAAAGGAGTTCGGAAATAACGGGCTTTAATCATACCCATATTTTTGAAAACTTAATGTAAACCGTATGTTTTTACCATCAATATAATATCTTGAGAACTTTATCTATAACCGAATAAGCTTTTGGTGAATGACAATGATGACTTGATGAATTTAAAAGATCACATGCAACGGTATGTATCAGATAAGGGTCAACTTATTTAAAAAGATTGCCCTTACAATGATATGCATTGCATTCTTATTTTTCCAAAATTGTGTAACAAAAATAGCAAAACGATTGTGTAAGCAGTGTTTTTGTCGTAAAGTCTGTTTTATCAATAGTACCATATATGAGGTGAGGCGAGGCGAGCCGAGGCGAGATTATTTGAAGATAAAGGACCTATCAAGAGTATTTCACTTAAATCTAGCTAGAATCAAAGCTGGGAAGTAGCCGGTAACAACTCTGTGGCTATGTATTACGGTGAAACCTGCGCGCTGGAACTGGTATATTCAGTGTAGCTTTGCGTGTAGAACAGTTCTTTCCTGCAGACAAAGTTATCGGACTCCTGGCTCTATTAAATGTTTCATCAAAATTGTGAAGAATTTAATTTACGAAAAAGAGAATAATTAAAAACCAAGAATAATAAACAGTTTCACTCACAAATTGAACAAACAGCTCTGTGCAACAGAATATCAATGATTTCAGGAAGTGTTTAGTGTCCTTCTAACGCATGTATTGTTTTTCATGTTTCAGGACCTTTCAAATTAAATTTGTTCAACTATTAAACTAAACGTAAAAGTTTAGTTTTGTTCCATCGTTTCAAGATAACGATTGGTACATGGTTGGTTCATATATGTTAGAACCTGTTCTAAAATTAGATATTCATGTTAATTTAACATTCCATATGCTTTATAGTTCTCTTTCACTTACTTCGTACATGGACGGTGGGACACAGTGCTAGCGAGTAAATCCCTGGCCGTTAAAATATATTTTTCGTAGAGAAAAAAAACATGTGAGTTCCATGATTGTTTCAAACAAAATCGTCTTACCACGATGGTGACAGATTATGAATATTGAAGGAAAAACATTTGTTGTTTAGAAGTAACATCTGGCCGTTAAAATATCCTTTAGAAAAAGAAACTGTAGGATTGGTTCAGAATAAAGTCTTACCGCAAAGATTACAGAATTTTGGACACATTGTGTGAGCAACACTCTGTTGGCATATGTCCTGTGGTAGCAATGCGCATCCATCATTCTCAAGTTCGTCAACACATTGTTGTTTTGATGTAACAGGTCTTGACACAGTTGCAGATGGAGAGTGAGTTACAGCAGGCAGGGGTGATGTTTTGGTTCCTGATATTTCAAACTTGATTGTGGCACGTGTGGATGCAGAACTTGAAGTATCTGTTGAAGATCAAGTAGTCTATCTTATGATGAGAACATGTACTTGCCTTAGAATTAGTTCCCTGGGAACAAGTTTCCTACAGTTCATAAATTACATTTTTCATGCATTGTAAACCACATTGGTAGTTTTGTATTCTGAAGTTACAAACCAAACTTTTTATTGTTAGAATACTATATGCGGGTACGTTTCAGTCAACCATTTCAAAAGCCCATTTAAACAGTTTTTTGTAACATTTTCAACTTTGTATTACAATCAAAACGAATTTCAATGCAGAAAGTTATGGTGTTCATGTCTTCTTTCTCAAACAACACAGATTAGAGAACAGCTGACACACAATCATCGTCGCAAACGTTTGTAATGGAAGCACAACCGTGATTTTGACTGTATGAACACAGGGACTTACCTGTAGTCGGCACTGTTGTCACTGTTGAAGGAGCAGTTGTCGTGGTCCTATTCAAGAAGTCTTTCATAACGTTCTGCAGTTTTACATCTGTAGAGCGATGAATTAAATCTTACCAAATGGGCCTTTTCAATCTCCCATCTTTTGGTCGATAGATCTTCGGGAAGTTGTTATGCAACGTTTACACTAGACCACGATTCAAGTATTGTCTAAAATCGTAACATTCGTTTGAGATGTAAGTAGCGGAGATAAACATCTTTATAATCATGGCTAACTATCGAGTATCACAATCAATGTTTTTCTACAATCATGCCATTTCTTTTAGTGTTCGAATATATAAGATGTACATTTTCTACCCACGGAGGTAGATCAAGTCATTCAATGTTGATCCAGCCTCTGTTTTAAGTAGCTGAGTTGTTTACCTAGAGAGGGAAAACCAGATTATGCCACGTTTTACACTAGACCACTATTTGGACATGTTAACGCCCATCTGACACCAAACAAATATCGTAGTTGATCTTTGTGAACGTTGCACATTATAATTTGATTTAGACGGTTTTGATCACTTCATATCTAATCACTGCGTAGTTGAGCGTATTGAGCATATCGAGATAGTCGTAACATATCGTGTGAGATGTGAGGTCTAAATATGTCAAGAATCGATCAACATCTACTGAGCTCTATTACGAATGCTTTACGATCTCCTGCATCACGTTTTAGACATGCTGTTGCGAACATTGACCGTATTCAATTGGCCTTGAGGACGCTTTAACAAGAAGTACTACGAAATAATTTCACGCTCTCCCTTGTTATACAATCGATGTGTCACAATATATTACGTTCTTAAATTTTCACCACATTTCGTTGATTTCGGTCCTGTTCTTAAACTTGCATCACGCTGCCAGAAAATATTCATTGTCTGCAGTGTAATACTATCTTCTCCTAAATCATCAATGTAACAACACATAAACAAAAATATAGATTCTTTTATACTGTTGTGACATAATTATGATATATTAACGTAGAATTGCATGTTATTTAACGTTGCATTAATAGGTGTTGAGATATGAATTCTAGTTGAATGTTTGTCAAACATTTGTCAGGAATAATCCTATACAGAAGTTTTGTTAAATTGACATCGTCTGTTATTAAAAGGGTAAACAATTTAATCAACGAAAGTACATTGATGTACAAGAAATTATCAACACATCAGTTCACGGTGTACATATATTTTTTCACATAAACCCTGAAATCATTAGTTCACAAATTGACTGATTTAAAACTAGCTCAATGTCAATTAAAATATAGGTTACCCACGTCAAATACATTATCTGTGCAATAACAACATAACAAGTAAGTTTATGAAACAATGTAATATATGCGAACTTGTGGTACACAGTGTAAAGTACACGTGTTTATAATCCCTTTTGGGCCCACTGGGAAAAAAGAGAATATGTCTTAGTAACCACCATCTCCAATCGTAGCAACCGTGGTATTCGTGCTCTTTATTGTCAATCAAAAGGCAACAAAACGTAACAGACGTCTGAAAGCGTAAAAAATCGCAATAGATCGTAAAGTGAAATCGTAAGGATCGTACACGATCGCTAGAGTTCGCGAAAACATTTTGTAAATGATCGGACATCAAATCGTAACAGTGAGTGATACATCCGATCAGAGCGTATCGAAACGTAACAGAACAGTCAAAACGAAAAACATTAAATTGTGACACAATCACTAATATCCACTGCGATATTTGCTTCGTGTTAGATCGGCATAATCGTAACCCAATCGTAGTCTAGTGTAAACGTAGCATAATACATTATCTTTGAAAAACATGTGTATGGAAAAGGATGTATGTTTTCCTTTTGTTAAGTCATTTGGCCTGAAACTGTTTTGTTGGAAATAGAAATAAGTTGGTTATTCTAGGATGAAATATATTTCTTACTCCCTACATCAAATCTAATTAAATATCTTCATCTCTTACCACAAAGTTCACAGGTTTGAGGACAGAGTTCAATTGCGGACGCATCTGCGCAGATGTTTTGTTTTGCACACTGATCGCTGCTCACAGTGTCCCGGCAGTATCCCTGGTCGCCGAACCTTGATGTCACGTAGTCACAGAAACCGCATGTTCTTTTACACATTTGCAAACCAGAATGATCCTGCAAAAATACATTATTTAGTACGGATTGTTCTTCCAATTATATTAAATCCAATAATTTATTATTTATTTTCATTATATTTTTATTCTTATTTTCGTTTTACTATCCTTAATTTATTGATCCTTTAAAGTAAATATTTTTTTAATTTTACATCTACACTATCAATGGTTAAGATGAATAGTGACCATTGTGCTTTTCAGCTGGTTAAAAAACTACATCACATTACCAAAAGTTACTACTTAAAATTTTAATTTTTTTGGGATTATGCGATCTACTTTTTATTATGTCAATGTGCATCAATAATCTGTATTGTCAACCTCCTGTACGTTTTGATACTTGAGACGTCAAAAATAATGTTTTCCTCATTTGTAACAAGTAAGTCTTTTAATAGAAAACATATAAATAGTTCTAGGACTTTAGCCTTTGTGACCTTTGTAAGTGCTGTAGGTCGAAGTCACTTCTTGATAACTTTGTAACTTTGACGGTTGATCAATTTGTCCTTATTTGGACCAACAGGTTACCAAAACTACAGTTTATTGTCCCATGCTGCACAAAGAGTCTCACCTAAGGATAGTAATAGGCTTTCGTGTTTTCAAAAGTAGAACAAAATGCTATCACGTTTTATTATGTGTCGAGTTGTCGAAACGAAATCTTCAGTGATTGGGTTATTGATAATGTTGTATTTTTTTGCAATCACTGAGACGGGAATGTCACTAAATCTACAGATTATTGCACCGTTTGCACTTCCGGATGTGGGTTTTCGAAATATCGAAAAAAGATGTGTTTCAGGTTTTGTTTTTATTGAGTATTCGAAATTGAAAAACCATTGACTTGGATACATATATTGAGACAGTTTGTTATATTTTCCAGGAGTCACTTATGTACGGAAATGGTGATTTTCATACCTAAAGTCGGGTAAATTTTAGTTTTTATTGATTGAGGTTAGTGTTGAAGGTTATTGGTACGTACCATACATGCTCCAGACGAAGCTAAGTCGTTGCAGTTAGTCATCATGGACACAACTTCGTCATTACAAACATGGGAATAAGTTGTTGTCATTTGAACAGTAGGTGTTATGTATGGTGCTGAAAACATATTAAACTACAGTTAAAGTCACCAAGAACAGCATTCAGTCCTCGGCAATTCTTTGTTTCCTTAATATGTGCTTCGTCTTATTGTCGGACGCCGTTAAGTATTTCACTATGTTTTGATAATAGAAATGTTGTTATAACCTAGTCACTAGTCCTCAGTCAAAGCATATATAGATGATTGACATTGCCATTTTGCAACCAAGTTAAGAGTTATGTTCATACACCGATGGTTTTGTTGGAGGCATTTTGATTCGCTAACTGCACTTCATTCACAACATGCGATTCTAAAGGATGACGCCAGACGTTTGTAACCCCCAAATAGGTTGAACTTCGTATACGTGTAGAGACACGTTAAGCTGGTAGAAATAAGTTGAGGTACTTGTGGTGAGTCAATATTTCCGAACTATTTTAAAGGGATTTAAACTTAATCCTGTATTTTATGATTTACATACCATTAGCTGCTGCCATTACACCTTTCACACACCCGTCGTCAAAGCAGCAATGGCCTGGTTCACATTCCTTTGAAATAAGAGATGTTAAAGAGGTTTTCAATGTTCAAAATTTTGATGAAATTAAAAAGTGACTTATTGTCCCATTTACAATCATTAAAGCGCAATAAATTTCATTCTGTTATGTAGGCATCCTGTTTAAAGGTTTGAAGTTGAAAGTTGTTTTCATATAGGTTTCACAAATAGATAAAAAAACTAGATCGTTTGTCATAACGCAGATCTTTCCCCCATGAAATGATAACGAAGCTCTTACCGATCTGTGTTTACAGCCAGTTGGTAGAACTACATGAAGACGGTCATAAAGAAGAATACAAGCCTGAAATAATTTCAACAAAACACTTTTCTACAATACATATGAACATTCTTTACGAAATTGCAACAATTTAAATTTAGAAAAATAATGACTTAGCTAAAAAAAAACAATTTTTATTCTGACATATTCAGGGCCACTCAATGTTGTTTTGATACACTTGTGTGCTTTGATACTAAGTGTTGCTGAAACCCTAGATATGCTTTTGTAAATTGCCAACAACAGGAAATTTCAAATACACCTTAATTGAAACTCAAATGTATACTATTCTAAAGATCAAAATAAGATCTACGAGAGAGTTACGTATTCATGTACACATCTCGAAAACGACACACGTATATCTTTTAAATTGTTCACCAACGATGATCCCTTTGCAATGGAAGACAAGATTACAACTCTTTAAGTTTTAAGATGGATATACATGTTAAGAGCATCTCAGTTGGCGTCGACCATTGTCATTTTGGAATTTAAATAACTTTGGACCACATTGACAACCCAAACTGCAGAGCGACTGGAGCTAGCGTATAGCAATGTACGTGCAATCAATGTAGTCATTATTTGTGTTTAGATCACTGGATGTACAGAGGGTACAATTTTGTCCCATATTGGACTGAAAAAAACTTTAAATAACCGTTGAAACAGGTTATTGGAACATGCAAGAGAGAACCACCTATGACGCGGTACGAGTCCACCGGTGAAGGTGATGCCGTCTCTTGCACAAGGTCTACTGTCCCTTAAAATCAAAGGGAATGTGGATTACCTCATGTTTGTCACACAAGATGGGGCTACAGGCCTGGGGATCATGAGCTTGACAAGAGAAACAGGTCAAACAGGATCCGAATTCGACACACGCAACCAGCACTGAAATTGATAAGAATAAGGCTTGTAAAGGACATTACTATTCTACACCAGTATAGTTGTACCGTAGGCTCCTTTCATACCCTAACATGCTCGTAATGATCTTCATATAACCACTCAAACAACTATAGTGGCAGTACCGCATTTAGGGATAGAGGCTCTGTCGTTGCTTTTGCTTCCTCGAATTATGGTCAAATATCGTATATGGTAATCAATAACCTCATTTCAGCGATAAACTATAAACTATTAATTTAATATAGCGCTAATTTTGATAACAATCTGCAATAGCGTTGTACATGACAAAACATGAATATGAGAAAAAGGGCAGAAATATATACACTGTGGAGATAAAGTCAAAGGTGTAGGAAAGGGTGCGAGTTTAGTGACGTCCGTAATTGGTCCAGTTTGTCAATTCTGTTGATCTCATCTTGTAGGTCATTCCAACAAATAGCACTCTGGATCTAGATTTTTGAAGCTCTCTTAGTGCTAAGATAGTCGTAAGTACCATACTACAACATTGGCCTACGACTATCTTAGCACTAAGAGAGCTTCGAAAATGTAGGCCCTGGACACTAATAAGCGGTTGGCGGTTTTCCTCCGCACATATATGGTATCTTGAGCCTCATGTATTGATTGTTCGATCTCATATTCTCCCTTCGATCTTCAGCAAGTGTCAATAATGATCTTAGATATAACGGGGAGAGTCCATTGAGGCATTTCAATATCATTGTAAGCACCTTGTGCTTTACGTGAAGCCGAACCGGAAGTCAGTGTAGTGTCTTCAGGGCGTCAATAGAGCTAGAAAATCTGTCGGTCTGCAGAACTAGTTTTGCACTCTTTGTAGCTTTCGGATCTGAAGAGCAATGACTATCCAAGAACAATGATGTGACGTGCGTCTTGTGTGAGAAGGTGCCTTATGTTCCTTATTTTTTTAAGAACATACATTGCCCTCTTACATTTAGTGGTTATGTGATCTGAGAACGAGAACTTTTCATCAAGTTCTATGCCTAGATTGTTTGGTACAAGAAATATGATTTGTTCATTGAAGTTAATGGTTTTGGATGTGCACTTCTGCAGCTGTTGGAGGGATCCAAAATAGATGACTTCCGTTTTTCATTTTAAGCCTATTCCTGTCCATCATGTGTTTTACTTCCACAGCAAGTTATTGCTGCTGTTCCAAAGCCTGTACCTTCGATCCTGCAATACCAGCATACCCGTATATTTTGGTAGGGCTTTGCACAACCTTTTCAAGAGTACTCGCGTATATCGAGTACAGAACTGGACCAAGACAAGAACATTGCGGGACTGAAAAATCCAGTGACCTGATCGTGATATACATGTCTCCAACATTAGTCACTGCAAGTTCAAGGGCGCAGGTATGTATCAAACCAGTAAAATGCAGAGTCACAGACACCATATATTTGGCGTAGTATGTCAAGCAGGATATCTTGATCCACGGTGTCAAAGCCGCGCTTAGATCTACGGCGACTAAAGTTGACACCCGCTGGTGTTCCATATTCCAAAGTAAGTCTGTGACTACTCTGGTTATGGCTGTTTTACAGCTGTAATGTTGACGATATGCAGACTGATGGTCGGGCAATAGGTTGTTCGTATTGCAATGTGTCATAAGCTGTTGAAACACAGCCTTTTCCAAGACTTTCGAGAGAAATACTAGTATAGTGACAGGCCTGCTATTGGACATGGTGAGTTCAAGGCCCGCTTTTTTCAAAAGTGGTCTTAATATTGCAGATTTCCATTTCGCAGCGTGGTCGGCATGCAGTCAAGCTCACATGAATTTGTTTTCATTGAATTCACAATGTTTCTGATTTCGTAATATGATAAAGGAATGAACTTATCAAGCTTTAGTGCCTCTCTGTGGTTTTGAATGCCCATGTCAATATGCTTAAGACTTTCCCTGATCTGAATAATCTTATCCATGAAAAGGTTTGCGAAGTCCTCTGCTAGTTGTCCATGTGATCTTCCTTCCGGCAATGAGTTTGATTTAGTGTCACCCCTGACAGTTTTAATTATAAATTTTTTGGTATAATTGTTTTGTGTCACCTTTAGCTTCAATGATTTGAACTGATTATTACAATCTTGGCTTGTTTAATCATCCATTTGTACCTGTTTCGTTATCTCTTAAGGTGATTTTGGTGATTTTCTCTGAACTTCCGGAAAATTCTGCTGAGCAATTTCCCTTGTAAACCAGGGCTTCTTCCTTCTAACTGTCACTATCCTTGATTTTACTGGTGCAAACTTATCCAAAACTGCACTGTCGTTGTTTTCGACCTAGTGAATCAATTCGTCTGTTGACCTTGCCTTCAATGACGTAGCCAGTTCCTTACTTATTTCATCCAGTGGTATGTCATTAGTTTTGCGATATATGATTCACTTTTGACATACATGTATGTCCTCTCTAGGAAAGTTCATTGATATTCTGATCAGACAGTGATCTGACACGAAAACATCCTCACGACGACGGATAATGTTGATGTTACTCCCGACCTCAGTATATATATATATATATATATGGTCCACTATATGCACAAGCCTCTGAGTTGAAAAGTTCACGTGTTGAACAGGACCTAGAGCATTTATAATGTCTGAAGCACATTAGTAAGGAACTCGGTTATTTCATCACAGTCCATCGATGTTTCTCGTGAAAACAAATGTTGCTTGATACGAAGAATTTTCTGTACAGCATCTCAGCATGGTAAGAGAAACGCGGATACAACGATTGAGGAGAGTAGAAGGATAAATAGATAGGACATATATCAATGTTCACACTATTAATATATGGCTCAACCGGTAAAGTTGAACCGGAAGCAAAGTACTAGATTTTTAAATATGTCTACATGTATGTATATGTGTCACAAGCTATTCAAGACAAGTCAAAGTACTTTATTGCATTTAAGGCCTCTGGCCAATATACAATTGGAGTTACATAATATACATAAGTCATATATAGTTACATTATACAAACATACTAAGCAGATGCTAGCAAGTGTTCTCTGCGTGACATAGCATATGTGACATATTGTGAAAGTTTTAAAATGCTGGTGGTATTACTAGTCGAAAGAATCTCTTTAAAAGTGATAACTGGAGGTTTACATAGATAATATTCTGGAATATATTTCTTACGTAAATTATCGTAAGATTGGCAAATAAATAGAAAGTGAATTTCATTTTCCACAGCGTCTTTACATACTGGGCATATT
Organism: Steromphala cineraria; assembly: GCA_916613615.1. Taxonomy (NCBI): domain Eukaryota; kingdom Metazoa; phylum Mollusca; class Gastropoda; order Trochida; family Trochidae; genus Steromphala; species Steromphala cineraria. The sequence continues at coordinate 60,509,944 of OU744729.1, forward strand.
CTATCATTTTTAGCTATCGCCTTACGTCTCCCTTCATTTATCATTAGTTGTGATATTCAAATGATGCTGTTATAGCTCAATGAATTTCTTTCTCGTAGTTGTCGTCATATATAACAGTTTCCGTCACATTTCGTCATATGTACTCTCTTGGAGAAGGCATCTAGAATAATAACTTTGTCAATCCAAACAATATCCGAACTTCTTAATCACCAACATTTGGAGGAATGAATATAATATTTTTTGTAGACCTGTCTTCTTCTGTAACATAAATAGCTTAATTGTTGGATAACTGTGAGAGTATAACTTTGCTAGCTATTCTTGGTGGCAATTTAATACGGAACAGTTTAATTTAAATTCTTGGTGATGAAAGCTGACTATATCGTTAACTTTCCGTTCAGTGTATATAACATTGACTTCATTGTAGGAAACGCCTTTGAATATAGAAATGTTTACGATTTAAAATATTAATTGTCATACTATAGACAGATCAAATAAGTTCATCAAGAACATCATGTTCAATGTTAAATTGTTTGACATCATAATATACCGAACATATTTTAACAACCATGTATTTCTTCAATTTTACTTTTACCGCGTGTTTACATCCGAGAATTACACAAAAATGTATAATGTCCCTATGTAAAATATACGCTCTAAATTGCAATCTGAATTATATCTATACATACGTGTTCTGAATATCTTCATGAGATAACTTTGGTTATTTGAAACAAGTGTTGTGTAACCAGTTGAAAGTTATTCAACGAGTTTTGTGTAACCAAAGCAGGTTATTCAACGATAGTGACGTCATAATGCCGTAGTACTTTTGCAATCAGCTGATCGGGTGCAACCGAACCTCCAGCCGCTTCAAATTTTTAATTTATCATGTTTTTTTTCATTTTCGTATTTTCCCTCAAAATAAAGTTGCATCACATCAAAGATATATGTGCAAAATTATCAAACCAATATTCGCGTACCGATCTCGGCTTTTTCCCCACTATATTAAAAAATATCTTGTCTAAATTTAGTTTGGAAAGAGTTATCTCCCTTTCGTATTCAACGGACGCGTTTTGTCAACACGGAGCTTTGAAAGCGAAAGTGAAAGCCGATAGTTTAGAAACGGTTCAGGGTTGTGTTAACATGCAGTTTCATTTATAATATGAACACTGCTTTACATAATCAAGCAAAATACTGAATTATCAGCATTCATCTAGAAACGTTTAGAAAGGACGGTTGATCCGTTCAAAATCCACGTCACTGTCATCAAGCTTGGGGATCTCTCTGCTTCAGTACCGACAACAGCGTCGTTTTTTATTGTTAAAGTATTTGCTAATGTTTTGGTTTTGGATAACTTAGGCGATAAACTGTACACACATGATTGTTTAAAAGTAGGATTTTATTTAGAGGTGAAGATGATGCTAACGAAAAACGGGACTTATGTTTTTGCTTTTGCGAACACAGAGATACGTCACCAGTGTATCATTACGCAACTATGTCGCGCATGGATTGATCGTGGTTTCAAAGAAATAGAAATTCGTTTTGTATGTAATAAATAGATCACAAAACTCGTGAGTGTTGAATATCGAAAATATTTCAGCTCAATATTTTCAGTGTTTTTATTTATTCACTCGCTTTCGCTCGTGAATAAATAAAAACATTTGAAAATATCTCGTTGAAATATTTTCTATATTCAACACTCACTCGTTTTGTAATCTCTATATATCTATACATATGTAAATGTATAAGCAATTAAACAAAAATCACCACTCTTTACTCTACTACAAAGTAAGACACGGACGCTTTAAGCAGAGCATTTGTCATAAATTGATAAGTATTGGTTCCAGTTAACATTTATCCCGATCAGACTCATACATGCATACTTCTAGCAAACTGTAAGATAAGTACAAAGTCTTTTTTGTTTCCTTCAATAGTTTATCACTCTCTGATAGGCTAAACCACACCTTGTTTCTCACTGGATCAGAGCAAATAGGATAATATCTTGAGTCAGATGACGATCCACTAGCTAAGATGATCGACGTTTTGACAACCAGTACAGTGTTTTGGACTTCAGCTAAAATCAGAATCGTACATGTTTATCACTTCACTGAATGAAAATGTCCGTAATAATTAAATTTTCTTCTAGGGGCGACAAGTAACATCAGCAAAAATTGCTAAAACGTCATTCCGGAAACCAAAGTCAACGAAGCCGGACAGGCAAAAATCAATAAAAGTCAAAGAAAAACACCCTATCAACCTAATGAACCTTGAACAAAGGCAAAAGACTGATTTTGTCATGTGATTTTATTCCTTAATATAGTGAGATTAACAGTTGTGAGCACTTCAACCCCAACAATCAAGTTCGGTCATTTTATTCAAACTCTTTATTTAACTTTTCTAAATTATTGTTAGGTCTTAGTATAGCAGTATCATGTGTCTTTAAAGGGGCAGTAGCACGTTTTTAGGGGGAATATAAGGTGATGTCAGGAAAATGAAAATAAATGGTTCCAATTAAAAGACAATGTATTAAAACTAAATGAAGCAGTAATAATTCAAATATATAACGTAAAGTTCAGCCATGCGATTCATTTTTCTTACAGAAATGAATTAAAGGTGTTCACACAAAAATGGCCGCCAATGGATTTTATGTGAAGCCTCATACTTTGTCCTCTGACTATGGGTGATTGGCTTGTGTAATGATATTGTTGACACTGTCAATATGATACATTAAGCATTTACTTACAATAATAAGTGAAATATTTAAAATGTAAAATTATCAAAAAACGTGCTACTGCCCCTTTAAGTCTTAAATACAAAGTTAACTAAACAATTAAGAAAAGCTAAATATCATAGAGAAACTTCAAAACGTTTTTGTCTTACACCTGACACTTACCCATTTTGGACATCAACGTTTCACAGTTTCAGATTTTACAAGCTTGGTTTCTCTACCAAACTGTAGGATATTATTGCGATATCAATATGACCAAACCAAAACAGAATTTTATTGATAAGAAAAAAGTTTAAAATGGCCTAATAACATAATTTTGCATGTGTTAACATAATGACCTCTCGAAATCATTGAGAAGTGTTTAATTAATTGATTGAACACAATCCCAAAATTAATTACAAAATGGCATGATTATTGCCTTTTTCTTCATTGATTTACAATAACTGTTGAAAAAATGCAAGAGAATACAACGATCAGTGACCTCTTTTTTTTGCAAAATAAAAGATGTTTAAGAGTGTGAAACTCAAGTAGGTAACACAAATGTTTTGTTGTTCGATATCCGAAACCAAATGTTTATTACATAGTGTTAGTGCTATCGGCATACTTACGGTTCGGGAACATTTAGCACCATAATGATCTTTGTTACGCGAAATTATTTACGAAATCTAAAGTTTTCATGTTAGGGGTGACCAATTCTTTGAACTTATCGTAACTTTGCCATAACATCATTGTTAAGATTTGAATTTAGGGGATGCTTGATTATCTTCCATATGCATGCATTTACTGGCAGTTGAAAATAGCTATCTCGCCATGTTATTTTCTAATAAGTTGGATTGTAAGCTGCGGAATTTAATATTAAATTGAACTCATAATAGTCATAGATCTCAATAAATACATCACACAGATCACTCTTGAAAGAAAAACCTTTTTAGTTAACTTGAAAAACTGTTGGCCCAGTAAACAAAACAAAGATGGTTCCAATATAGATTACTCAGACAAAGTGTGCACAAATCAACACAACACAACCAACACGGAAGATTTGTGCACATAATTTCTAACAAATACTTAGATACTTAGGGGAACTAACAATTGTTGTCCCGTTGAGATCCCCACACGTTATGTTCTATTCTGTTCTGATGCTTTGTGAGTGAACGTGTCTGTTTCTCAATTGAAAAGTTGAAATTGAAAATCGTTGTTCCGGAAGTAAAAAGTTGTCACAAACACGAACAAACCAACCATTTGTACTAATTTTATAATTGTGAAAAAACATCCCTAAAGTCACTATTATAAGAAACATTTCTTGATCCTTCCTTACGCCAAGGTGACAAATATTACTTAACAGAATGATAAGATTCAATGTCTGACCTTAATACAATCTAAATATATTTAGCACACCAGTTTTAATCTTTATTTCGCCATTCTGTTGATATAACATTAACCAATAACGCGGCCCGTCCCGTACTCTTGCACTCGCCGATCAGCCAATCAGAAGAAATGTCCTATCGCTTTGGAGGCTGTCACATACTCACAGCATTGAATTTTTCGCTTATGATTTTATTTTCTAATTGTTTAGTTTACTGTCTCGATGTAGATGACAAATACTGACTGCACATCGCACAGGAACGTACGCAACGAAAAATAATAACAAAATTAGGGTATGCTTGATGTCAATACCTACGAATTACGAATCTGTACTTATTTCTTGCATTTCTATTATTTCTATATTGGTAATCTTCAAACCAAAACCCCTTTTCTACAAAAAAATATGACCATCTTAATGATAACAAAAACGAGATGTCTGACGTGACACCGTGAATTATATCGAAAAATATACATTGTATGTAGTATGATTTACATTTTATCAATATTCTTTCATAAATAAACTCATACAAGAAACATCGGTACACGCATGCGCATTACGATCGTAGACCGTTCATCACCGAGTTATTATTATAATCGTGTAAACCAATGAACGTTACTAGAAATGTCCACTCTCTAATGACGTTATAGAACTTTCTTTACTCCCCGGGGATCGGTTACAAGCTGGGGCTATGACGTCACGATTCGGTTATTGGTATAGCAGCATCATGTGTCTTTCATACCAAAGCAAATAAACAATTCTAAAATAATAAATACCGTGGAGGAACTTCTATACGTTTTTGTCTTAGAACTAATCTTTACCCATTTTTTGAACATCACAATTTTACAATTACAAATTCCACAAGCTAGGTTTCTCTACCAAATTGTAGCTAAAGTAGGTTAAAATCGACTAATAACAAAATATGATCAGTTTCAAATTTAAACAACTCCTCGAAATAAATGAGAAGTGTTTTAAATTAATTGACTGAAAAAAGAACTTTATTCCAAATCGTATGAATTACAGCCTTTTCGTCATTAATGTACAATAAATGCTGACAACAGGAACGCATGTTCAATGACTAGTGACTTCCTTATTTTACAAGATGATTAACTGTGTTAAATCTAGTTGGTAACACAAATTGGTTTTTTTTATATCTGGAGAAATTATTTTCAGTATGTATATATTCACTGTCAGTCAATAAAAGGTATCTTAACAGGTTTTTTTTTATAAGGTGGATTCTCAACTGCGCAATTTAGGATATGATTTTAACGCTTACTATTTATAAAATGCAAAACCGTTGACTCAACAAAGAAAACAAAGAAGGTTCTGATATAGATATATATGTGCACAAATGTTATAAATTACAATCAAGGAGAACCCTTAATGCATATTAATTCTATCAAATTTAATTTTTTTACAAAGGTTTCGGGAGAATTTTACAATTGCTTTACTGCGATTTTGTTCCGAAAGTAAATGGTTGTCACAAAACCAAATAATACAATCAATGTAAAACTGTATAACTGTGAAATTACATACCTAAAGCCACTCTTGTTAGGAACATTGCTTGATATTGTTTTACGTCAAATGTCCTTTTACAGAATGATAAAAATCAATGTTTGACCTTTTAATCTTTCTTTCGTCCTGCTCTTAATCAAAGATTTGCCGATAAGACGGACCGTCCCGAAATAACTTGTACATGTGGTGTACGAATAAGAATTCCTTCCAACACCATATAAAACGTTTTTATTACATATTCATTTGAAAAATAACAAAATATCAAGTTGAAATGCTAGCATAGAAATTACGGACAATGGTGTCAAGCCACTCAAGGGACGAACGTAAAGGTTTAGAAACTTTTTCGTTTCGCCCGTGAAGTTGTGAAGATGGTATATCATTTGCAAAAGAAAAGTCAAAGGGATGACTTTTGTTAGATAGACAGTAGTAACAAATAAGGAACTGTCGGTCTACTTTTATTCCGATTGGACCTCGGAAAGGCGACAAATAATAATCTGTCACCTAAACGTCACAAGCAGAACGACTGAAATCTGAACATAGCGGTCCAGGATCGTTTTGAAGTAAAATCAGATGTTTAATTAATGGACTGTTGATCATGAACATCATCACCCTAAGATCACATGTATCTAGATTTACTTTTATATATATGCCTCAATAACTTCGATCTGTATCAGGTTGCACTAACTTTGTGGTTTGGTTTGACTTATTTATAGGAATCTGTGTAGACATCATATTTTGACCTTTCTCGGATCACACTTGGCCGTATGATCGTACCGAGTCTAAGTTAGACCAGGTATAGGAACTCACTAGTTTTTGTAAAACTCTAACCGTTGGTCTAAGTTGAACTGTATAATGATGATCAAGTGTTTGTAAACCAACCATATGGACAGGTTTAAAGGTATTCTCACAATTCGTTTCCTAACTGTTCCAAAAATTGGTAAATATGGTTCTTAAACTAGGCTTTGGACTCGATTTCGTTGCATAATTGCATGTTTCTTGACTTTTACGCCGACGAGTCGATTTTAATTGCGATGGAATAGGCGATGCCATTGTTCTGCCATAAGGCCAACAGTGGGTGTTGGACAAAGATGGCTAGTCATCGCTCAGTATTTGACTTGATGGGCTTTCCCACTCAATGGGCATTTGATAGAACGTTTATGACTGTAAAGACTTGGCGTGTCAGTGGCCAAATTATGTCTTATGTTTGTTGGTAAGTTTAGACAAGGCAGAAGTTCGACGTTCTTTATGTATGTTATGTATTTGTTATTTTAAATTTCCACTGTAGGGAACAAGGGTAATGACACAAATTGTATTCAAAAGAAGTTATATTTCGTCATGGCATCTTCATAGAGGAATAACCAATGCGTTCACAGATGGTTTTACTTACTTCTGACAATGACAAACTTGTAATTGCAACAGCATAATAATGTAAGTGATTTTGTTCAAATTGGTTATGGAAAATGCAAATGACACGTGTAAAAGACATGACCACCTCATAAAGGTCTGAGAACATTGTGTTTTGCTGATTCAACAGTTCCAACAAGATTTCTACTTAGAAAGTTTGATTCTTATCTTTTCTATGCATATAATCATTTTATTGAGAAGTAATTGTTTGACCTGTAACTTCCTTTAAGCAGTATAAGTAGGTTTCTCCATTATTTCTCATTGTTAAATGGAGTTTGTTCTGTTTTCCCTGAATAATCAATTCTTCTTTTGTCTACTTATTGTGTATTTTGTTATCTTTTGTACATGCATCTGCGAAGTATTGACAAAAGCAAAGCTATATTTGTTTACCGAATCAAATTTATTTTAAAAAAAACCCGTATAAATATACCTTAAAGGGGGCCTGCAACCTGAATTTGTAACTTCCAGAGTTTTATCAGCAGTTTTATTAAGTCGTTTGGTTACAAACCGCTTAATCTGACAGCCAGTATCAAGTTTGTGTCATGTGAAAGAAATCATATAGGCAGATAAACTGTGAGTGAGTTGGGGTTTAACGTACTATCCGCAATTTATTTCCAGCTATTAAACATGTGGCTGTTGTTGAGAGAAAATCGGATAGAAAGAAGTTCGACAGATGAAAAACCAGGCGATAAAAGGCATTGGATAGAAAGCAGGTTTTAGAAAGACACAAATTTGGTCTGGTTTCTATTAAGGGCAACAGGGCCGACGCCATGCAAACCTCTTTTAGATCTTCTGCTTGTCATTCTGTATCCAAGCGACAGTAACAATGTCAGTTGCGAGTAATGCTGTTGTTAGTAACATATTTGCTATCTCTGACGGGTGCAAGACAAAACGGAACCGTGAAAAAACGGAACCAAAACAGATTGGCGAAAACGGAACCAAATTGGCGAAAACGGAACCAAATTTCGCTGGCGAAAACGGAACCATGGGTGATGTTAACCGCGAAATTCACAGGGGTGCTATCACATTTAAGTGTGTCAGTTGTAGCACACCCGGCCCTGAAGACCAATTTCTTGGCGACATCACATTCAACATTTCCATGGCTACAGACGACGACCCCGAAGACTGTCCAACCGATGATCGTATTCCCAACCTGTCCGACATCAACATCTCGCATGCGTCACTTCCTGCTGACCTTGATGTCCACGAGAGGTTAGAATAAATTACTGACATTTATTATATGAAACTTAATAAAATAAGAGAAATATACAGTATATTTAAAATAACTAGTATATGTGATGACAGTAATGTACACATATAAGATATATATAAGATAAGCCGTTTATCTACAGTAAAGCAATAAAATGCATGTAGTTGTATATATTGCCTATTGCATATTCAGTTCAATGACGGAGACATCCGTGTTGATTGATCCATCCATCGCCGACACCCCAGAGAGAAGCTACACGCTGGTTGAGGAAGGCTCGCAGAAGGGCAAGAGGAAGCTGATGGATTCATTTGGTTTTTCATATGTGCATCGCGTAAGTAGTTGATTTGAACATTATTTTGTTAAACATAAATACGCTTCATATATCGAATTAGGATAAATACAACGGAACGGATCAACAAGCTGGCAACGAGAGTCCATATAAATGGTTATCCCATAAAAATTATATTGCCTCGAACGAAAATAACATTTATCGTTACAATATATACTAGTTTTAACACATATGATATCTCAATTGAGATATTTTATTTGATTGATTATTTTGTATTATAGAAAACCGCTGGGCAGAAAACCTACTGGCGTAGTAAGTGTACGAAGTAAGAAAGAGACCTGTCCCGCCTCGGTCAACCAAACATCGGACACTTACACAGATGGCGTGTTTGCCCTGTCACCCTCCCGAGCCGGGCAAGCTGACGGCTGTCACAGTCCGAGTGGAGGTAATTAACAATCAAAACATTCCCGCCGTGCGGTAATTAACTGACAGTTGATCTGTTCATCGCCCGAGGCCACTAAACGGTTGTGTTGAGTAACGTACAGTACACACAGTAGCTTGATTAACTTAATCTCCATGAACGTCAGTATAATAATATTCTTTATTAATATTCTTTGTGAATCTTTATGAATCTTTATTCTTTATATATGATGCTACATGTATATATACATGTATATATGATCAATGCTTTAACTGTAATTGATTTACTGAAATTGTGTTTTTATCTGGTGTGGTATGTATCTACATTGTTTATTGTATATTAGTTTAACTTTGGTTTACAGGTTGGCATCGGAGAATCAACACTCGAGTGTCAGAGCAGTCTCTTGGATTCTACCGACTGCTGTCGGCCCTGTACGACGAGGCGTCCCTGCTGCCGATCCAGACTCGGATGATTAAAGAGGGTCAACTCAGAAGCCACGTCCGTCGGCAATTCAATCGGAGACAAGAGGAGATCTTGGCGTTGTGGTGCTTGTATATGGACGCAAGGAGATCAGCAGAATAGATGGACGTTCACGCTGTTTCACATGTGCCTTAAAGTGACATTGACTGTATCGTTGTCGCATATGGCAAATACTACCAATGGTATTATTTTTTATGGAGAAGTACTGACTGTTGATGTGAAAGTTTCATGGACAGTATCACTTAAGTTTTATTATTGGTATCCATATATCTGTACATATATTTAAAGCCAGTGTCTCAAAATGCTATAATGGCGTGCTTCTGGAGAGAATGTTGATATTTATAGCAACATTTATTTTTTGGAATTGAAATATCAAACGAATATGATCCTGAATATGAACAGAAATAACTATATACTATATAACAGACAATGTAAATAATAAGTGAAATGGTGTTTCTGTCTTGTATCGTAAATCATGTCACTCAATTTTGTTGATAAGAGTTGATCAATTAGTTGAATCCACGGATATTCTTTTGAAAATAACTTATTTAATTTGATAATTATAGTATATGAGAATAATACAATCTTAGGTTCCGTTTCGTCTTGTTATTGGTTCCGTTTCCGCCATCCATGGTTCCGTTTTCGCCAGCAAAATTCGGTTCCGTTTTCGTCAATTTGGTTCCGTTTTCGCCAATGTGATTTGGTTCCGTTTTTTCACGGTTCCGTTTTAGCCATAACCCATCTCTGACTATGAACAGGATATGACATTAAATAGTTATGTCTCGGAAAGCTATTGACATGATAATAACATAGAACAAGTTGATGAAACAGCGATGATTGCTTTTTAAGTGAACCCGTTTGCGATCACGCTCCTCGCTAGCAACATTTCTCCGCCGTACACCTCGCTAGTTCCGATGTACGGTTATACACAGTGTTAACTAGTGAGGATTGTAACCTTTAAGTGTGGTAACCCCTTGTAAGGGCCACAGGTACCACGCCCTAAAAACCTATTTTCATCTTCTTTTCCAGGACCCAACAGGCTTAGACAACTGAAATCTTGTGTATAGACTCCTTCACTAGTGAGGATTAGGATCTATAGCTTTTCTAACCCTTTTCCAGCAACAAAAGGCTGAGAAAGCAAAAATCTTGTGTATAGACTCCTTGACTAGTGAGAATTATAATTTATAGCTTTAGTAACCCTGTGCAACATTACTGGAGAAGGTTGCATCTGTCCGTTTACAGTGTCACATTGAAACAAACAATCTTAAAGATAAGTTATAATCAGCGTACCATACTGTAAACTGCAATCATCAGAATCAACCATGACATTGCCCAGGCTCTTGGAAACAAATGTTATTGTGGCTCAGTTACATCAGTAATTTCACGCGTACTCCTCCCTGACGTTGGTGTCCCAGACTTTTAGACCAATTGTTTTCCAATTAGTTTGTATACAAAGCCTTGAGTATTATCCTCAACATGACCTGTCTCAAAATGGCTATGTAGACGATAAGCAAGTGTACAAAGTTGTCTCACCTTTCAGTAACTTGGTTAACTGGATTAGCGTTTGCGGGATACCGCAAAAGCAAAGCAGCCCCGGAACTTGGGGATTCACCCTACCCTGTTCCGCCTTTTACAGGCCTCACCAAATTGGGAATTTTCTCGTGACCTTGACCTTTGACACTCAAGGTCACACAATCAATGAACACATTTCATTGAGTATAACATTATTGTAATGAAATAAAGTGTTAAAAATTAAATTAATCCATTTTCTCCATATATGTTGACCTTGCTGTGACCTTGACCTTCGACAGTCCGTACCCAAAACTTTTTGAAAATTTTGAACTTCTCAAGAGATAATATATACAAAATCTAAACTTCATAGCACAAAAACTTTTCAAGTTATTGTGTTTACAAGGAATTGCAATAACTCACATCTCATGACCTTGACCTTTGACCTTCAAGGTCACACAATAATTGAACACTTTTTATTGAGTATAACAATCATGTATTGATTAAAAGTGATCATAGTTAAAATTAAGCATTTTCGCTAAACCATGCTTAAGTCATGACCTTGCTGTGACCTTGACCTTTGACAGATTGTAGCTGAAACCTTTTCATTTTTTTTTACTTTTCCAAGGATGATATTTACCAAGTTAGAGCTTCATAGCACAAAAACTTTTCAAGTTACCGTGTTTACAAGGAATTTTGCGGTGGTTTTATAACTCGTGACCTTGACCTTTGAACTTGAAAGTGAACATGTCATAATGATTCCCTGGAAGTATTAACATTTAGACATGTTCATGAGTTCTGAAAAGCTAAATGGGATAAAGTTATACCCAAATTTAGTGCATTTTGTAATAACTCATATCTCATGACCTTGACCTTTGACCTTCAAGGTCACACAAGCATTGAACACTTTTTATTGAGTATTACAATCATGTATTGATTAAAAGTGTTCATAGTTAAAATAAAGCATTTTCGCTAAAACATGAGTACGTCATGACCTTGCTGTGACCTTGACCTTTGACGGATTGTAGCCAAAACCTTTTCAAATAATTTTCCAAGGATGATATATACCAAGTTAGAGCTTCATAGCACAAAAACTTTACAAGTTACCGTGTTTACAAGGAATTCTTAGAGTGAATACATATCTCGTGACCTTGACCTTTGTCCTTGAAAGTGAACGTGTCAAAATCGTTCCACCGAGGTATGAGTAGTAAGGTATGAATAAGAGTTCTGGAAAGTTTAGTGGAAAAAAGTTATGGCTAGTAGAACGAGTGCGGCGGCGGCGGCGGCGGCGGCGGCGGCGGCGGCGGAAACTTCACAAAAACTGATAGCTGCTAATTACACCAAGGACCTGGAAACTTGTTCGGATGACATCAATGACTGGACAACAAGAAATATGTTGAAACTCAACCAGGTACCCATTGTCTGTCAACCTAGACAGCAACTCCAGAACAGATCGAGCTGCACACCTGACTGCTCGCTCCCTCAATGATGATCACACCAATCCTAAAGCACTTCACCGGCTACCTGGGCATGTGCGTAGAAAGCCTGAGATCCTTCTCTACTCCAGATAATAATAAGAGTAGAACCTTGTCGGAGTAGGTAAGGATCTTATGCTCTCTACGCATAGCCGGTTAAGTGTTTTGGGATTGTTGTGATCATTATTATTATTACTCAAAGATCTTACTCAAGCACACCCAATTTCATAAATGAAATTGGTTGCTCTTATAATGTTTTGATATATGAAAATGAATTGACAACTCCAGCTATTACAACTGTTTTTGATTGATTATTTAATGGAACCAAAAAACGCGTTTATTTAAGAAATGAATTTCACAATATAGTTGTCCACACGGTTATAACCTGTTTGAAACTTGTAATATAAACTTGTATAATTGGCGAGCTTGCCGAGCCAATTATGCAAAAGTTTATATTACGAGTTTCAAACAGGTTATAACCGTGTGGACAACTATATTATGAAATTCATTTCTTATAAATTCACACTTTGTATTTAAAGACAGGATTGTTTTTATATCATTCAAAATGCGATCCTGTAGTAACTTCTAAGCTGCTTGTAGCATCAGTTAGACATAGGCGGGTCTCTACCGGGTTCAAGCGCATGCAAAAATAGTTCATAACAAAAAAGGAAAAGATGCACTTCTTTATTCCACAAATAATCCTTTATGGGTATCATGTTAATAACAATAAAATGTTTTGGGGAAAAAACTAAAAAATATCTAAAGTTTGATCTCAATATTCCAAAATTAACAATTTGCACTCGCGTATTGATACTGTCCTGTATCGAGTGTAGAGTATCAGCTCTAAAAGCTCGACGTGCTTGGGAAAGTTGGGTTGTTTGTTTGACAATGAATGTATAAACATAAAGTTATTTAAAGTCCCTCGAGAAATAATGCCAATTGCAGGCCCGCCTATGTTAGACACTGTCACTGGACATGTTTTCAAACACGGCAACATCGTTTTGATCATCGGGGGCCTCGAAACTGTCTGTAGAGAGAGCGCGACGACACTATTAATTTGTTGTGTATGGAATGGGGTGCCTTTAAACTCTGTTGTCGCAAGTCAGGTCATTTAGAATGGAGCTCAACTCATGCTTTTGAAATGATGTACATTACATTGTTTAACATTGCCCACTATCCTCATTTCTGTGACTGGAGATGAACATGTACAACTTTATTTATTTACAACTTAATGTTTATTCTTCAAACATCAAAAACAGATTATTAGGGCGAGTGTTGCTGATAAACAGAAAAATAATATTTGCAAAAAGTGAGTCTCAGTGATGACCATCAAGACTGGGGTCAGGCTTGAATGTGGCTGTAAGATCAGGGGAATCCCCGAGAAATGTAGTTCCGGCACGATATCGTATAAACTTCATTTACTGAAAGTTATTTTGTATAACCTGCGATTTAGGGTTCATTGAAATGTATTCCGATCACATGACCTTGTAAGATCCAATCAGAATCGAGCATATCGTTTACATTTCAAAGTCTGAATTTATTCAAAACTAACGAAATATGAGGAAAAAAGTGAGGGAACTGAATATGTCGTAAAAGAACTACTGTCATTGAGGAGAAACTACACAATAAACATCATGTATGATAAGTAGTATGACATTGACATCAGTTACTAGTTTAATCAATAATTGAGAAATGTTAACAATATTAAAATCTGTGAGTAAATTTGATAAATCAATACTGTTTTGGATTTTAAAGGTTCATTCTTCTTTAACGATTTACCTATCTTACCTATGCAAGGAAAGTTACATTACCATATCTCTGTGTACATAATGCATACGGTTTAAAGAACAATATAACAGCTCAAGATACTATAACGATTGTATATATTATGTTGAGATCGTTCCTCGTAACTAAAGATGCTATATATGAAGCCAAAAACATGCCGATCTTGTTTTCTGTAGTTATATGTTCCCACTTTCCTTTTTCCATTGAACGCCCCTGACTCTTCCATCAATTATCACTAACTCGTTTGAAATACAATAAGATTGTCACTCGTAAACGTGGCAGGTTGACAGCACAAGTGTCACCAGGGACTTATCGTTGTAATTTAGCTGGTGACAAACAGTTATCTACTTGTCAGCTCAAGTCTCTCAGGAAAATGGTGATATACCTAAATGACTTATATAGATTGCGAATCGGATGTTCCTACCGACGTCGGAAGACGTGATTGAACATAAAGTTTATGTGTTAAAAATCAAATTGGACCTTAAAGGGAAAAGTTACTAGCTTTATCTCTTTGTCTATCTTGCATTCATGAAAATGTTCATGATAATCACTTTCATTTCGGTTTTTGCGCAGTTTCCACCGGCGCCGGCGCCGCACTCATTCTAATGGCTATAACTCTACCCCACTTCCCATAACTCACAACATATACCTCCTTGGTCTATTTCGAAATGTTTTTAGGACAAAGGTCAAGGTCATGAGTTACAAAATCACTGCAAGGTTTGCCTCTAAACATTTTCACTTGAAAAGTGTTTGTGATATAAAACTCTAACTTGCTATATATCATCTTTGGAGAAGGACACAATTGTGAAAAAGGTGTCCGCTACACTCCATCAGAGGTCAAGGTAGCTGCAATGTCTTGACCTCAGCCTGGTATAGGGAAAATGCTTTACTTTAACTATTATCACTATTACACATTACACGAAAATTATTCTCAATGAAAAGTGTTCATTGATTATGTGAACTTAAATGTCTAGGAACAAAGTCACGAAATATGAGTTATTGTCATGTACACCAAATCTTAGGTATAACTCTTCTTGATCTTTATAAAAGTCATTTACATGTATTACTGTTTACACCACTGAGGAATTGTTGTGACATGTTTAAATTCAAGGTCAAAGGTCAAGCTCACAATTATAACATTAATAAGTATATTCTTTTAAAGACGGTTGTTTTGCTATGAAGCTCTTATCCTTATCTAGCAGGGGTCATCTATGGAGAAGTACAAACATTTTTTAAAGTTTCCAGTACAATGCAATTTAGGTCAAGTTCACAACAAGGTTAAATAATTTTTTTTAGATAATGTCAAATTTACTGAGGTTTTGTAGGAGGCGGCACAAGGGAAGGCGTTACCAACACTTTCGGGGATGATCTGCTTTTGTGGTGTTCGCACAGGCTGAACTAGTTTGAAAAAGTAGTTAAAATGTAAAACTGCATTCGTGTTGTATGAGACAATAACTATAAACTTTCACGAAGAATAGGCATAAACTGACGAACTGCTGTAATATTTTCCATGCGTCCTCACATTCTCGTGTACTTTAGGCATTATATAAATGATTTGTTTTTAGAATTTGACCAGCAACAAGACAATCCAAGATAACATTATCATTTACCACTCCCTCGAGTAGGGCAAGGTTGTCACTCCTCAATGTTGGTGACTCTCGGACAATACGTTTGACCCACATTTATAACAATATAACAATGGTTAGTGCAAAGACGTAACATGTACTTTAAAAATGAACATTTCATTCTTCATTCTCAGTTAGAAGATTGAGATAAATCTAACAGCTGTATCGATTTCAAGTTTAACCCTTTTATCCACCGCCGCGCGAAGCGGGGGTATAGTATTGGGCAGCGTATGTCCGTTCGTACGTACGTACGAAATTAAATAACTCAAAAACTACATGTATTAACCGGATTCTTTTCATGTGATGTATGTGGCGTCATCACCATGAGAGTAAAGGTCCCTATGGAGGTTCATGATCTTGACCTTCATTCCAAGGTCACTGCGAGACTTTTAACTTTTACCCTTGTCAGCGGGATATCTCAAGAACCACCCACTGGATTCTCTTCACAACTTACACCAATCTTATTGGGAAGGCGCCGAACCAAGTTGATTTTGATGAACTTCACATTATTTTCAATGTCACAGCGAAGCTTTGAAAATTTCATCATTAAAACCTGCACTTTAAGCTTATCAGCGGGATATCTCAAGAACTATTTACTGGATTCTCTCATAATTTACACAAAGCATCTTATTTGGAAGGTACGGGCCCAGTCGATTTTGGTGACCTTCACATTATTTTCAAGGCTTTGTAAATTTATGGATTGAGATCTGCTTTTTAAGCTTGTTAGCGAGATATCTCTAGAACCGTTCACTAGATTCTCTATATAACGTATGCAAAGCATATCTATTTTAGGAAGACACCCGGCCAATTTTATTTTGGTGACTTTCACATTATTTTTAAGGTCACAGTAAAGCCAACATGTAGTAAAAGCTTATAAGGCTGATATGTTAAGAACTGTTCTCTATATTCTCTTTTTTTTTTTGTACGAAGCTTCTTATTTGGAAGACGCAGGGGCCAGTCGATTTGTATGGTCTTAATGACATTTAGTAGCATGACAAGTGTAGACAAGAGTTTCTATGTATACATTATGCTTGTTGTTAACATTAATTTGCGGCGGGGGATCTTGTCACCTTTGTGACAAATACTTGTTAACAATAATTTTTCCCCGTTTTTGTGCACGTCGGAAGAGTTTTAATATCCTTCATATGCATATGTCACATATTTTGACTTCATGGTAATTGTAAACCATGCCATTTTAATTAGAAGATAAATTGTTGCGTTTGTAAAATTTCCGGGATTCATTGTTATTCATCATCCGCAAATTAAGTTTAAAACCGACGGCGTTAGCCGGAGGTTTTAAACGCTTAAATATAACAATGAATCCCGGACATTTTACAAACGCAACTATTTATCGATATTGTAGCATGACCATTATTTATAAGCATTTTAAGAGCGAACTCTATTTTTGCGTAGGAAACTCTGAGTTGAAAGGATCTAACGACTGATCAATTATTGTTTTAGGTGTTCCCAGCTATAAAGAAGAAGGAATTCCCAGTGTTATAGACATTAAAATAGTGTTCTTATATAGCAAACCAGTTGCACTCATAACGATGAGATCTTATAGTTTTCACTGTGAAATTTATGAGAGAGAAAACAGTTATATAATTCATAAACCAACAGGAACAAACCCTACTAAACAAAAAATTTAAACTCGCCCAGACTATTGTAACGTTGACGCAATCATTATGACCTCATAACCGTTGGCCTTTGTGACGTCGTGCCATGGGAACGGCATTCGAAAGAAACCGACCGCATGGCACAAGGCGGAAAATTAGGAGAAACTTATCCAATTAAGAAAGTTTAGTTACTTATAAGTTAGAAAATGACAACAACAACAGTAAAATGTGAATCGGGCACGAATATTGGGAGAATCAAAACATTTTAATGTTGAGGCGAACCGAATTCGCCTTAGCCAATTTGCGGGTGTTCATTGTCATTTAACACTGGGTAATCTTTCGAATCAACCAATCAGAAACGAGCTCGAGTATTTAGCGAAGTCATGTTACAATAAGTATTACTTGTTAGAAAGCCAATTTTGAGTACAGATGTTCTCGTATTCGTCAATTTGAGCGCCATATTGCGTGTTTATGATGCCTTTACAGATTTTTCTATTGATACTCTTACTGCTTAAAACAACTATTTTAGATGATTCCTTTGAAGGAGATCTTCTTTACTTACACTGCTTATTTTTATAATAAACTAATTAACGATTGACTCAGTGAACTTGTGTTAGAAGGAAATATTTCAATAGTCATATCAAAGATACCTGGTTCCACGTGAGAGGTTTCCTACGGTGAATTCAAGTTTTGCTTGACATTGCTGTTGTTGTGTATTTTTTCCTTAAAAATATATTTTTTTCGAGCGCAAATTTATAAAAAGAAAGAAAACGACTGTTTATAATAATGTTCTAAATTCTTAAAAATAAATTAGCTTCCAGATTTGTCGCTCAGCGCTATCACAGTACCAACACCTTTCCCAATAATTTATTCTGCCTTTGTTATTTTCATATCAAATCCCATTCTCGATAATCCAGAGTTTACGTTCCGATAATATCTCCACTAACCTCTGGAACCAATATGGGCTCAATGCGATTCATAAATTACCTCCCCTTAGTTGCATAGGATCTGTCAACTCTCTCAAATTTAGATGGCAGCATGTTTTATAGCTGGAATACTGCTGACAGCACGTTAGACCCCAACTCACTCACTATTTCATAAATAAAATCAAAGGCCATGCGATAAAAATTTTACAGTCCAGAGGTATTCTCTTAACGAGAACTGCGGATGCTAGGTAACAATTGATATACCCCACCCGTTTTGATAGACAAAAACACTAAAATACAGTCTTGAAATCCATCTCTTTGGTTGTCATTTCTGTTTATTGACGAAGCGGGGGTGTGTCATGAAAGATGCCATGTGATTGGTATGCTGCTGAAGGCAGCGTAGCTACCTCATTGGACAATATGCCACTAAGGGCAGGTAATTTGTGAATCGCATTTAGCCTATATTGGTTCCAGAGATTAGTGGAGATATAATCGGAACGTAAACTCTGGAAAATCGAGAATGATCAAATCCCTACTTTCACAATTTCAGGTTTCTCATTATGAAAGGAAAACAGTCTTTGGTCTTTTAACCATTCAGAAAATTACTTGCGACTATCTAATGGTAATGAAAAACTAATGGAATTGCTATCTTGTTCGTATTTCGATATTTAAGATAATGCTTCTTTGTGACTGTAAAAATCGATTTCACCGTAGTTGTACCATTTGCAAGTCGTTTGATCATCTTTTCAACCGTCTTCTATTTTGACTATCAGTATTAACCTATTTTGTTATACACCGTGGTACCATTGTCGGCAGTATTGATCAGATATACAATGTAGGCAATACAATGGACTGACCGTGTTATTTAGAAACGCCCTCTTGTCTGCTTAATATTTGTATTATTTTTAATTCAAATCAATACCTTCATGATCTATGTTAACAAATGACTTATCACTAAGAAATGTTCTCTTATTTCATTTGCACGAATATATATTTTATAATTTGATGTTATACATAAAAAAAAAACATTTGAAAGACAAAAGTGTAGTATATGGTAGGAAATCGTATAAATATATTAAAAATAATGACAGCGTAACAACACATTACAATATATTGTGAGAGAGAGTTCATGTAAAGAAGTATATATCTTATATAAAGTCCTGGAAATTGTTTAAATCGCCGACCAGTTCCACACTTATCAGTGATCATGATAGGATCCTTAAAGTATGATTCGTTAAAGGGGCTGTAGCACGTTTCTTGAAAATTCCATATTATCAATTTATCACTGATAATTGTATGTTAGTGTTATTTTGAAAGTGTCAAAAATCTTATTACACAAACCAATCATCCGTTGTCAGAGAACTAATAATAAAGATTCACATAAAGTCCATTGGCGGCCTTTCATTCATTTTGTATAAGAAAAAGGTATGGCATGACTGAACTATACAATATTTATTTGATTTAATACACCTTCATTTGTTCTTGATACATTGTCTTTTAATTGGAACAATATATTTTCATGTTCCTGACATCACCTCATATTCCCCCCCAAAAGACGTGCTACTGACCCTTTGAGACAGTCGTCCAGACAGAGAGGTGACTTGAAATTAGCAAGTGTGCGTTGGTTTATGTCATTGAGTTAAGGGCTTTATATGTTGGGTCTCCTTGTTGAATACAACCAGCCCCAGCACCCATTCATTCTCGTCATCGATGATTTGATCTGTTGAAATCTGTCATGGGAGAACTCATCATTCGACGTGAGGTGTCAAGTACTCTTTACTTGCAACTCTCGACCCTGAATTTAATTTAGCGTGGCTACATTTCCTCTAGGTAACTATATATCTATGCCTATATATCCACAGTATGTGCTCCAGATATCCCTACACTCCCAAACATTTCAATATTTTGGACCTGTTTTAAATATTATTTTGTATAAATCAGAAATATTTGGACATATCGTGACCTTTTTAGCCCATTGAATGGTTTGTCATAATACTTGTCTAAGGGACGTATTTGTTTGTAAACGAATGGACAGAATGCTAAGGGTTATATAAAAATGATGAAATAATGCTACATATCCATCCATTGAACACATGATACATATTTATCATAAAATTCAAAATAGCCAAACATAATTTTGCTACGTGCAGGTAATGTCCGATGTCTTTGGTGGTTATAATGTTGATGAATAAATCAGACAATCTCTACGAGTTCGAGTCAA
Organism: Steromphala cineraria; assembly: GCA_916613615.1. Taxonomy (NCBI): domain Eukaryota; kingdom Metazoa; phylum Mollusca; class Gastropoda; order Trochida; family Trochidae; genus Steromphala; species Steromphala cineraria. The sequence continues at coordinate 60,530,502 of OU744729.1, forward strand.
GAATCTTGTCACATTTCCAATCATTAAGCGGATCCATGGTAGAGTAAAGTGTTGATAAGCCCTTTCTCGGGAAATTGACAACCGATGTTTCATTATTGTAATATGAATCTGAAAATTACATTCATGGTCTAGAGGTTTGAATGTTGATCAGATGACAGATCAATGGATGATAATTAATTGGTTTTCGGAACTTAGAATGTATGGATAATTTAACCAAACTGAGAATCATCTCGTATGCCATTCCACGTTAAAGACAGACTATCCTTAAGAGATTTATAATTTATAGGTATATAATCAATGTAAAGGTAGTAGAATGGGATATGCCTGATTGGAGGCAATCAATATTAGTTGTGCAATCAGCGACACTGTTCTTAAATCATCATTTTGGCTACTGAAACAAGGCAAAGGCATTGTGATATGAACCACACTTTCCATGCGAGAAGCCTTGTCATTTGATAAAGAAATTCAAATGTATTGTGATGAAAGTTTTTCCGCCAGGGGAAACTGCCGGAACCCACGGATTTCGGCGTAATAGAACAGAGGTTAAATCAACATGACTTGAGCTGCCTCTTATGGGGGAGAATGATAATCATGTGAAAGCTTTATTTTTGTTGTTGAGGATTTTAGTATCTTGATATTATTCATTAAGATAAGGGTTTTAGTCGCTAGTGATTTACGACCTTCCTTATCCTCAGATCAAGTAGATCTTAACACGTATATATATCTAAAAATAACATTGCATTAACACTATATGTACTGTAGATGTTTACTATCAGGATATTCTGTCAAGACGTCCCTTGTCAACAAAACGTACAAGAGTAATTCTATGGATGAACAACTTCTTTATTCGATGGTGGCGACGTTTCGGTATAGATTCTTATACCGTTATCAAGCATATGAAGTTGTTCATCCATAGAATTACTCTTGTCTTCCTTATACCATCAACTTCTAGAATGCCACCCAAACAGCTAGATCTTAACACGTTTGTACTCTTTCAAATATATATATATATCTAAAAATAACATTGCATTAACACTATATGTAATGTAGATGTTTACTTTTAGGATATTCTGTCCCTTGTCAACGTCCATTTGAAATTGAATGTTATCACAGAAAGGTATTGAAATTAACCTTTCCTCTAATCCCAACTCGCTAATAGTTACACTGCAAAATGTGATTCATCAACGATAACTGCATCACTGAGGAGAGTTTGATTACACAAGATACATTATAATGAGAACAGAAACATTGCAATGTTTTTAATAGAGATAATAGAAATTTGAATGTTTTGCGCATCAGTGCATTTTTTCTTTAAGAATGTAATTTTGTAACGGCATTACCAAAAAAATTCAGTTCAATGAGACTCTATAAAGCTGTATTAACTGTATAAATGTTTAAACTGTATATGCTTCCAAATATATACAGCTTTTATTATCACTGCACATTTTACATTATTGAATATTTACATTTTCTGATAATCTTATATCATTTTTCAAAAGTTGCCAATCATATATAAACATAAATATATGAAATACTCTAGCAGCTGTGAGAAGTTTATATGATTGATAATTCATACGTTTACATAACTTGTGAACGAGTTGATATGAAGTTACTTTTATACAAATATTGGGAAGAAACGTGTTTTCTGAATAACAAGGTCAGACCATTGTGTTGCCTTTATCTCATTAATGGTGTCGTCAATGGAAGAACATATTATTTAAAATTAGATGAAAATGTTCTTGAAAATAAAAGCATTTTGAAAAAAGACATCAAATAAAGTAGAAAGGATAAACATCATTTGTATTCAGTTTTACCTGTAAAGAATAAGCATTATCGTATTAACCTAAACGACATGGGAATAAAATCATTTTTGTCATTACCAATAGAGTGTCAAAAGTCATTTTCTGATCGGGTTTTAGGCCAAACAATTGCTGTGCTGAGAATTAAAACCCTTACGCTGCTAAGTAGGGATTTTTGCATAACTTAGCAACATCAACGAAAAACCAAGGACAATTAATTTAAACATAATTTGAAACAGTTTAAAGAGAAAAACAAGCTACAGTTTGTCATTTTGTATTTATTAATCATAACTAAGGATTATATATTTTAGTTCTGATGAAAGTTGAATGAATCACTAAAGATCAATGTTTAGCATTAAAGAAATACATTTCTGCACGCTTCAGTCATTTATTTATTTTTACTTTAATAATTTGTTCATCATATATTTTATTTGATTGATTGATTTTTTAAAGGAATTCATATTTTTCTAGTGTTTTTGAAATTTCCATTTTATAACCAAATTTATCTTTCTTAATGCTGAAAACCAGTATCTGTGTCGAGTTGTTTATGTAAGTTGATTTGAAAAGAATAATTGTGCTTCACAGTCCTTCAAAGATTTTCATATTTAGGCAATTTCATTAACTTTCTCATGATGTCAACAGATATAAAAGGGTTGTTAATGTACTATAGATGCTTATGTCCGTAATTACGCCTGTGATCCGACATGTTGAGTACTTTGTGTCAGCAACCAAATTAGATTGTCATGTCCCTGGTCACAGTTGTTCCGACTTGCAACAGTATTAATTGAAAACCACGCCAAAGGAGTGATAATTGATAATGAAGTCCTTTGTGCTTATTTTGCTGGATTTTGATTGGAAAAGTGTTTCTTCATGAGTAAAAGAGATATCACATTTTGTTTAATTGATTTATTTCTAAAAGTTCAACAAATGCAGATATCATATTTACGCCATTTTCAAATGAGAGCAATTAAAACATCGTTTCATACATGTCAACGGTTTATGAATGAAGGGTACCAAAAATGATACATGAAAAAATAACTGGAATTGTGTCAAATGCAATATTAATATGAACAGAACAAAGAGGAAGGAAATAGTGGCTTGAGATACAGTCAGAAAACAGTCCAGAGAATCCTCGAGCACATCTAAGCTACACGATGACACGACCATGCCCTTCATGTTGACATGTCGAATCTATGTCATTTTCCGAATAACCATTTGACTTCATCCATTTACATTTGCTCAGATTCAGAAACGTTGAAACATAGTTTCAATTAATGTTTGGTATCAACGTAGGGTAATCTATGCATTACCGTCGGATTGTAAACTTTTACCAACATACTACAGGGAGCTAATAGCCCAGCAACACCGGTAGACTACAAACAAGAAAAGCCTTTAAAAAGGCATGGTTGATGCCACAGATGAAGGTTGTGATAAGTCGACCAAATTGGGTGAGTGAACAGTAACAACACTGGGTACCAGCACTAACATTACCACGAGTATTGATCAATCAATCAAAGTTAATTTCACAAAATTAATTTTTCTCAACATGAGTTAATACAATTTTTTTTTAAACTTTTATCAACGAGTGTTGGTTTATTTTATATCAAAAGACACGATGGTGATATTCTATTTATCATCCAAAGTCACTCTTTGTCACATCTCAGAGAAAAAAATTACATCTCTGAACACAACTATACTAGATTTTCAAGACAATGGGATAGCGTTGACAATGACAGGATATTGTGCAAAATGTACTGCAGCTGCCAAAACGATATCTCCTAGGCGCCATCGCTTAATCTCTCAGCCATGATGGTTTATTATTAACAGGAGTATTACAGATACTAAAAAACAAAATACTCTCCGATCATCCTTATGATCCGAAGTGGAAAGCGTAATCCACTGAGTAAGCAGGCCTGATAGCTAAAGTTTGGAACCAACAATATATGTCATATTCTAAGTATAGCACGCGTCATTTTCAATATCTCTGGTGATAAATACATGTTTTCGACGAAACCATTTAGTGACATCGTTAATTAGAACTTGTAACGTGGTAATTAATGCTCCACCTATTAGTAAACATTAGTCTTATTTCAATGTCACCAGCGTACTTACAAAAACATTCCTTTTAATTCGCAAGGCGAGCCAAATTAGTGAAATTAAATCGCGTGGGTTATAAAATAAAGTGGATTTTGCGATTATTGAATGCAAAATAATGCTCTTATCTACAACAAATGTAGACTCTTCTTCATATGAAGTTGTTTTTGATTGACTCTGTTAACATTTATCAGCGTCTTGAATGTGAAATATTATTACTATTTTAATATAACGTTTAAAGGGGTAGTAGCACGTTTTTTGATAATTTTATATTTTAAAATTTACAGTGATAATTGTAAGTTAATGTTAAATGTATTATTGTGACAGTGTCAAAAATGTCATTACACAAGTCAATCATCCATAGTTGGAGGACAAAGTATGAAGATTCACATAAAATACATAGGCCGCCATTTTTGTGTGAACACCTTTAATTCATTTTCTGTAAGAAAAAGGAATCGCATGGCTAAACTTTACGTTAAATATTTGAATTATTACTGCTCCATTTAGTTTAAATACATTGTCTTTCAATTGGAACCATTAATTTTCATTTTCCTGACATCACCTTATATTCCCCCTAAAAACGTGCTACTGCCCCTTTAAAGTGAAATCATATTCCACAGTTTAATGTGCCAAATATTTTGGATTACCCACATGGTGACGTAATGCATTTTTTGCTACAACTCTGTTCATTGGTCTTTTGATTTGGATACAACACATGTGATTGGCGCGTCTTCCCTTTGAAAATTTCATCAGTAATATAAGATTGATGGCTTTGGCCATCAACCAATAAGCCTTGACTTTTTAATATGGCGAGCTGACTGAGACGAGAAGGTTAACAAATTAGACTATGAATCTGAATGTTTATTTACTAACTATTCTATTACAATAATGTTTATAATTTCAAAATCTTTATGTAACCAATTTTAGAGCAATTCACATTTGTGTTTTTCTGACAGAAACTTAGAAATCGTTTCGTTTCTTTGAATGTACATACAATATATCGCTAGTCACATTATGAAAATCAATTATTACACACTCGGTTATTTAAACCTGTTTCGGTTTCTTGCAATGTCCCTCTTTCGTGTAATGAGTATTTAGCGAGACTTCGTGTTGATTCTCTTCATACCCAAACTTGTACAATGTTTCCTTTTTGTCATCGAGGTTAACATGTCATATCAATGACATTCACATTTTTATTGTTTTCGTTGTTATAATTAAAGGGAAATGATAACACAAGCTTGTTTTGTCATGCAATCCGATTGACCGCGATAGGCAAATCACATGTATGATCATATTGAACTCACTTTTCTGAATCATCCCATCTCCCATTTAGACATTTGACTAACTGTTTGTCATGAACCAAATCACATTGACAAGTCCCAAGTCACAAATGTTCCGTCAACCTATCACCTTTATAACTGACAACCTTATTGTATTTCAGTCGAGGGAGTGATAATTGGAATCAAGTGAATCAGATGCGTTCACATAGTTGGAATTAAAGTGGTCACTTATACCCTAAAAGTGGAGTATGTGATGTGATGTGTCACATCAATGAAATATGACTTAAGCATAAGTGTAATTCTGGGAAACGAAAGGATCCATTTTGCTTGAGATAAAGCATCTAAAATCACATAAAGCATATTGAATTCCAGTCAAGGACTCGGTATTGTGTTATATAGTTACCTGTTTCTTGAAGTAGTTAAAACTCAAGGCATTTAACTGGACTCATAAAGATTAGTAAAGATTTGTTGTTATAACTCAAAGACACAAATAACGGTGGCGCAGGCTAGATGACCTTCTGTCTTCCTTTCGGAAAAAACAAAGAATAATCACAAGCCAAACCTATGCTGTGTTCACCAATCTCTCACCGTATCTCTTTAAGCATTACCAGTGTTACGTACTTAATTTTACACGAGTAAATGACAGAATCGTTATCAAGGGAAATATAACTGTGACATATTAAGACATTTAAGCGCTCAGAGGTTATCATGAGATAAGTTGATGAAATTACTTGAGCAAGTTTCCCTGTAATAACTTCGGTCAATGCAAGTAAGTTTATTTCAGTAGAAAGGCCATTGGCCCATGTATAATCAATACAATCGAAATATAACATTCAGACAAGGTTTTGTATAATTTCAAAATTATGAATGAAATAATAACATATTTAACTTATATTTAACAGAAATCTTTTTAGATAGTGCATGTTTGATAAATAAAGCTAATTTCATAAGTACATTTTAATCTTTACATATCAATACCTTTTTATAATTGCTGAAGGCTGATTGACACTTAAAATCAAGAAGGTATACATTCCTTAAATTTGTATATGCATCACAAACAAATAAAAAATGAAGCACATCTTCAAAATCATAACAGCTGCACATTTTACATATTGTGGTTGTTTCAGAAGTATCATTACTTCTAATATTACATAAAAGAGGTAACTGCTTGATACGTAAGAGACATAAATAGCGCCGATACTCCTTAGCAAGTATATTTGATATATAGTACTCAACATCCAATAATGACTTAATTGTCTTGTAATAATATGAATTCGTTGAACTATTAACTCTGCTGAACATATTTTGCCTAATACAATCTTGGAGTCTTATTTTAAAACTATGGACAAACGTATCAATATTACCAATTTCATGACTTAACCAAACAAAACCAAATCCATACATATTCAACAATATTCGACCATGTGATGCCCATGTAAATCTACCACTATCATCTAAATCTTTCATGTGTATATAACATTGTTTTGGATATCTATCAGTAGACATATACAATAACTTACACCAATATCGGATAAACATGGTAATCTATACTTATACAATATCTACAACATTCCACCACAACTGCATTACTAGAAACATGCGTACCTACACCTAGTGCAAATTTACAGAACTTATCATGGAATTAGTTAGTTACTTGTCTATCTTTAAATCCCCAGACTTCTGCATCGTAAAGTAATATTGGCTTTATCTTATTATCAAAGAGTTTGAAAAGAACACTTGCTGATATATTTGGATATTTAAAAGATAATCTCTTGATAGCAAACAGGACCTTGGTTGCTTTGGTAGTTAATGTTTCCATAGGTAATTATTTGTGTTTCAAACCAACTACCAGTATTATTACGTCCTCTTTAAAGGGTCAGTAGCACGTTTTAGGGGGAATATAAGGTGATGTCATGAAAATGAAAATAAATGGTTCCAATTGATAGACAATGTATTTAAACTAAATGGAGCAATAATAATTCAATTTGTAACGTAAAGTTTACCCATGCGATTGCTTTTTCTTACACAAAAATGAATTAAAGGTGTTCACACAAAATGGCCGCCAATGGATTTTATGTGAATCTTCATACTTTGTCCTCTGACTATGGATGATTGGCTTGTGTAATGAGATTGTTGACACTTTCAAAATAATACATTAAGAATTAACTTAGAATTATCAGTGAAAAATTTAAATATAAAATTATCAAAAAACGTGCTACTGCCCCTTTAAAGCTTCTTTGCAAATGTACCTCTTGCGTGCTCCCCACGATTATGTCCAAATTGTGGCTAGGAAAACTACTTGAAACGCTAATCATTTTTTAAAATGTTTACTTGGAAAATATATTCTGTAATATATAGAACGAAGGAATTTATCCATTACATTGAAATTGATGTTGAGCTATTCTATTAAGCAGCCCTGATAAAGATGCTAGCAGTTTATAGAAAAATGAATTCATTTTGTATTGGTTATGTTTATTATAAGTGAGTACATAATGCAAAGTAATCTGGGTCATCGAGAGAGATTAGAAAAATTAGTTTCATAGCAAAAAGAAAGAGATTAATGATTAAAACCAGTTTAATCAACGTTTGTGTCAGAGACTCATGGCACTCGAAATTGCTTTCTTACGCTCTATTGTGATGAATAATGATAAACGGATCATATGAACGTTATTTTCTCTATTTCACCTTTGCAACAGTAGCTAAGACATGATACGACAAGTAATAAAAACACCGCTCAATCCTACTTTGAACTCTAAAATGACCGAAGTTTGATATTGTATTAGTAAGGATTAATCATTTCTACAACCTTTCCTCAATTGATATTGTTTAATTAAAAAAATAAACAAATTGAGGTTAATTGTCGTACAAATTGCTTTTAACTTTATTCCACAAATATATAAGTACTAAAACTATCAGGTTTAAACGGACAACAAACTCTTCTCATGTTTATCAAAGGCAAACGACAAGCGACAGTTGACAACATACATTTAGAGTTTTTCTGTTTACAACCATGACACAAAATGCAGCTTTCTTGACCGCTATAAAGTTTCACTATAAAGTTTCAACCAGTTCATTATTGTAGTGAACAACTACTTTTAGAGTGACGACCCTTCATGTTGGGTCGGTCCATGTCGGTCATGTAGGGGTGATAGGTCAACCCATGTATTCACTTCAAAACTCGTTACTCTGACGACATTGAAAATAGGTCTTCTATTGATATTATGCTCAATGAAATAAAGATGAGTTGTATCTAAAGCCCCTGTCACACTTCAGCGTGACGAGTTGCGTATTGCAATTTTTCTCATACGCAGCAATACGCAGCCGTACGCAGGATTCGCAACACACGCGCACCTTGGTTGTGTTAAGGTCACTGTACGTCGGCAGATGAAGAACGATATTAAACCGATTGATAACAATGGGAAAATGCATTGTCCAGTCTTTCCTTATGAGTAACGTATGAAAAGCGTACTCATAGCGTACATAGGGGACATCGTGAATTTGACATAGATACCACAACGAACGGGTTGGTGAGCATAATACCTCCGTATACTTTATGATAGTATCTCTTTCTTTCATATAGCACTATAACATTGTAGTTTTAAAGAATTAAGAGTCCAACTATGATAACAACCGCATGGAAATACACATTGAAATTAATTAACCATTTTTGTAAAGAATTTCATTCAATCATTCATTAAAGGTTATATGTAAATTAAAAGTTCTTTAAAACAAAACGCTGAGGATAGAAACATAATGAGTTAAATATAGTCGCAAGCGACGACAAACGGAATCAGCGCTGTATGGTGTTAATGTAATTCACAAAGGTAATGATTTTAGTCAAAAGCTTCAGGGAAATAGTCTTTTGTTGATGATTACTTGACGCCCTTTGCAAACATACAGTTATCAAATGCATTCAAAACGCATGCAGGGTTGACAATATTCCGTATAGTCCGTAACTAAATGTAAATGAAGTAACTGAATTTATTGTTAATTTTTAAAAGATAGTGTATTCTTTTGGCTTTCTTATGATATATGGAACAATGATTTGTCTCCTGTCACTGATGAGTAACGATTTTTTAAACATACCTATATTGTACGCATTCAAAACGAAAGCAGACTTGACAATATTCATAGGGCCGTAACTCAATGTAAAACAAATATAGGAATTTACTGTCAAATTTAAAAAAAATCTAAAGACTTTTGGCTTTCATATGATGTATAGAACTAGCCGTTAGCGTACGTCGTTGATGCGTTACGATACGTTAAACATACCCACTAAAACACCACATTTCCAAAATGCAAAGTTTGACCTCTGACCCTGACCGGAAATGACTGTTCGCGAGCGATCTTATTCTTTTATCTTGAAGACCTTGCCAATGTCTAACTCTCATGCAAAAATCATAAAATTCTATGGTCTGGTTTTTGAGTTATCTGCCCTTGAAGTTTGCGATTTTGAGATTTTGGTCAACTTTGAAAGGTCACAGTACAAAAAGTATTAATGTTAGCAACATTTCACCTAAAAACTTTTGTGTACAATGCTTCAGCTACATTCAGTATGAATTTCAGCTCTCCAGTGCAAGTATCTTCAGAGGAGAAGATTGTCAAAGGTGGGTGGGGTCGGCAATGGTCAAAAATGGACTAAATCCAAGATGGCGGCCAAACCACGTGACCTACGAATTTTCCATGCCTGTGATAGCATTAGCCGTTTGGTCTGAATCCTGCTCACAAAAATCGTGGAATAATAATAAAAAAAACAAAAAACACGCCAATAACAATAAGGATTCAGCATTATGGCTGAATCCTTAAATATGTGTACTACTAATTCTAGTAAAGAAGAAAAGATAAAAAAAGAAAAAGATGGTATTACATATCCATGTAAACAAAATCATTAAAAAGCTAATGGTATGTTTTTAATGTTTTCATTGTAAACTTCTCAGCTGCAAAGCGATTTCAGATTACCAAATATACCATTATACTAAACCTGTGCACTATTCCATTGTTCAAATAGGAGTTATCCAGGATATTCTTCTAGTCAAGTGTCTAGGTAAATTAATGTAATGGAATATTTTGAATAAGTGTTTTACAAATGTAAGTTCTCCTTGAAAAGAGCAGGTCCGGAAAAAACGACGGAATGAAACCGATCATTTTTTTTCAGCATGACATAGTGATTTAACAAATAAGAGAGGGTGGGTGCAAGTAACAGAAATGGTCCGATCGTAGCTTTAATGGGGAGAAGAATGTTTGATTTTGATATTTCAGTTCTAAAAGTTTCAATCCCTCAATCGAGAGGTTTGTATTCGTACAGAAAAGATCAAGTATCAGGCGAAATCTGCGGACTGCTATTTAAGTGGGAACTCCTTTTAATAACTTGTGATAGAGAAATGGATTCAGAAAACTTAACTTTATTTAGCACACTTTTGTTTAAATAAGTTGTCTTGTAATTACAATTGTCTGCATAATATATTGATATATATATATTACCTACGAAAACGTACTACAAAGACAGAAAGCATTGAAACGTATGTGAAGACGCAACGTGCTCGGAAAATACTCGCTTTGTTTGCGCAAGGCATGCGGTAGACATAAGTTGAGGGGGTCTAGAGTATGGTATGTATGCGCTCTGCATATGTAATCATCTGTCACAATAAATTGGGAATACGCAAGTCATATGCATCTCCAACGCAACCCCAACGCAAAGAAAACGCAAAGTTCGTAATTCAGTCGCTCCATGTGCGGTACAAGTTAGACAAAAAACCGTAAATGTTTGAGCGAGCTGGTTGCGTATGACAATTTTTCCATACGCGGCTCAAACGCACTTGCTACACGCTAAAGTGTGACAGGGCCCTTAGTGAATACTCTTGACTAAATCACATTATACAACATTTATTTCTGGAGAAATCAACTTCAGCTCCGATGCTCTTGGTATCTAGGTAAGTTTCAAGCATTCATAATAATCATATTCTACATGTAAGGTACATATTTAGGCAGTTAAGTCTTATTCAAGACTTCCTTTGATGGTATAACTTTGTTATTATTACATTTTCGGAAATTTTACAATCTTAAATAATCCTCACTAAGCTTCCATCAAGTCATTTATTTAGCCGATATAGTATAACCTATTTGAGTTTTTGTTTATACAATTCAAGAAGCGCTTAAAGATTTTATGATTAACTGCTACATTGTATGACATTTACTGTTTGGTTTTTATGACAACTCCATTCTCCAATTCAATTTGACATCTATATATATTTTGGTTTCCCCTTTCCGACCAATAAGAATTATTTACATTTATCCTACATAGATATATAGAAAATATTTGACGAAGATTGTCAAATACAAGGTTTAATCATCGGGTGTCAGGAATATAAGTTGATATTACACGAGTGACATAGTGGGATGAAATAAACTTAGTATTTTGGAAACTCCAATTCCAAACTTATTATTCAATTTATTATACGATATTTAACAAAAATCTGTGCAAATCATGAGTAGCAAAGTACTAATAATTTCTTGATATGCTTAACTCTTTTCAGGCACAACAAAGACGCTAGAATCATATTCTCTTTTTTTCAAATTTGATTTGAAATATTTAGAATTTGAAAAAACAATCCACGGTTTCAAACTTTAGGGAAACATCAAAGAGTTTTATGTTCAGTACCATATTACACAATGTAGTTGTAGAATATCTAATAATGTAGATAAACATGGATGATTGTCTTTCAATCTCTTACAAGAATAGCATTTAAATAATCATCGTTTTACATGATAGTGTTTTCATTGTAAATGTACATGTAATTTACATAATTTGCATTAGTATGACACAAATAATGATTTGTCTTTCTCTCTGTTTACCCATACAAAACACCTGGCTTAGATCACACTTAAATCACTAATGACATTAACAGACAAATAATCTGAAATAGGTTAGAGGTAAAGAGCACTGAGGACCTCTTGGCAGTAGGCTAAAGTTGAGCTGTTTCAGTTTTGATGAGGATTGACCACTGAAAAGACATGTCCAGGACATCTAAGTATATCCATTACTCTTGAGTGACAAAAGAGTGTTCACACTAAAATGGCCGCACTTGAGAATAGACAATCAGTTTATAATATTGACACTTTACCCTCTGAAACATACACTCTTTGTATGCATTTTTATGCCCCCGAATCGGAGATTCCGGGGGTATATTGTTTTTCACCTGTCCGTCTGTCCGTCCGTCTGTCCGTCTGTCTGTCCGTTTGTCCACAAAAACTTTAACCATGGTCATAACTTTTGATTGGTCAGAGCTAGGTGTTTGATACTTGACATATGGATCCCTTGTGATGAGACCTTTCAGATGTCACTATGACATTTGACCTTGTGACCTTGACCTTGACACAGCGAGCCTTTTCCGAAAACTTTAACCTTGGCTATAGTTTCTATACTGTCAGTGCTAGGTCTTTGATACTTGACATGTGTATCCCTTGTGATGAGAGCTTTCAGATGACACCATGATATTTGACCTTTTCCGTCCGTCCGTCCGCCTGTCTGTTTGTCCACAAAAACTTTAACCTTTGTCATAACTTTTGATTGGTCAGAGCTAGCTCTTTGATACTTGCCATATGGATCCCTTGTGATGAGACCTTTCAGATGACACCATGACATTTGACCTTGTGACCTTGACCTTGACACAGCGAGCAGGATGCATCCGGGGGCATTCGTGTTTCACAAACACATCTTGTTATTAAATGAATAGACATTAAAAGTTTTAAAGCTTGCAAAAAGTGTTTCTGCAATCTCTAAAATGTTCATATTGTAGGAATTCCAATTACCTACAAAGATTTGCTTCCCATAAAAAAAACTTCTTAAAAAGTTGTGAAAATGAACAAAGAAGCCACTTCTAGTTTTGATAATGATTATCAGTCGTGAAAGTAAATGTCCCTGAGAAGTAATTCTTATTTGAGTAAGTATGTCATTTCAAACCATTTTAACAGCCATTAGAAGTATTTTCATTTTAGCCAAGTAAATGTCAAGTAGATAATTAAGTAAACTTTAGCATTGACGTTTCAACATTCTAACGATTAAACAGTTAATAGACAAAGTGGAAGACATATATTCATTTTCCATAGTCTTTGAAATAAGAAAATATCAATTTCTAGTCTTTTTTATATCTAACTGTGACGTTTAATGTAACACGAACCAATGAATAAAACTTGATAAGAACAGAGTTGAAATAGCTTTTAAGGACGTCTCAGCATTATCTGAATGTACATTCAAAAGGGAATTCATTCATCCAATACTTCTGATACATTCTAAAAAGTGAAAACACACAATTTCAAAAGTAATGAATTTTTTTATTTAAATGTGATTAGCTTTTACAGAGACTGTATTGAACAAACCTCTTTATAGGTCTTGGTATATGTATTATATCGGACATTACCCAATGTTGTCAATGACATTTTACAAGAATTATAATAAATATAAATAAATAAATATAAGTTTATAACGATAGAGAAATGATAATAGAAAGCAAATGAAATGAAAACAAGCCATATATGGCTTTTTAGAAAACTGAGAATAGTCAAGATAATATTTTTGAATTTGGAGTTCTAACCTCTTGTAACCAGCTTGTTAACAAATATTTAAAACAAGATCCTTTAGACATTTACAGCAACAACCAAATACAGATTTGTTAACACATATTTTCAAACATATCATTTAGACATTTACCGAACCAACCATATACATTTTAAAATTTCGTCATTAGACAACATAATAAACTGACGTCCAAAAGAAACTTTACACTTTTTAAACTGAAATTTTGAAAACAATGTTATTTCAATATTTTCAGTTAAGTTCTCAACAACATAGTTGAAACCCAAACTTTTATGTTTAAAACTTTAAATTGAGCAATATTCATGCATTTTGCAAAAATGGCAAAAAATGTCATAATCAGGTGACCTTTCCACCGGAGTTTAGTCACGTGACGAAAAGGTTTAATAAATGTCCATAATGAATGTTTGTCCTCCTGTTTGTGATAAAAACACCTTAAAACCGGTAACGGCACAGCAAAAATATCACCAATCCCCATTGAAAATCAACAAAACTGATAAAAAAAATACCCTTGTTACAAGAATCGATAGTGTTCCTTCATTTGTTATGGTAACTTGATCAGTCTTTACAGAGAGGTTGTGAGGATTGCTCACAACCCTGAAACATGGAAAAAGAGTTGTTTTTGACTGCATGAGGGCCAATATCTAAAACGTTAGACCACCGATAACGTTGTCTCTTAGTGACGTCAAGGATAGCATACATCAAAGGTCGACATGTCATTATGTTCTCGTGCACTATATGAACTTGAACAGTTGTAATCAAAGCACATTGACTGCTCAATTGATAGCCATTGGCCACTAATCAACCACACAAGGCAATGTCATTCATAAAGTCATAACGTCAGAATTGGCCTGCAATATTACGATTTAACTGCGATTGTTCAGCTCTCAAGGCTGATTACCAGTTGTACGACTAACAAATGTGTCAATCTGACATGTAGGACTTTATCCATAAATTCCCATTGATAGAAAAACATGGATTCAGATTTAATGTGAAGATTGAAACTGAAGACAGGTGACGTAATTCAAATGTTGGCCTTTTTCGTTACACATGGCAGATTTTGAAGGGATTACACTCGGCCTGCTTAAAACCTGGCGCAAAAGTTGCTAATTTCATAACCTTAACGAAATTATTGCGAAAAAAGCATTTCAATGAATGCCTGAACAATAAAAATTTTGACCCCTGCTTACTTTCAATTGATTAATTGCTAAATCGGGGTTTTCCCCTTTAATTTTAATTAGCTGGTTGTTGACCGAAATGGTTGATGGATAAAAGGCACTTTGTTTTAAAGTTCTATCGTTCTTCATTCTTTAATCAGAATGATTACAAAATGTAGTAAAGTTTCTTTTGGACGTCAGTTTACTTTACAAATATTCAACATCAAAATGCTATTAAGGAATATATACCATTAACACTGTTAAAATTTTGCATTTAAATTTATATTTAAAGTTGAATAATTGATGTTGAATGTTATTATAATATTATTATAAGTTGATCAAAGGTAAGAATAATTACTGAAAGTAATGCCACAACAAAACATGCAAGTAAAATTTCCTGATTGAAGGATAAACAAAACAGAAATCAAGATCAAGAGTATCAATGTCAATTTAATGCCGAACTGAAAGGACATGTATCCTCAAAGTTTAGACAGAAGGAAAGTTGTTGATGGTTTCAGTGGACGGGGTTTGACATGCAGTAGTACACTGATACCTCTCCTATTAAACGGGTTATATTTCTGTACACAAACATAAGTTAATGGTATGCCTTTAGCATTGAAACCTTCCAAATATTTCAGCCAAAGATGTTTTACTCACTTCTTACTCATCTAATAAAAATATAAAAATGTATCACTAACATAGACAGACATCCTCTTTATGTTGTTAAATATGATGACATCAAACATTATTATTTTTATTTAATAACATTATTATTAGTAGTAGTAGCAGTACATTTGTTAACACTTTATGAAAGAAAGAGCATACATACAACATGTCGACATATCATGCAATTCACCCATTCATGTAATCAAAAGGTTTCAGGGGACCGAATCAAGGCAAGGTTCTTTTTCTAGAAGTCGAACCGATTTAATTGATGGCTAACTTCCATTTTTGGACTACTTTCATTTACCTAAGGAAAAAATGGATTGAAAGGAATTGTTTAACAAACCTTGTTTTCAAGACAATCAAAACCCTACAATACTAGTACAACAGGAAATAAAAGCAATATATGATTTAATCTACTGAGTGAATGGAAATCCAAGTTGAAAGTTTAAAATAAAAAAGATGGTGGAATATCTGATGAAACAAGTTACAGAACAGTTACATAATTTGTCACTAATACCACTACTGAGCTACAAAGCAATCATTACAAAGAATGAAATGAACTTGCTGAATGCATTGCATGCAAAGGGTCGTTTCACAAACAGGAAACTTCACTCCAATCTGACTATGGATTTGTCAGCTTAATTGCAGAGATTATGTGTAAAGATTAACCTAAAGTGTTTTTGACAATATCTAGGTAACATGAACTCTTATTTTAGAAATGTTAGGGAAACATGATCAAAATCAGAATTACATCCGCCCACTAGAAAGGGAGAGTTATTTGGTCTTTGTATGTTCTTTAATTATTTTTAGTTACCTCTTGTTTCATCCCACTGTTTTCTTTCTGTCTGGTGAATGCAAAATTATTATTTCCCTAGTAAAAACTTAGTTACAGTATGATTTTGATTAGTAAAAGAGGAGATGAGCAGATTTGTCAGAGTAAAGCCTTAAAGTTTAGAGACATCTTGTAAGTTTATATCAATACGTTTCAAAAGTGACACATTATTTACATTTTTAATAGAACAGTGCTCTTTCATGTCGGATGGCATCATAACAATACTGGGGGAAAGCTTGAAAACGGTATATCTATCGCTGCATAGCTACTTTCTACATAAAAGTCCTTGACTTCTCGATGTTCAATTTTGATATACCTGTCGCTTGAAATATGTTTTAGGAAACTCTGTCGAAAGAGGAAGGTAAAAGTTGGGCAGGGGTCTCATTTGAATCTTTATTGAACAGAGTGAGGCTATACTCACCATCCTAATTTATTACCTTGCAAATAGTCCTTCACATGTTTGACACGCATCTGTAATGGTAGTGAATATAAAAGAATCTTTGGAGCTCATTTAAAAGTATGGATTTACTTCATAACACATTTTAAGCTCCTTCTTCTGCATTAGTTTATTTTTATGCTGCGATGCCTTAAAGGGGCAGTAGCACGTTTTTTGGGGGGATATGAGGTGATGTCAGGAAAATGAAAATTAATGGTTCCAAATGAAAGACAATGTATTTAAACTAAATGGAGCAGTAATAATTCAAATATATAACGTAAAGTTCAGCCATGCGATTCATTTCTCTTACAAAAATGAATTAAAGGTGTTCACACAAAAATGGCCGCCAATGGATTTTATGTGAAGCCTCATTCTTTGTCCTCTGACTATGGGTGATTGGCTTATGTAATGAGATTGTTGACACTGTCAATATGATACATTAAGCATTTACTTACAATTATAAGTGAAATATTTAAAATGTAAATTTATCAAAAAACCTGCAAATGCCCCTTTAAAGAAAACATGAGACAAACAATTATATTAAAAAGTGAACTTTAAAAATTAATTTAATTATTTTATTTTCATCATGGGGTTCCCTAACAGGATTGGGCTCTTCTTGAACAAATACTGTGGTGACATGGTATGTCTAGGACATAATTTGATTCAAAACATACTTTACAACAAAATAAAACCAAATTCAGCTATTTCTTAATGGCTCCATAGTTTGTATCCAACCTTATTAAAAGCTTAGAAATCATTGTGGAGATATATCCTTTTCACTTACAAAAGTTCAAACTTTGATATGTCTATGAACATTTTATATATAACTTATATATAACTAGCAGCATTAGGTTTGGATACGGAATGCCAAAATCTTAAAGGAGCAGTAGCACGTTTTTTGATAATTTTATATTTTAAATATTTCACTGATAATTGTAAGATATTGCTTAGGTTAAAATAGTGTCAACCATATTTTTACACAAGCCAATCATCCATAGTCAGAGGACAAAGTTTGAAGATTCACATAAAATCCATTGGCGGCCATTTTTTGTGAACATTTTTAATTCATGTTGTGTAAGAAAAATTAATCGCATGGCTAAACTTTATGTTATATTTGAATTATTACTGCTCAATTTAGTTTAAATACATTGTCTTCCAATTAGAACCATTTATTCTCATTTTCCCGACACCACCTTATATTCCCCTTAAAACGTGCTACTGCCCCTTTAATGCTTCAATAATAAATATTTTAAAATGATATATTTATATATTCGACTTCAAACAAGGACATAACACCTTGCTTATGCAAAAGGTTAACATTTTTAACTCTCATCTGACACTATAATCCACATTCAAGTATTCAAGGTAAACATTTTAAAGATTGCTTACATTTGGGAACAGAGCTTATTTGCAATGCTACTCATTCATTAATAGACATCAGCAAAGCACGAACAACACTGAAAGATTAATTACAATCAGTCTGGCATTATTTGAGATTAACACAGGCTGACTTGACAATGTCCTAATCTCATCGTAACTCAAAGCACACAACCGATGAATCAACAGTTTTTGCCATTGAGGTAATATGGTCGGTTCTATAATATTTGAGGGGTTTAATTATTTTGTTTTTGTTCTTTTTTGAAATGACGGAAAACATAACAATATCTATTATTTTTTTCAACTTTGTTCTCAGTTTATACTCAAAAACATATTGATAGGAACTCCATGTCTGCAAACAAAGTGTTTTATTTTGATAAATGTGCATTAAATATTGGCTATCAGATAAGTATATGATTATACTATAACCATAACATGAAACTAAACGGTTTTGTTAGGGTATTTTCATAACAAAATGATTCATCCTGTTTCTGTGAACGTTTTCTTCCAAATGTTTGCTGTACATCTACATTCCTCTTTTGTATTGACATTAGAGACAATCTGCCCCAATAACTTGAAAATGTTTGTTAATACGTATTGTCAGCTTCATGCTGTTACACTAATCTGGCACATGTGAATAAATTGGTTAATGAAAACGAGATAGGCTCAATGCAATTCTTAGTTCGAAATCAATAATTCGTTTTTAAAAGTAAATGTGAAATTGTTGATATAGAAAGCTGTTTAAATTATTGAACAGATGAAATATAATGTGAGAGACGGTTATATTTCAAACACACCATTATTTGCTTCCAAAATGTTTGTCAACAACCCCTGTCTCCCTCTCTTCCAGTTTTCATGTAAGATGTTATTGACCTAGTGAAATTCATAATGAATGATGGAAAAAGCTTTCACCATGGAGTTTTGATGCTTATAATTACTCAGAATCAAAGGAAATAGCTTTTCAGGGCGTGGCACTGTTTTTAAAAATGAAAAATCGTTATTTTTGTCTAACATCTATTGAAAAAGGGAAAATTGCTTAATCATTCACCAAGTAACCCTTTGTCAGAAATTCATATTAATGGCAGAAAAACATTGTTCTTTGGTTTTATATTTATAATGCAAGGAACAGAATATTTGGTATATGTGATAGTGTGAATGCGTTGATAGACTTATATTTAGTCTCTGAAATTTTTAATAGTAAAAATCTCATTTTATTAAATTCTTAAAAGGAGCCTCAGACAAATGGAGATTTAGATCTAGACTTGCTTCCATGGGGTGAATTATATGCTCAAGGGTCTGTGCATAAGACTAATGCGTTGACTGTGTAAATATGTTTACTTGTAATGCTAATCGAATCACATCTGTCGATGCCAACTGTAATAAATCTTGTTTATTTGTAACATACATATATCGATATTATTTAACCAATGTCTTACCGTATCGTTAACACCATGTTATTAGGAAATAAATTTATACTTTCTGAGCCTGTAAGGACAACAGCTATACATTTATTCCTTAAATATGTTTTATCATACGGAAACAAAGAGAGAAAATTATCTTACTGTTATTTAATGACATTTGAGTAAAAAGTGTTTGAACCCACTCTGATTATTCTTTCACTTAGTTTTGCAGAGTCATTACATTTTGTATATCCAGTGCATCAGATATAAACACCAAATGTTTTATGAGTAACTTGCCAATGTTTATGACACATGTGTCTCAAAATCATTTTATCCCTTGCTCTCGCTCGAGAAATACTTATATCTAGGCACTTTTGTCATAAACATAGTACATGTATATATCGGAAACCTATACCATATCCTCTATTTTAGCTGTAACCCATTAACGTTCGACTTAATCTAATTTTTCTCATGATTTGACATTATTAGTCATTCTCTCCCAACAGAGGCAGATCAAGTCATGTTGATACAGCCTCTGTTCTTATAAGCCGACTTTGTGGGCTTGAATTGGGGATGTCTGATTGGAGGCAATCAAAGTTAGTTGTGCAATCAGCGACACTGTTTTAAAATAATCATTTTGGCTACTGAATCATGGCAAATGCATTGTGATATAAACTACCTTTTCCACGCGAGAAACGTTGTTATTTGCTAACGAAATTCAAACTGATTAATTTGCAAATTTTCTCCGCCAGGGGAAACTGCCGGAATCCACGTATAATAGAACAGAGGCTGTATCATCATTTCTTGACTTGAGCTGCCTCTGTGGGAAGAGAATGATTATTGGTATGTTTCATACCCAAAAAAGTTTGTATTTTGGATCGAGGGGTTTCTCTCAATTATAACTTACATGCATGTTTTCGTATCTAGGTGTATAGACAGGAACTGCAAAGAAAAACTTACGTATCGAGTCCTTGACTGTGACTTTAAATTCAGAAAATTTTACGATAGTTTAAATGTTAGTCCCCCTCATAGCTCGAAGTGAGATTGGTGTCGTCCGACAATCAGAGCAGAAGCAAACGTCCTGCACAGACACCAGATAAAGCAAATAAACACTTTTAAAATAGCACAGACAGATTTAATGTACATTAAATCAACAGCAGTCTGTTATTACTCTAGACACCTTAACTTTGTTTGACAGTGTTGTTAGCTTCTGTCTTAAACAGTGTCTGCACGTTCTCTTAGTGTCAATCCAAGCTGAATTGACCGTTGGCAAAATGGTTAGCTCCTGATCATAAATTTACACACAGATGAAGCCTTGAAAGCATTCGCGCAAGGTCAATCTGGCTTCACCATGCGATGTATAGTGTATTTATATATGTTTATGCTTGATATAGGTGTTACACCAAAACATCGCATTCCCTGTATTTAGAAAATTGACAAAAACCAAAAAAAATTCGACAACTTCTAAATGATTTATATTTTGACAAAAGGTATATTAGTTGCCAATGCCTTCATAGTTCCAACTCCTAAATCCGAAACATCCCCTGGTAACCCTTTGGATCGAATATTGTAATTGATGACTGTCAGGTAATTACTGTTAAAGTGGGAGTGAAACAGATTAAGTGATAAGTGTTATTAGCAAGATACAATCAATCACAATGTGCCACGATATAGATAGAGGATTGCAAAAGAGAATATCTGCTAAAAGTGTAAGGTAGATATATAATCGATTGTTCGTGAATTGGTGGACATGAAGTCACCTAACATTTGGTATCATTCAAAATGGCAATAATTTGAAGTTATAGTTACAGTGGAACCTATGACTGATATTGATTTGAACAATAATAATATACTGATAAACAGGATTTCACTTTAAAGGGGCAGTAGCACGTTTTTACGGGAAATATAAGGTGATGTCAGGAAAATGAAAATAAAGGGTTCCAATCTTAAGACAATGTATTTAAACTAAATGAATCATCAATAAATCAAATATATAATGTAAAGTTAGGCCATGAGATTCCTTTTCTTGCACAAAATGAATTAAAGGTGCTCACACAAAAATGACTGCCAGTGGATTTTATGTGAATCTTTATAATTTGATCTCTGACTATGGATGATTGGTTTGTGTAATTAGATTTTTGACACTATCAAAGGAATACATTTAGCATTAACTTACAATTATCAGTGAAAAATTGAAAATATAAAATTGTCAAAAAACGTGCTACTGCCCCTTTAATGAAGTCTTACATCTTATGATGAATGCTCCCCACTACATTTATATACTCAAAGTTCTAGCATTGACATTGATGCACTCACCTATAGGTAGCAGGGTCTAAAGTAGGGTCTGCTTGAGGTTGTGTGAAAGCGGAAGTTTTACAAATTTGGGATAATGTAAAAGGTTTCATTTGTAATTCTTGTAAATGTCAGAATGTCAGGACAGAAGATATTTCCTTAATATGAGATAGATATATTGAACAGCGTCTTTCTTGGCCCAAATTTTTATCGAAATAAATGACTTTGGAAAGACATCGTGTTTTGTTTAATTTTATTCAGGTATGTGATTGAATACTTATTATAACCTATTGGGCTGCAATGTCAACAGAACTTGCCTTGTTATATTCCATATAGTTTTAAATTTACATTTGATTTTAAAATAAACATTATTTAAGTACTTTTTGATTACACGGAAGTTGCACAGCATGTTATCATGACACCATTTTTGGGATAACCATGTTTGATGAACGATTCATTATTAATATCATTATAAATGTAAGTATCATGCTAACCCATAATGTAACCATATAATTAATTTTGAAAATACTCCTGTTTATTGATTTTCAACATTAGTTATAACTACATTGCCGAATATTCAAGCGTGACTGCTGATGTAAAAGACACCCATGACTATCCACGTTGGACCTCATGTTGAATGTTTGCACAATTGGAACAATGTTAAAGCTTTTATTAACTCAGAAACAGAAGGTGTCGTGAAGTAGAAAACCTTTTTTGTTTATAAAGACACATTGTCAATTGCACAAGCAGTAGATAACCTGACAGCCCTTTTCTCAACTGTATTATATAAACAATAGAATAACGTTAAGTAAATGTATACTATACTTCCAAAGGATCACGTACATTGTTGACGTTTCTATTTCTTGCCAGAATAATAATGACTATTAGCTTGTTAGATCCATTTAAAAACCCACACGATTGTCACAAAACGTCTTTACAAATCTAGGAAAGCATCAATTCTACCTTACTTGAGCGGTTTTCGTTGTGGGTCCATAAGTATCAATGAATCTAATTGAAGTCTAATAGGCATAAGTGACATGTAAATATAGTAGAGTTCGGATTGCAATCTACAGGGACAACTAGACTAAATAGATATAGCCCTGCAAGATGATATTAAATATATAAAAAAATGGCATATTCAATATACTTACTAAAATACATTTAAATAAACAGTAAACAATATTATTCGATGCTCCCATCCTATTTGTATCTGATATTGAAATATAACTGTTTATGTTAAAATTTGACACTACATAGCATACTACATGTACTATAAGAATATATGATGTTTTTTTATTAGAGTGATTCTTCTTTACATCATGACATCTGGGCGTTTGGATTTATAAAAAGAAAGCGGCATGCAGATATTTCCTTTCAAGCTTTTGCTAGAAGATAAAGGGAAGAAACTCATCTATTATTGAATAGAATAAAACAAACTGTGAGGAATTTACACAGCATCAAGAAAATTGACATCTTAACAATTTTAAATACAAATTGTTGTCGCAAACATATTATCAATTTCAAATTTATCATTATCATATCAGAAATATGATTTATTTTTTCTCTAACGATCATAATTCTTTAAGGAATGTACAATGTGACAGAATGTGATATTCATTTTATGTGTACCATTTTTTCATAAGGAACTTTTATCAAGAAAGCCGAAGAAAAAAGTTCTGATCGACGGATGATGGAAAAAGACTAATTAATCAAAACAGTGCATTGAAACAAATTCATTGTTTCCCTTGTTTTATATTTTACTTGAAGACAACCCTCTTGGACATTTAAAACTTGGACAATATTTTGTACTATTCGCAATGAATGATTTATTTTCCATGTTCTTTGATTGTCATTTTAGCACTAGTAAATATAAAAGTACACCAATTTCTGTATAAAGCACTGGTACGTAATTCATGATGATATCATACATGATTCTACAGTTTTAGTACTCTTAACTTATTTAATATTTGTGCTCAATGAAATGCAAAATCTTCATATAATACTCAAAAAGGTACACGTATCACAGTATTGATTATAGTTTCAGTCAAGGTAAAATGTCCGATATCATGGGAATATACAGACAACCTATATGAAACATAACTATATTTCTGTTTTCTTTTCTAGAAACATGCATTTTGACAACTGGCAATAATTTTACAGCTGCTGAACTAAAGTTTGTTACCTGCACAACGTTCGTAACAAATTGTCCAAAAAGGGGTTAATAGCCTCTTCACTTTTGAAAAAAGATGTCTACATGAAATATGCAAATGAAGTGTCAAACATGTTGATAATATGCAGAAACTTAGGTTTGTTTTTAAATCATTGATTTTACTGCTTAAGTCGGGGAGGTGAAAACAGGAGGAACTATTGTTCCGTCTCGTTTTTATCCCCCGCCGCGCTTTAGCGCGAAGCGGGGGATATAGTATTGAGCAGCGTCCGTCCGTACGTACGTACGTACGTCCGTACGTCCCGACAGATGAAATTGAATAACTCAAAAACTATTGACCTGATTCTTTTCATTTTTTGTATATTCTTTCATCACCATGAGAGCAAGGGTGCCTATTCTCGAAAGTGTCCTAGCTAGGATATATCCCAGCTGTTTAGGACAGAAGTTAGGATATCCTTAGGTTAGGATAAGACCGATTCTCGAAACGATCCTAAACATGTCCTAACTTGGGATACCAATCCTAGCTAGGATCGGAACTCTTCAGTAAGGGAGATAAGAAAATGTTTGATAATAAGGGGATTCCCCTAGATATTAATTTTGAATTAATGCGTTTAACACACAATTATCACATCCTTGGTGCATTTGATTGGGGGAAAAAGCAAGAAACTCACAGAAAAGCTGTGGGGATATAAAATATGGATCTTCTTTATTTTTAGTTTATATATAGAAATCATAATATTTTGATCATTATTATTTTCAATGAAAATTTTTTTTGTTTATCATTATAGATGATTTTTAGATTATTTCTTGAATATTTTTATAATACTATACTTTCAGAAGTCAAAATACAATTATTCCCTTAAAATAGTATAATTTTGTTAACTTTTACAAAAAGTCTTTATAATTTTATATAATTCATTGTAATGTAAAATGATTATTGATCACAAAAAGAAGTTATTCTGCCCCAAAAATTGTAAAAAATAAAAACATGTTTTTTTATTTCATAATTATGAAGACTTGAACTCAACATAACCCTGCACTAAGCAATGTGAAAATACACCTTGGACTTGAAACAGGAGTTACCTCCCTTTACAAATTGGCCTTGACATTGACACTTCACTAAAAAGTGATAGAGGAGGGCAGTTGTGTGTATAGAAAGGCCTATAATTGCTAAAAATGAGGTAAGGATTGAACAAATACTTTCTGAAGATGAAAAGAATATGTTTTTGCAATGTTGATTTCCACTAGGATGTAGCTGGGACAGGTCTAGACCTATCCTAGTATTTGTCCTAAGTTAGGATATCTTAGCACTGGGATAGTTTTTGAGAATAGGGTAGGATTTTATCCTTACCCTTAGGATCAAAGTAAGGACATCCTAAGGCTAGGATTCTTTCGAGAATAAGCATCCTGGTCCCTCTAGAGGTTCATGACCTTGACCTTCATTTCAAGGTCATTACGAGACTTTGACATATTACCCTTGTCAGCGGGATATCTCAAGAACCATTCACTGGATTCTCTTCATAACTTACACAATGCATCTTATCGGGAAGGCGCCGGGCCCAGTCGATTTTGGTGACCGTCACATTATTTTCAAGGTCACAGTGAGGCTAATATATTGAAGACCCAGGGACCAGTTGATTTGTTGTGATCTAAATGACATCTAGTAGCATGACAAGTGTAGAAAAGTGTTTCTATGTATGCAGTATGAATTTTGTTCACATCAATTTGCGGCGGGGGATCTTGTAACCTTTATGACAAATACTTGTTGTATAATTATTCTTTAATCAATATTTTATTACCTTTCATTAGTTTTTTAAACTCTTATTTAAAGGTACTCTTCTTGCAAAAAAGTATGCAGGGTTTAATAACTGGATATCCGATTCCTTGAAAAATATAATTTGCCAAAACATTGATCATACGTTTTCATTAACCAAATTACTCAGACTACGGGTTACATCAATTCTGACTCAGTAAATATGGCAAAGAAAATACATTTAACGTTAAGTGAAATAATCCGAATTGTCACTTTTAGAAACACTGGGCTAAAATGGAAAGAAGTTCAGAAAATGATGGCCAAAAAATACGACAATTCATGGAATGATAATGTTGATGCCACGAAGTTTGATACCACAGGGGAGGTAATTGATTCTTAAAGGTCATTACTAACATTTTACCACACACTATGAATTAACGTGGGATAGAATTTTGAAATGTGGATATCTACCGTCGTAATATTATCATCTTTGAGTTTGTAACGTGGTTGGATATTCATCCGCCGTTCCGTCTCTTTATAGGCATAATAAAAAGTTGTTTAAAAATCGTTTGAAATGCAAGTTAGTAATAAATAGGATGCATAACTCGTTCCCCTTTTATATCGAGTTTATTTCCCGCCAAAGCAATATTATTTTACTTGGGACATACACTTGATATGAAAAAGGAAGCTCGTTAGATATCCTATATTTTTTAAATGTTCATTCCTTTGATACCAAATACTGCCACAATAAAGATATTCATGAACTTACCATGCGTGTTTGAAGTTTCAATAGTCACGTGAGCATCCATGTAGCAATGTGACAATTTTTTTTGTTCAGCAGCTGAATGTTGTAATTTCTGGCTTATAGATCGAACGTGCAAACAGTTATATAACAGATAATTTACTACATGTTTGTCATTACTTTGATTATGCGTTTGAACCTCTTTGATTTAGAAAACTCGCTTTGAAACAAAATAAAAATTGCAATACTTCGAGTTTTGGCAGTTTCTTACAGGAAAGTTATTGCCTGTTTTTGGGTCTTTGGTCTTTTTTTGGAACAAAGCACATGGTGTCCTATTTTAGAAATCAATAAACATGTCCGATTCTCAAAAGAGAGAGTTCAATGGTTGTCAATTAAAAATCTTGATAAAACATCAATCAATTAACTTGACATTTGGAAAGGCAAGAAATTCAACTTGTAGCTAATTCGAAAAGTTTTCAGTTCAGTTATTCTGCTGAATAGGGTATTATTGAACACACCAACGCAATTATATAAATAAATGAAAGCGCCATGGGCTTGCAATAATCTCGACATCAAATTAAAACTAAATATTTTTTTTGTTTGATCTATTTTAGAGCTGGAGGTAACTGAAAGATGTCTAATATCTAATTAGCCGTTAAGAAATATTTATAAGAGATATTTACCGATGTAGGTGAACATTAACATTAACTATTTCTCACCTTTAACATTCAGAGAATCATCCTGGAACACAAATTAAAAGACGTTTAAATTATTTTTCATGAGACTTATTATCGAATTAATTCAATCAGAGTTGAACATTAGATATGTTTCTTATGCATTCTTTACTTAGGTATTTAAAATTTCAAGAAAACTGATATCTGATATCTGAAACTGATGTATCTTTAAAAGCAGAATACAGTGTTCAGAAAAAAATATCCAATTGTAATTTAAACGTAAACTCACGGGCAAAAGAAACGCTACCATGTATTTAAATCTAGATTGCAGAATAAATACAAAAGTGAGATACAAAATGATTATTCAACAAGAACGATATCATATTCATAAAAAATAGAGCCATTGGCTCTGTAGCTCATCAGGCTTCTTCATCAACTATGATGTAGAGTGTGGCCAATGTGATTCCCCCTTTGTAGAGGCCACAGGGTCACCAATCATAAAATTATTTATACAGCAGTGTATAACATAGATTGGAAATCTAGCCTGTCCTGAAAATTCATTGGTCAATTCCTTTGGGAAATTTAAGAAAAAATTTGAAAAGTTACCAGTCCTGACCAAAAGGTTACCAGTCCTGACCAAAAAGTAACCAGTCCTGGCAAAAAGTAGCCAGTTCAAGGACTGGCTGACGGGCAATATTTTAAACACTGTATAAAGGCGACAAGTTTCAGTTTTCTAGGTCTTATACTTCAGGAGAAGATGAAAAAAGATTTGAAGGACGTTCCTGTTGCCTTTATTATTATTATCAAGCTACAATTCATCATCCTCACTAGTCAAGGAGTCTGTACACAAAGTTTCAGCTTTCTAGGCCTTATGCTTCTGGAGAAGAAGATGAAAATAGGTGTTTAGGGTGTGGTCTCTGTGGCCTTTATTAGGGGACACAGGGCCACCAAAGTTACAAGTTATAATGTTCACTAGTCAAGGAGTCTGTGTACAAAGTTTCAGCTTTCAATTATAGGCCTCATGGTTCTGGAGAAGAAGATGAAAATAGGTTTTAAGGACGTGGCATATGTGGCCCCTTTTAGGGGTCACAGGGCCACCAGAGCTACAATTTATAATCTTAACTAGTCAAGGAGTCTGTACACAAAGTTTCAGCTAGAAATTCTAGGCCTCATGGTTCTGGAGAAGAAGATGAAAATAGGTTTTTAGGACGTGGCATATGTGGCCCTTTTTAGGGGTCACAGGGCCACCAAAGCTACAATTTATAATCTTCACTAGTCAAGGATTATGTACACAAAGTTTCAGCTAGAAATTCTAGGCCTCATGGTTCTGGAGAAGAAAATGAAAATAGGTTTTTCGGGCGCGGCCCCTGTGGCCCTTATTAGGGGTCACAGGGCGCCCAAAGCTACAATTTATAATCCTCACTAGTCAAGGAGTCTGTACACAAAGTTTCAGCTTTCTAGGCCTTATGGTTCTGGAGAAGAAGTCGAAATTCCACAAAGTTTACGGACGGGCGGACGGACGTACGGACGCCGGACACAATGCCATCTCATGCCATAAAAATACAACAGATCAGCTTCCGGTATCAATAGCACAGTCTCCGATATTGGCCTGGGGATTAAAGAGCCCAAGTTCACTGTCATTACTGACTCCAGTGCAGTGAATCCAGGTTCAGTGTGTTGAGAACAGTTCACATTAATAAAGACTATGGCCTCCTCTTACCACAATACAGGCATTAAACTTCTGGCGCATGGAGAAAATAAAACATTACATGGAATGTGTTGCCGTTTTCCTTGAAGAGCTTAAGCATATTGCTGGCATCAGGCGGTGGACAAAACGGCGATCAAAGCGTCCTAAAGATGTTCTATCTGTGACATGTCCGGCGAGCATGCTGGCCATGGCAAAACGTCATTGTTGTTGTAAGCAAGGAAGGAATTGTCTTATAGAAAGATAACACCTGTTTTTTGACTGTTGTCGAAGAAATCAACAGACGACATGATGGAGAAAGTCATCGACATAATGCTGAGACGTTAGATTTCCATTCACGATACCCAGCAGCGTTTTCTCCTCACCGATTCAAGATAACGTGGCATTAGTCTTGTGAAAACTGTACAGTGACAGCCAAGCGCTATTGCAAGATAGGTGTGAGCTGCCCTCATTTCAATCATCCGACTGCTCGCTCACATTGTTGTAAAGTCAGTCTTGTCATTCTTCAAGTGTTTGTTTACAAAGTAGGTGTCTAACAACAAATTCGGCTTTGTTTGGTTTTCGTAAAGAGGCTATTTTGCTTTGCATGATAAGTCATTTGGACGATTTTGAATCACAGTTTGATTTTTTTTGTAACTTCAAATCTAAAGTGGTAGGGTTTCTTTTGCATCTAATCTAATTTTTTTGTCAATATATTATGAAAGAGTCATTATCTTAATTATTGATTACGATGTCATGAAACCGTCATTGCATCTCTTTGGGCCCAATTTATGCCATCATTCTGAGTAAGTTATGTATTGTAACATACTGACAATGTCGGTACAGCTTTCATGAGATTGTCTCATGTTGAATAGGTCGGCCTATTCTATAAATGTTCCCTAAAGGATAACAGGTCGTCTACTGGGTCGTATCAAAATGATTTGTAGACACTGTGTATCTGGCAGCAGGTTAATGGTAGATAGTGGTTACTATAGGAGGTAGTTATTTAATGCATTGGAACAGTCTTATTCAGAATAAAGTAGATGCCTTTTTTCCAGATACGAAAACTATTTCTTTTAACACAATGATAAAAGAAAACCAACATTGAAACAGAGTCCATTCATGTAAGAGTTTTTAACATTTTTGATGTTCATATAATAATTTTAGTTTTTTTTGCTTACAAAAGCAATTGTCTTATACCAAGAAACTTCTATCTTATGTAATACTTGTTCAGTTATTTGAATTTTCCAGCAATGTTTTTAATGTCATTTACACTGGACAGAATACTTTAATACTTTACATTAACGCAATCTGCAGATGTCTAATATAAGGGGATATTTGTTTTTTTTTTTTTTTTTGTTTTTTTTTATTCCTGGAAAAATGTACAGCATGAATGGTATCTATGGAAACAGTAACACAGTACCAGTAATACAATACCAGGATTTACAAACAAGAAAGGAAAAGAAAAGGGGAAAAAACCCATCATTCACACACTTTCACACGCACACTACATACAGGCTAGAAACTATGTAGACAATTAAAGTTGAATGAAATTAGAGAAGATTTTCATAAAGAGCCCATTTCTGAAAGAATTCGGTGCGTTTTGATTTGCAAAAGTGTCTAGTTTTTATGCCCCCGAATCGGAGATTCCGGGGGTATATTGTTTTTCACCTGTCCGTCTGTCTGTCTGTCTGTCCGTTTGTCCACAAAAACTTTAACCTTGGTCATAACTTTTGATTGGTCGGAGCTACGTCTTTGATACTTGACATATGGATCCCTTGTGATGAGACCTTTCAGATGACACCATGACATTTGACCTTGTGACCTTGACCTTGACACAGTGAGCATTTTAAACTTTAACCTCGGTCATAATTTTTGATTGGTCAGAGCTAGCTCTTTGATACTTGACATATGGATCCCTTGTGATGAGACCTTTCAGATGACACCATGACATTTGACCTTGTGACCTTGACCTTGACACAGCGAGCCTTTTCCGAAAACTTTAACCTTGGCTATAGTTTCTATACTGTCAGTGCTAGGTCTTTGATACTTGACATGTGTATCTCTTGTGATGAGACCTTTCAGATGACACCATGATATTTGACCTTTTCCGTCCGTCCGTCCGTCTGTCCGTTTGTCCACAAAAACTTTAACCTTGGTCATAACTTTTGATTGGTCAGAGCTAGCTCTTTGATACTTGACATATTGATCCCTTGTGATGAGACCTTTCCGATGACACCATGACATTTGACCTTGTGACCTTGACCTTGACACAGCGAGCAGAATGCATCCGGGGGCATTCGTTTTTCACAAACACATCTTGTTTCTATCTGATAGTGGAATTTTTTTCATAATTTTGAAAATGTTTAATGTAAGGTAGACTACTTTGCATTTTACATCTATATATGTGGAATTTAGCTAGTAAAAGTATCAAATCCAGGATAGTATCACTTTCAAAATTTGGAGAATATCCAACAAGGATTAAGTCTATAGTAAGATTTATGTTACAAGCATGTTGGCACTTTGATTCAATCCATTCTGAAAATTTGTTCCAAAAAGTTTGGCTTACCCTACAGTCCCAAAAAAGGTGTTTTATAGTTTCTGGTTCAGCCTTGCTAAAAGTACATAAGTTGTTGTCAACAATGTGCATCTTAATTAAGAATGTATTAACAGGTAGAATTCTATGGAGCAATCTGAGCTGAAACCATCTTAGTTTAGGGTCTGGGGTAGTTTTATGTGCTTTAACAAAAAGGCTTGGCCAGTTTACAGTGACGAGTTCTTCTTCCCATTTTTCAATGGCTTTAAGATTATCCTCGGTTTGAGTTATGACATAACAGTATTTCTTAGAACCTTTTTTGCAAGCAAAGAGATTACTTATAGAAATATTTGTGACATTTTTTATTTCCAAGTAAGAATCCTTTTTAATACCCAAATATGTCAGGTATTTATTTACTGATCTTATTATTCCATAAAATTCCAGGAAGTTTATATTAAAATACTTAATGCAAAATTGTTGTAATGTCAGAAAGTTGCCATCAGTGTTAAGCGAACTAGATATGTTATGTAAATTATTTTCATAAAATGTTTTGTTAAAGAAGGATTTTCTATTTATAGAGATATGTTTATTGCACATTAGAGGATCTCTAAAGAACTTTTCATAGGTTTTTGGTTTTATTTTGCTACTGTAACTTGAAAAAGCTACACGACAATCTCTCATAAAGAAGTTTTGTTGTCTTTTAGCAAGCTCTAGTGGGAAATCACTTCCAAAGGTGAGTATTTCATAAGAATCTGGAGTAGTTTTTGTCATTAGTTGTTTCCACTTCTTTTCGAAATCGACATTTACCAGCTTCTTTATCCAAATTATTTTCATAGCATCAACATATGCAAAAGTATCTATCAATCCAAGTCCCCCTTGGGAGATGGGTTTACAGGCAACAATTCTCTTTTTTTATCAGGTTTGTTATCCCATAAGAACTTGAAGAGGATAGAGTTGATCTTTTTTAGGAATTCATCAGAGGGATTAGGGAGGGTAAGGAGAAGGAAGTTTAGTTTTGAAATGAGCATTGATTTAATTACTGCAATTTTACCTAAGGGCGTAATAATTCTGTTCATCCATCTCTTAATTATTTGTTCAATTTCATAAATGTTGCTTTCAAAATTAAGCTTTAGCATTTTTTCACAGTTACTAGAAAAAATTATGCCAAGAATTTTGAAAGTTTCAGGGTTCCATTCTAAGTTTAAATCTGGTTTAAATTTAATGTTACTGTTCTTTTTGGAGCCTATCCAGATTACCTGTGATTAATCAAAATTTATTTTTAATCCAGAAATCTTTGCAAAAGTATCAAGAGTGGCTATGGTAGCCTCAAATGATCTCTTAGAGCCATCCAAAAGCAATTCTATGTCATCCGCAATTAAATAGTCTATATTGTCAATAGTTAAACCTTTAATATCTTTATTTTTTTCACAAGAGCTGCAAGAACTTCAGCACATAGAAGAAAAATATAGGGCGATAATGGGTCGCCTTGCCTACAGCCACGATCAACTGGTATCCAAGGGGACATGTTCCCATTAATTATTAAACTTGACTTTATACCTTTTTACAGTATAGAGATCCATTTGGAGATACTTTCACCAAATCCAAAAAATTTGAGGGTTTTGAATATGAAAGACCAGGAGACAGAGTCAAAAGCTTTTTCAAAATCTACTAAAAGTAGCATACCAGGTATTGGTCTAGATTCTCTGTATAAAGCAAATCATATATCAACCGAATATTGTCTCCAATGTATCTTCCAGACATGAACCCGGTTTGGTCTTCACTAATAATTCGTGGCAGAACTTTTTAAAACCTATCTGAAATTACAGAAGATAAAAGTTTATATATGGAATTCAAAAGGGTAATAGGGCGCCAATTTTTTTATGAATTGTCTAGGTTTATCTTTTTTAGGGATACAGGTGATGATTCCTTGCTTCTGTGTAATTGATAGATTGCCAGTCATATAACTATAGTTTATTGATCTAAGTATAAAATCTCCAAGATCAAGCCAAAACATTTTAAAGAATTTATATGAAAATCCATCTGAACCTGGACTTTTATTTTTCTTAGATCTTTTAAGAGCTGTTAATAGCTCAGCCTTATTAATAAGTCCTTCAATAAGATCGGATTCAGCTTTTTCAAGTTTAGGGACATCATGTTCTGTGAATAATTCATCAAGGTTAATATCATCAATAAAGTCATCTCTGGAAACATACAGATTTTGGTAAAAATTGGTTGCTTCATTTATGATATTAATAGTATCATTCAATATTGCTCCTTCCTTTGTTTCTAATTCTTTCATGTTTTTGCTGATATAGTTTCTATTTTCAAGGTTACAGAAGTATTTGCTTATAGTTTCACCTTCATCAATCCATCTTGCCCTTAATCTCACTAATATGCCATCTAGTTTATTTTTTCGAATTTGTTGCAATTCATTCCTCTTACTTTCTAGAACAGAAACACTATCTTCTTCATAAATGTTTTCTAAAACTTCAATGTTTGCTGTTAAGTCATTATCTTTTTTTAATCTTTTTTTAAAAGATGAAAGGATATTGATTTACCCCTAATTTTCATAAGGAGAGTTTCCATAAAAAGGTGATCATCAATTTGCAATTGCAGGTCATTATTTTGGATTTGGTCAAAAGTTTCCTGATTATAGACTGGTAGAGCATATTCTTTTATCACCTCTGATATCACCTGTTTAATTTCTTTTACATATATATTGGTGATCTTTTAACAAAGAATTGTTAATTTTCCAATATGTGTTTCTCTTTGTGTTATTTGCAATATTCATGGTGAAGTTTATAAATGAGTGGTCTGTTCTATATCCTAGGGAAATTTTGGCATTAGTTACATTACCGCAGAGATTTTCAGAGACAAGAAAAAAATCTAGCCTTCCCTGTTTTATAGGTTTTGATCGTCTACATGTATACTGTCTTGAGTCTTGATTGTTTTTGCGCCAAATGTCAATAAGGTTTAGTTCTCCTATAA
This sequence comes from Steromphala cineraria, assembly GCA_916613615.1. Lineage (NCBI taxonomy): Eukaryota > Metazoa > Mollusca > Gastropoda > Trochida > Trochidae > Steromphala > Steromphala cineraria. Next base: position 60,564,969 of record OU744729.1, read on the forward strand.
GTTCTAATAGCTGTTCTCTGGCATTAGGATTATTTACATTTTTATAATTATTTGTGTCTTTATCTGGATCAAGCACCAAATTAAAATCTCCATCTAAAATGTAATATGCATTTCCAAATTCCTTGAATTTTGTCAAGACCATTTTATAAAAAATTGGTGAAACAGTATTTGGGCCATAGATGTTACCAATGGTCATTCTGTTGCCATTCAAAGTAATATCAATCAAAAGAACGTTTCCAGAGTCATCTTTGTATACATTGTGTATCGTATACTCGTTATTACAGTTCATTAGCAGTGCAACACCTCTAGATTGACTGGAATGACAGTTCAAAATGACATCGTAGCCCCAGATAGATCTTACATATTTTTCTTCTTCAAATGTGGAATAGGTATCTTGCAAGTAGTTTAAAGAACATTTTTTTGAATGAAGAAAATTAAAAACATCCCTTTTTCTACTTAAGTCTTCAAGTCCACGGCAGTTTAAAGATCCAAAACTTAATTTGTTAGCCATAAGCAAAAACTTTGACAGAAAAGAATGAAAGTTTCTACTAGTTCTAGCGACATACACTCATACCTTTCGTTCGTCAAGCACACCTGCAAAATAAAAGAAAACGGATTACACACATCCAGTAGGCAATCATGTCCTTGCGGGACTGCCTATATTTTGAAAACTCAACTACCTGAGTAGCTTAAAGGTAAAGTTCAGGGGATATTTGTTAATAAGTCACTTGTCAAAGTCAATTTTAATCTGACATAACACCTTGTGTAATCTGAACTCAATCATAGAAAGGCATGAAATTTAACTTTCCATCTCGTCACTACCCAATGAACAGTTGTACTGCAAAATGCAATCAATCAACAAAGCCTGCGTCATTTGCAGGGAAGTTTGATTTAACAAGTTATTTTGTAATAAGATCTGTAAAATATTTGTAAGAGAGATTATGTATTTTACGACAGTTTTTTTATTTCTTTAACAGTTATTAAAGCAGAAAATATTTGTCACTTAAAAAGATATAAATGATAAGGATTTTTAACTTACAGAGATTACAGATAGTGTTTAATGTTGAAGTAATTGGTGTTGTAAAAACCTGACAACCTTTATCAAATAACAAATAACAAATATTCAGGTCTGGGTGCAATTCTACACTCAATTTCAGCGCAGTACTGAAATTGAAACTATACAGCTATAAACTGATGGACATCAAACTCACACCCACACAGGATGGTGACAATCTTATCCAATGTTTTCCATTCAAGGCTTTGATAATTGCAATGAATTAAGAACCTTTAATGAGACTTGGGTAAATCAATCGTTGCAATCATCGTTTTATATCCTTTAACCAATAATTGAAACTTGTCATTTATAAACATAAATAAATTTCAGGAAAACTCTGGAATCTGAAGAAATATTAAATGTTTTTTAATTGAAAAGTTATGTGTGTACTTATCTCATGAATGTGTTGATAAGAAAAACAAACTCATACAAAGAAGACGTTATACATCGAGAAGACACGTGGGCGTTTCTGAATGTCGAGGTCAGTCTACTGTATTGTCCATATTTGATCAATAGTGTCTTCATTGGTGAAACTCTTCTTAAAGAAATAGGTTAATCATTATTGTGAAAATAGAAGCAGCTTGAAAAGAACACCAAATAGATAAGATACAAATTCCGTGTCATCAATTAACAAGATGTACATGTTGTATTATCGTATAGTATTACCTCCACATACACTACAGGAATAACATCACATTAGTAGTACCATTTATTTGCAAAAAGTCATTTTCTAATTGGATTTCAGGGCCAGAATAATAAAACAGTTGATAAGGAGCTGGTGTCCCTGTAATACGGTGGGATATAGTCATCACCCTCTCAAACTGTTAGACCTTGCTCAATGATACTTAGAGTGTGGAGTAGTCAGCATATGTATATCTGCCTTTTGGTATTTTCAACCGGTTTGATATGTTGTCTTCTGATAACTCTTGTTTTATGAATAACAAAACATCAATATGCAGCAAATACAAAATATTAGCACACAATCATGAATGCATATGTTTTATCATTATATGACTTTAATTATGTCAGGAACATTCATTTAATAACCACAGTGATCTTCCTTCAAAGCTTATATAGTAATTTGCCTTCACAGCCATTAAAAATGAGAACAAGTAAAACGTTATTTCAAGTTAAGGTAAACAAAATACACTCACACAATAGTAGGCACAGGAGAAGAGTACATATACAATTAACATGATATATCAGATATTTGGAGCAGGAAGGGTCTTTAGTATATTACATGCTTATGTTTATAATCACTTTTCCCTTGAGTGTGAGCTGACATAATGATGACTTGGTGTCAGAAGCCCAATTACATGGCCAAGTCCCTAGTCACTGTTCTAACTGGCACCAGCATTCATAAGTGAAAATCTCACCACACAAGGGAGTGATATTGATAATGAAGTCCTTGTGTATGAATTTGACCTCTTTGATCAATTCATATTTAACCTGAACCCAGAAACGTTTTTATTTCTTTGAATGTACAACAAAACGACTATATAGATGGTCACACCACGAACGTTTAGTATTTCACACTCGGTTATTGAAACTGGATTGGTTTTTACAATGCTATTTCCTTAACGACATTTAAAAGATGAATATATATTTTGTAAATCTATGTAGTCGCCTCATCTACCGATAATACGAAACGAATGTACTCGTGTTGTATTCTATATATATTTCCTCTTTGAACTTAATAAATGTTTTCCTTTTGTCATTGAGGTTATTGTTTCATTCATAAGTGATTGCTTGAAACAGGTAAATTCATTTGACATTCATATCTAAGTTGTGTTTAAACTGTTTTAACTGGAAAGTATGTTGTATTGATGTATTATATACTCGTTAAAGGGGCAGTAGCACGTTTTTAGGGGGAATATAAGGTGATGTTAGGAAAATGAAAATAAATGGTTCCAAATGAAAGACAATGTATTTAAACTAAATGGAGCAGTAATAATTCAAATATATAACGTAAGGTTCAGCCATGCGATTGCTTTTTCTTACAAAAATGAATTAAAGGTGTTCACATAAAAATGGCCGCCAATGGATTTTATGTGAATCCTCATACTTTGTCCTCTGACTATGGGTGATTGGCTTGTGTAATGTGATTGTTGACACTGTCAATATAATACATTAGGCATTTACTTACAATTATAAGTGCAATTTTTAAAATATAAAATTATCAAGAAACGTGCTACTGCCCCTTTAAACAAGAATCTTGATTTGGGAGTGCATAAGAGCAATATAACCATGTAGCTATTTAATTCAATTATTTTTTTTATTAAACAACGAACGATATTAGTGTTCTTACACCAGAGGCAAATAAATGTTTTGTCAATCATTGACATATAGAAGATTGTCTGACGACAGACGTATTGGGAAAATCAGATCTGTGATCTTATTGAACTAACTATGTGAATCTCGTCTCACTCGATACGTGGACGGACATTAACAAACTGTGAGTCATCAACCAAATCACATTGACAAGTCCCATGTCACACATGTACCGTAAACTTAACACTTTTACATCTTACAACCTTATTGTTTTTCAGTCGAGGGAATGACAAATGAATTTAAAAAACCGGAGACGTTGAAATCGTTGGCTCTAAAGCTGGCCCTTTATCCTCATATCAATCATATACATGTAGGAATCGCGACAAATCGTACTTAAGGAAAGAAAAGGGTCCTCAGCTTCAGATAAAGCATCTTAAGTTACATAATGTAACCTTATATCAAACTTCAGCAAAAAATTCGGTGTTTTATTCATTTTATTTTATTTTTTTCTTGAGACGACATATCGTCAAGACAATAAAGTTGACAAATGACCAACAACATTGGTGTTTGTGAAATATAAACAATATCTTCAGTGAATAACATCATTCGATATCATTCAAAATACAGAGTTACATTGTTAACTTTTCTAAATATGGCTGCATATTGCTTAAAAATATACAATAGGTTAATACACTTCCCATAAAGATAACTGATTGTTCAAAACATTCATTTAAAATGATGATGGGTGTTTTCAGTTATCAGAATGAGTTCTTATCAAAAGCCATTTGACCAGTATTAGATATGCTGTTCATTGCATCTAAACTGCTTTAATTGTTAATCATGATAATCGAAACAAATTTAGACACTTTTCGAGAGACAAAAATGATCGCAAAAAGTAAGTGTGTTCAATATGTCAACCAAATAATTAATTAAAAGTATCAGGAATTGTTACGTTGTCATTTGATAATATTGCAAGTTGGAGTGCTTCAGCTAAATGAGTAAATTTGTCTATGGTAGTGTAATGCTTAGAACTGAAGGTCTATAAATATTGTCTTAAACACTGTACAGAATTCGGCTCTTAGAAATTGGAATGTATTAAAACAGTTTCAAACCATTTTCCTCAACACTACTCAGGTCAATAACCGTGTTTTTTATTATCTCTGTAGTCTGATCAACGGAGATGAAAACTGTTTAAAAAACATAAATATATAATTTATTCCAAGAAAAACAAGACGACAAAATGTGTATGTTATTGAGGGAGATAAAAAAAACTAATTTCGATTGCGTGACGGGAAGATTGATATTGTATTGAACGTTGGTATCATTGAGATAGCCAATTAGGCATATAAGTAGATACATGTAGATAACAACTAAAAGAACCTTTTTTCAAAATAACAATCATGTTACATCATAAATTGTTTATTTTTGAAAGCATTTTGTACCTGTATAAGTCATTAAAGTGACCTGCTTCATGGGTGGATAACCTAATAATTTGAAGGAAACTTAGACGTATCTGTCCATAACACAGTAAGAGCTTTTTGAATAAACCATGGACACCTAGCACATGAAGCTTGAACTGAATGAGGGGTTTGTCGAAAAGAGCTTCTCAGGTGGAACAATCTCAATCTGGTTCTAGAAATACGACCTACAAATCACAATGATACAGGACAGTGGCGGACCAGTCTTCCTTGAGGAACCACAGAACAGGCTAAGCTGTGTTAACCAATCTCACACCAAATCTCTTTAGGCCTTAGAAATGTTACTATATTTCACACGCGTAAATGACAGCAGCATTATCCAGGGAAATGACTATGCGACATTTTAGCGCTCAGGGGTTATCATGCAATAAGTGGATGGGATGACTTGAGCAATTTCCCCTGTTGAAGAACATTCAATCAATGTAGTGTCATCAATAAGAAATATGTTAAGATATAGATCAATATTTGAATATTTAGTGCATTATTGCATTGGAAACTGTGGTGTGTCACAATTGAAAGAAGGCAATTTCATAACTAGCTTTTCATATTATGTAGGTACATTTCTATTACAAGAACAATTTGACAAGGGAATACATTTTATTCTTGTAATCAATAAAATCAGAAAGAAAATAAAATATAAAAATATGAAAAAGATAATTTATTTCTGTGCAATAACAACCAATCGCTACATAAACAACGATTACAAATGCCATTTATTTCAAATAGTTTGAAAATGATTTTCAATAGACTTTGTTCTTCTCAATTTCTTTATTCTATATCGAGTATACATTAATAGATACTTGGCGAAGTAATTGAAATATATGTCAGCATCAATCCAAGTTAAAAAACGACATGTGACAATCAACTATTGTACCAGTATCACATAATCAATTATCATTCATATAAATTCTTTGTTCTTTCCCCCTTTTTTCACTTGTCACAGGGCTCCTTTATATATATTATTTTGCATGCACCAAACTATCTTTGTATTTCCTATTATGGAATTAAACAATGTTTTAAACGCTAATTCTAAAGTTATTGAGTTGTATAAAATATTCTTTTAATATCCAGAAAATAGACATTTTACTCATTGCACTACGGTTTATGTATTTATTTGGCTATTTCATTAAGCAACCCTCTTTTTATATTTGTAAGAAATATTGCAGCAATTTATATAGTGTTTAGATTTATTTTGCACATTATGCTTAGCATTGATAATAATAATGTTAAGTAAATTATATCTTCAAGAGCGATTGAAAATTACTTTGGAATTAGAACGAGGAGAAGAATTAAAATCAAATTTAACCAACGCTACTAAAGTCAGCGAAAAATAACTTTTGTCTGTTCTCTTTTGGTATGGAATGATGATAAAAGGATCAAATGAAGGTGTTTTTCTCCATTTCACCTTTGCCACAGGAGTGAAGACGTGATCTGTAGGTAATAACGTGATCTCTCAATTCTACCTTTATTTCATGTATGAAATTTGATATCGTCTAAGTAATAACAAATAAACACATCTAGGTTAATGGTAGTACAAATGGTTGATATTGAAATACTACAATTGTCAGGAGAAGTCAGTGAACAAACAATGACCATGATACATTTATCATCGTCCTACGACAAAGAACAGTGGACATACTTCACATTATTGCCAAATGTGAGTAAAAGGTCACAAAGCAAACTCTAACACTGTTATAGTCACGTTTGAATAGTTGTTGTTCATGTGCAGTGAATCACTTTGCAAGAAAAGTTCACAGCTATCATACGTCTATCCTGTAATCTTCTAAACCTATGATAGTCTAAATGTCAGTGGTTATCAGCTATTTTTTAAAATACTTCCACGTCTATAAAGGGGAACCATATATGGTATCCATAACCGACAAATCGCATCAACAGGTTTTTATCACAATCATTTGGTAGAATCAGAGTAAATCATAAGTGGATAGTGTTCAATCCAATACATGCTAATGTTGCTGAACTGTTTGAACTCAATATCTTAACAATCATTTACGAAATCACATTCATTCCTTTTGCACATAAACCCCGTTTTATGTACGAAATAAATGAAGTATTGAAACTGTTCCGTTTATGAATCATCCAGCATTTATTCAAAAGAACTGTACTTGATCCATTGAAGTATGAAGTGAAACAGTTTCCTGTTCAATATATCAATCAAATCCTTGGACGTTTACCAACCCACCTCTTTTAATCGGTATTCATGAATATTCAAGAAGACAGACTCCCTTAAACAAATTTGGAATACTATCTTCTACTTATTGAAATGAATTTGAAAATAACTCCATGATCAGGTCACCAAACAGTAAAACCTAAAAAGAATGAAATATTACGTTATTAACATTTCTGTTTAAAATATAGATAGCCTGTTATTGATAAATAATATTGAATCCCTTGCTTAATGATACTACATGTATATGTATTTACTTCATTTAATTTTACTTCGACAAGATTAATCTTATATTGGCGAAAACAATAGCATATGAATCACACTTTAACTCCAAACGAGAAGCCCTGAAAGTTTCTGGTACAACAAAGGTTTGTAATGTACTATTGGGCTTACAGTACCTCTACTAAACTGTTCATGCCAATTACTATTAACAGCTGTCAACCATGGAAACAACGAATGGCTTACCCTCACATGCTTAATGCTAAATGTTACATGTTAAAATCAATTCAAACCACATGTTTGCAAGAACTATCCAATTCAAACAACATTTTTATTCAATATTTCAAAAAGAAAATTAGGCTGTTTCCAAGTAAATTAAAATATCACTACTCTAGCGAAAGCATTACCATACCTCTCACACTAAAAAACCTGTGTAGCAGCTGACTGTGTGTCTTCATTAGGTACCTGTCACATCATTACTTATCTCTTCCCGACCAACACGTCAATGATAAGCTACTCATCGATCACATCGTGTTATCTATTTCCTGTTCTGCTGAGAAGTAATTAAAGAATTTCAAGCCAATATATTTAGTAATATATAAACACAATACTTTTTAGGTACCATTGCACTGAAAATATTGGCTTCTCACAAAACACAGTAAAACAGATATTGACCTATTGTAAAAACTTTCATGCAATCAATGCAAAGATGGTTTTAAACGCCGATATCAAGATCAGTGATGCTTCGAGAATCAATTCCTCTAACTCAACAGAATTCAAGGTGCACAATGGTCGTATGCAGTTGTTGCTTGTTAAGTGACTACAGATATTTGTTTTAGAAAATAAAACTTTGAATATTCTTCAGAATGTTTTTTTCATATATACGTTTTACCAAAACAGAGTAGTATTTGAAAATAATGTGATCGAGTGCCTTTGATATTTATCTCGTTTATGGAAAAGAGACAAAAGAGAGTTCTTGAAAATCACATTAGAATGAATCTGTCGCTACTGCTATTGCATCATTTAAGAATGGTCAATCTACATTTGAGAATTCTAAACCATATAACTTCAACAAATTAACAAATTGTGAAGTCAATTATATTTTTAATTGGACCAGTATGACTTAACTAGACAATGGGGACTATGCATTCAACTTGAACCTATTATAGATCTTTAATACTGTCTGCAGTGCAACTAACTGTGCTGAAAGACTCGAAACTCGTCCCTAGGGTGATATGGTTAGAACAGTCATAAAGTCAACCATTCAAACGTAAGCAAATACAGCTCACATTTTCGCTATATGCTACCAATACTTTACCCAAGTAAACCAAAGCAGCTTTATGTTTGATGACTCCGTGACATGAGGAGAGCTTCGACCTCTCAGGGGTAACAAGAGATAAGTTGACAATAGCACTTGAGCAAGTTCCCCTCTTGAGTTACATTCAATCAATGTCAGACCAAGCCTAACGAATATGTCAATATACATATATGGCGATGAGAAACAGTTCATACTGTTCACAATGTCTTTTCGTTTAGCAACAATATACTCGAGGAAAATGTAACATTACAATATTGCAATAAGAAACATGGATAGATCATTGGGCTTCATCGGGCAGGACTTTCCTACAAGGAAATTGCCAGAACTCACTAAGCCGTCTGGTCAGGAAGCATGCACAAACAAATGATGTGAGGAGGAACCTTCCACGATCAGAAAGGCCAAAAGCTAACACGCCCCAGAAGGGCACTCAAAACATTCGCCTCAAAGCTCCCAGATTAAGGGCCAGAAGGGTCACCTGGTTATGGTGTGTGGACAGGCAGAGGTGGAAACTGATATCATGGAGGAGAGTACACTGGACCGACGAAAGTCGTGTCCTCCTTTAAGCTGTTGATGGCCGAGCCCGGGTATGGAGGACCAGGAATACACGTCTTGCCCCAGACACATTTCGACAAGGGTACCATCTGGCGGGGGATCCGTGATGGTTTGGAGAGACTTCTCCTACGACTGTAGACTCGATTTGGTGAATATACAGGGTTAACTCACAGGCGTTCGCTACATTCAGGAGGTTCTGGGTCCTGTAATTATTGATCGATGATATATAGTGTTCATGGAAGACAATGCCAGACTCCATTGTTCACTGTACTGTATACCAACATCTAGAAAAAAATTGTGTAACATGTGGCCAGCAATGTCACCTGATTTAACCCAATCGAGAATGTTTTGGGCATTTTGGGCAGTCCGATACAAAGAAGGGATCCTCCTGTATAAAACATGAGGGAACTGGAGGCCGCTCTTCACGATGAGTGGCAGCGGATACCGATGGAACAATTAAAGAAGCTGGTTAGGGGTATGCCAAGAGGAGTGGCTGCAGTTATTCGCTCACGTAGTTGCACCACACGTTACTGATGTTTAGTGATTCTTGAAACACTGATTCACTTTATTTAAGCTGCTTTGATCGGGTGGCTTGTAGTGACAATACTTAAACATGCATGTGTTTTGGATGAAATTCTAAGTCCCTCTTTATTTTCATGCACTTTTAGTGCCAACGCGATTACAAAACTTCTCTTGCAAATGAACAAATGACTGTTCTCTCAATAAAAATTGGTTTGGCTTATCTTCTTTTTCTCAGTCTCATAGCATACTTCAACAAAGTGCATCTCTCTGGGGAAAATCACGATTAACTTTTGTGTGTGTGTATAGATAAGTAAAACTTTAATAATTGCTTTATATTTCTAGTTATTTGTCTTTGATACATTGCTGAATGTTTTGTTTTGCATTTGTAATTGTATGGATTCTATTCAATTTACGGATTATTCAACTGCATAGAAATTGAAATGTTAATGAACTCCATACACGTCGAGCATCAATGTGAAAATTCTGTCAATGTCAGACGTAATGACAAACATTTTGATTTATTTTATTTAGATAATTGGGTATAAAGAATCATAATACTACTAAGGAAATAAATAACGTTAGCAAACAATTTGTTTTCTAGCAAAAGAATTTCGTTGAAAAAGAACAAAATTATTTCTAAGAAATATTATTCAATGTCGCAAATACTCAATATGGAAGTTTTTTTTACCAAAGTTTCAACCGAAATATTATTTTCAACGAACGAACTATTTTCATATTTATATATATATTTCATAATATTTTCTGTTTGGTGTGTTGTGTCTGAACTTAAATTCAATGCTTGGCTCATCTTATCAAGTCATAATGACTGCAAAAATAACACCAATTTGAGTTTGTGTTTTTAAAATCAAAATAGTGAATTGAAATGAAACTATATCTCAAAATGACACATATATGATTAATGATGGTTTTCCCCTGAAAATCTGGAGCCGATCTCACAAATGTTCTGTCATAGATATTACATAAAAATACTAATTTTATCTTAAAACATTTAGAATGTAAAACACAGAACTTAAGCTCTAAGTTACATTAAGTTATCAAATACTCAAACTATATCAGAAACTTATTGAAGAAATTGACGGCCATTCTCTCCCCACAGAGGCAGATCAAGTCGTGTTGATTTAGCTTTTGTTATGTTACGTCAGGGGAAACTGCCGGAACCCACGGATTTCGGCGTAATAGAACAGAGGCTAAATCAACATGACTTGATCTGCCTCTGTGGGGAGAGAATGGCTCGTAATGATTGACGGCGTGAAGTATCAGGAGTGAAGTCCATTTTCAAAATGTTTTCTTCATCACAAACCAACCCTCGTATTTTGAACAACACCAGAGGCATTAACAACATTGACACACAACATTACAACCAGTTTGACATTGTTTGAAGTAAATGGGAACTGAGACCCTTTAATCAGCAAATTAAAGGTGCAACCTCATCGCTTCCTAATTGAGGCATTAATGCATATATACGAGGGGCATGGACCACTTTAGTTTTTTTCTTAATAATAATAATAATAATAATAGTTCATTTGTAACGCGCGTGACTCCATGACAAATCATGCTCTAAGCGCACAGATCCAAAATTCACTCATCAGAGAAAGCTTGGCTACACAAATGAGTTTTTAGCCTGGACTTAAACAAGTTTAGAGTTTCACAACTTTTTATGTCATTTGGTAGTTGATTCCACTCTTTTGCAGCAACAAATGAAAATGATCTATGACCATAGGTAACTGTTTTTGTAACTGGGACAATCAAAAGATTCTGAGACTGTGATCGCAATGATCGAGTCGGGGTGTATGGCACAATACAGTCACAGTTTAATACCATAAAAAAACCTCTGTAATACTCATAAGTATTGAATCTTTGAAAAGTATTGATAAGGTGACATCTTGTAACTCGAATGATTAAAACGTGTTCACAATTAAATTAGCCGACTAATTATTTTGCTTGATATACGATTATAAGTCAGCAGTGGCAATAATGGGTGTCATACCCTCTGAAGAAATGAAAAAACATGCATTTGTATTGAATGAATAAATGTAAATAATTATGGACATCTAAAAACATGTCTACATGTACATTGTCTTTACTGTTAACATCTTATGAAGTTACAGCACGTTTTTAGGGGGAATATAAGGTGATGTCAGGAAAATGAAAATTAATGGTGTCAATTGAAAGACAATGTATTCAAACTAAATGGAGCAGTAAAAAATCAAATACATAACGTAAACTTTAGCCATGCGACTCCTTTTTCGTACACAAAATGAATTAAAGGTGTTCACAAAAACTGGCCGCCAATGGATTTTATGTGAATCTTCATACTTTGTCCTCTGACTATGGATGATTGGCTTGTGTTATGAGATTTTTGACACTGTCAGAATAATACATTTAACATTAATTTACAATTATCAGTGAAAACAAAAATCAAAAAAATTCCAAAAACCTGCTCCTGCCCTTTATAAGTTTCTATATTTTATAATAACTGTTTTGTGTCAACTTTTAAAGATCCAAAAAGGCCCCTCGGGTTGTTTTCATCTTATAAATATCTCTTGTGAAAGGACAATTGTTGAAAAGTATTTCTTATTTTAGTAAGTATGCTACTCCAAATCATTTAAATAGCCATTAGAGATATTTTCATTTGTCAAGCAAATGTCAAGTAGTTAAATAAGTAAACATTCACATTGACATTTCAACCTTCTCACATTAAATACGTTAATAGACAACGTAAATGACACGAATCTATATCTATTAATATTGAAATTAGAAAATACGACTTTTATTGTTTCTTTCTATATTTAAATGTGATGTGTGATGTAACAAAATCAGGATTAGCTTTCGATGATTGATAGCTGATGACAATAAAGTGAAAATGCTTTTAAGGGCCTTGCTTATATATTTGCAAAGTCGTTATTAAAATCTTGAATTAACTGAATGTACATTGAAAAGGAAATTACATCTTTCACCAACTAATCCATGTCAGGATTAAGCTAAGGACACCCTTGATATCTTGCCACTTGGATTTCAATTGATCTTTTTTCTTTTTGTAAAACCTTCGTCATTTGTATTTATAAATATGCCCAAAACAATACAGTTTCCTTAAGTATAGTGCCAGTATTTATTGAAACCAATTTCAAAGCAGATGTTATTGAAATTTGGGATTTTCAACATCATGACTAGTCCATGACAGTTATTTGACGTCTATGTAGATAGAAAGTGAAACGAAATAACATCTCAAATGTCAACAAATATGAAAATTAATGAAACCAATACAACAAACCAAGTAGGGATCGTTTCCTGGTTCACAGACCAACAAAACATAAATCAAGATCAAGAGTATCTATGTCCATTTAATGCGTAACTGAAACGACATGTAACCTCCCACGGTTCAGGTGGAAAGGAAGTTGGTAAATGGTGTTAGACATGGTTTGACATGCAGTGATACAATGATAAGGGGGAAAGTATCACATAAAAGTCTTTCTATTCATCAGCCACTGACAAAAATAATAAGAAGAAATTTACCGTTGGAATCGACACATTTTCCAAATGTTTCTGTCATAATGTTTAATAGTGTTCTTCAAAAAATCCTTTCACTTTATCATGATAACTTAAGATGTATCACTGACATAAACAGGCTTCTACAATATATCTTTTAATCGAACTATATCGTTTATTACAGCTGGCAATCACGTATCATTTCATATCAATCAAAACGTTAACATTAGTGTCTGTACTTTTAGCTCATCTGGCCTGAAGACCCAATGGACTTCTGGCATGGCATGGTGTCCGGCGTCCGTCCATAATCTTTGTGGAATTTCGACTTCTTCTCCAGAACCACAGGGCCTAAAAAGCTGAAACTTGGTGTGCAGACTCCTTGGTAAGTGAGAATTAAAAATTGTTGCTTTGGTGGCCCTGTGGCCCCATATAAGGGTCACAGGGGCCACGCCCTTAAAACCTATTTTCATCTTCTTCTCCGGAAGCATAAGGCCTAGAAAGCTGAAACTTTGTGTACAGACTCCTTGACTAGTGAGGATAATAAAATATAGATTTTGTGACCCTGTGGCTCTTACTAATGGAAAAACCACATTGGCCACACCTTAAAGCAAAATCAATTGCAAAGCCAGATGAGCTACAGAGCCAATCGCTCTATTTATTAGTGAAAGAAATGTTTTTGATTGCCCCTTTCAATATCTAATCAACATTCATTTGCCTTGAAAATTGGAATTAACGTTCAACTAAATTTCAAATCTTTTCAACTCTCAACATATTGACAGTAATTATGTTTCCTGTTCCCGAGGTGTAATCCACAAAACTTCGTCTTCAAGACAATAGAAACAATAAGACACTAACATAATATTATATAGAATATTGTTTGAATATATTGAATATTGAAGGTACGGTGAAATATGTAATGAGGAACGTTAACATTACAGTACAGTGTGCTATGTTAGACCTTGTAACTCATTTACATAATTGAGCTACAAATCGTACACTACAGGGAATGAAAAATTAACTTAATGCAACGATTAGGATAAATTGCATGCCAAAAACACTATCCTAAACTTCACTCCAGTCTGACGACTGAATTGTTAACCTAACTGCAGAGATAATATAAAGAGATTAACCTGAAGTGCCTTGACAAACGTTAGGTAACATTAACTCTTTTTCGGAAATGTTTAAGAAATATGATCAAGATCGGAATTATATTCGCCTACTTGTAGGCCATTACAAACATTTCTAGAATGTGAGAGTTATTTTGTGTTTGTGTGTTCATCAACCTTTTTTTGAATAATCTAACTAGTTTTGTTTTCTTATTAACGTTTTGTCGAAATGATTGTATAAATGAATTATTTGCTTGTGAAAGTTGTTTTTGAAGATGAGAATAGAAAAGTATTTGAAACCCTATTACAGAATTATTTAGATTGGTAAAAAGGTTTAAGGACAAATATGTCAAAGTAAGGTCTTCAATTTGTGTTTAATCATTTCAATGAAAATCTAATATTCTGCTTTATGTTTTGCGTTTACATCAGTAGTTTTAGACGTAAAACTTATTTAAATTTACTTATTAGTGTTTGATATGAATGAAATCATAATATTGCCCAAAAATTGTTAATCACAGCATAAGGTTAATTATTAAATATGTGTTCTTTCTACTCTCGTTACCATGTAATCATTCCCCTCAGAAGTTAATCAAGTCATTCCGTGCCTCGACGCCATGTTGGTGTCAATTTTAGAACTGCCATGAGCTTTACAAATACCATTCTCTCCCGACAGAGGCAGATCAAGTCATGAAATGTTGATTCAGCCTCTGCTATGTTACGCCGAGTTTGTGGGATAGAATGGGAGACGCCTGATTGGAGGCAATTAAAGTTAGTTGTGCAATCAGCGACGCTGTTCTTCAATCATTTTGGCTACTAAATGACGGCAAAGGCATTGTGATATGAACCACCCTTTCCATGCGAGAAGCGTTCTCATTTGCTTAAGAAATTCAAATGGATTGTGGTGCAAATTGTGTCCGCAAGGGGAAACTGCCGGAACCCACGTATCAGCATTTCTTGACTTGAGCTTCTTCTGTGGGGAGAGAATAGGGCTTTACGGTTTTTACCAACGAGTAAAGTAAAGATCTGGGACTTACACATGTGTGATACATGCATATTTCTTGCAGAACAGAAGTGAGTAAATGATATCATATAATACTGATAGGTATACATAGTAATCTTGTTGCCTATTGTTAATACCGGGGTTCATTTAAAGAATTCTATCTGCAACATAATTTTTGTATGAAATATGAGGTCCGAAACCTCTTCTGAACGATGATGGTTTCCAATGTTGGGCTGGATGAATTTGAGCAATTAAATGGAGTCGGTCAATATGCAGCAGAGTATGCTACTCCATGGTCATTTTCCTTTTTTAGCCAATAGTTATATCACATGTATGTTACATGGCTGTAATAGAAGTCAAAATAAGATATTTTTTAGAGATTACTCCTGATTTTGTTTCTCTGGACTTTGTGTAACAACTTATCATTTTGTAACATAATGTTCCACGCGATCCTATTATTGAGGGTTTTTGACCCACTACGTTAAATCGGTTTTATCAAAAGCATTCATTTCTTAATTATACTATTGTACAAAATACCAAACCTGGACAAAGGATGGGATCAATGTCTTTTCAATCTGGTTTCACACTCTTTATAGAGTTAATACGTTTGAGTAATCTGTTTATGCCACATTAAGTAATCCTTTTATTATCAATTAAATATATTTGTACACACTTAATGAAGTTTGAAGTATCGTATTTGAGGTAAAACGATTTACTTGTAGAAGTTAATGTGCTTACAAATCTCGTTTTTGTTCTATCTAATGATAACATAACGCAAGGAACTATCAACATGGAGTTTAGATATTGAATACCATAAGGTATCCATATTTTTGTCTTCGATAATAAACTACCTGTAAAGAATGCGTGTCCTTAATTGTTAATTGACTTGTTTATAACATGTGTTTGATTGATGCAAAGAATTAAAAGCTCATTTTTAATACAATATATTTAAACTGATCTTTTAATTCTTGCTCATGAAGCATACACATTTATCATATTATAATAAATCTGAACTCATTCTGTGATCATGTGAGTCTTGTCAATGTTCATATGATAAAGATAACACCTATTTGAATGCAATCAACACAAACGTATACATGGTAAATATTAGGAAAGAAAGTTAAGCATTGAGGGAGTGAGCTGAGTTGCCAGCCTACGCGTTAGTTAATAGACAACAGCAGAAGCACGGACAACACTTAGAGATTAATGACAATCAGTCTGGAAATAGTTGAAGTAAACATAGGCTGGCTTGAAAATATTCTTACCTCGTTGTAACTCAAATCATACGATATGTACATCAACAGATTGGGCTAAGGAGGTTGGGGGTGGTTCTATACTCTTCCACGAGTTTCACTTTTTCTTACACAAAATGAATTAAAGGTGTTCACACAAAATGGCCGCCAATGGATTTGAGGTGAATCTTCCTACTTTGTCCTCTGACTCTGGAAGATTGGCTTGTGTAATGAGAATTTTGACACGGAAAATAATACATTTAACATTAACTTACAATTATCAGTAGAAAAATAAAATTAAAATTTTCAAAAAACGTGCTACTTCCCCTTTTATGCATTGATACATGTAACTTCCTTTTCGATATGATATTTTATTTTCTTGCCACCTTTAGAATACTATTCAATCATGTTTACATGTATCACCTGTCAAACAAATGTCATAATGTTATCATGAAATGCAATTCATATTTATTAAATAAACTTGTATGAAGCAACTACTGTTGCATATGGAATTTTGAAAACTAATTTGAGACTGGTTCGATTCACATGAACATTGTCAAAAATTACAAATACCTTTATCTTTATGCATTTCATGCGATCACTATGGTACATAAAATGTTCTCATAATATATTTGCGATATCTTATCTGTTGTGCTCAGTGAATTAAGACAGGAAAATGTAATAATCAATGTAAGCAATACAACAAAAACAATTCGCATGACTCATTTGTATTACTGTAAGGGAAATGCTAAGCAGGACCAAGAGTATCAATGTCAATTAAATGTGCAACCTTAATGACATGGATTGACATTGTTTAGATAGAAAGGAAGTTGGTTAAAGGTCTCAATGGACATAATTTGGCATGAAGTGGTACATTGATCAGAGTTTGTGCGTTGATTTTTGTTTGCACATTTGCTAAGACTGCAAACTGGTTTTAAAGACTTTTCTTTTCCATTCGTTCGACACAGATAATTTTCACATTGTGTACCGTTTGATTCAACAACTTTCATGGTATTTACAACAATTTCAACTTATTGCATCACAGTGCATGCCAAATTTGCTAAAGTATGCTGCTTAAGTTCTCTCTTCTATCAAGTCCAATTCCAAAACCTTGCATAGGCTTCAGATTAATTATATCAACAAGACTCATATTGCATAAACTCTTATAAGTGAACCCTTAACTTATTCATGTTTCCTTGACAAATATAGCTTATTTCAACACAGCTCCTCTGTAACTGTTTTTGCCAAAGTACATAAATTTAACTCGTGAGCGTTTATTTCAATCCTAAAAACCATATACGGGTTGCTTACCCATGTATTTGACTTCACAGACTATCCTAACCTCGATCCCTTTGCCCTATATAATAATGATTTTTTTTGCTTGTATTTTTGTCTCTTTGACCTGAATGACACAAACTTTTCTTCTCATCCTTGAATTAAATGTATTTAACAAAAGCTCTCGCGAATATACAGACGTTTTTATGTTATGCACAATCGCTCATACATGTATATACTAATGTTCTCGCCGGATTACTCATTGCAGTGATAGCGACAACATACGGGAACCCGATCTGGGGTTCGCTATCATTGCTTAATTACAGTAACAGCGGTAATCTATATTCGGGATTCAGCGCTATCAGTGTGCTTGGTGCATTGATAGTGACTGGAACCTCTTGTTACATTGCAGTGATAGCGTAAACATCGGGTGGCTGAGGGTAACAACAATATAGATCGACAGCTAAACTCAGTAATTTGTGTTCTGTCTTTTAATGCTAAAGTGAGCTAAAAGAATCCATTAGGCTTCTTCGGCTTCTCAAGTTGTTTTAATTGACGAGAACAAGTTACATTGATGTTAGACACAGAGATGCATATTATTGTTACATATGTTACTGTTATCAAGGCCACAAGTCCATGTTTACCCATCTGCTCTGTGCATGGGATAACAAAACTTTCAGTTAAAACTTTGTTGATAAAGTTGTTTAATTTTGGTCATTATTTATAAGTTATGTCATTCGTTGTTCAATTGCATTATAGCCTTTTCTTTTCACGTCTGACTTGATCTAAATTTTCTCAATATTTGAAATCATTTGACCCTGAAAAGAGGTCTGTGCTACGGAATTTGCCATGAATTGTCAAACTTCTTTTGAGGTGGAGATTTAGGTGATGTGTAGTAGTGGAATCATAGAAATCAGATCACATCTTATTAAATAATGTAAGAACATTACAAGCAAGCAATCCTTGATTGGGACATTCAATTCAGAACATTCATAAATATAACTTTCTCTATCTGTTGTCTACCTCGAGAAACTAAAACTGAGCTCGATCTCGGTTGACATTGATTTCACTATCAAAATTCTGCCATGGCAGGAGATCCAGCAACATCGACGTTCATAAGTAGCACAGACAGATTGAATGTACATTAAATCAACAGCAGTCTGTTATTACTCTAGACACCTTAACTTTGTTTGACAAGATTGTTAGCTTCTGTCCTAAACAGTGTCTGCACGTTCGTTTAGCGTCAACCCAAGGTTAAATTAATTGTTGACCAAATAGTCACATCTTGACAGATGGTCAAACGCATTTAAATACAAAAAGCATTTGAAGTATCATGTCCAGTATCACTTTCTTGATAAAAGTATTTACATTGAAAAGGATCCTCCCTGTACTTAAGAAGTTGCCAAATCCATAAACGTTTTTTTCATATACACAATTTCTAAATGCCTCTTAAAGAAAGTACGACTGTCATATATGATTCATATTTGGACAAGAATTATATTAGTTGTCAAAGCCTTCACAACAAAAAGGGGAAAGTCACACGGATTTGGGCTGTAATTGACATCTTGTCATAATCGTTTGGACATTACAAGAGATGTGACACAAAGCTCCTCCAAGTTTATAAGCGATAAATTGAACAGCTTCATTCTGTTTTCAGTTCATACAGAAAACCTGTATGAAAGTTTAGCAACACTTTGGTGACATAGAAGGATAATAAGTTGATTGATGATGTCAGTATAATAGCATGGCTTTAGATTTTAATGAATAATGTATCATGACTGAATTGATGATCAAGGCAATTCTACCTCGATTGACATCAATGCAGTTGAATGTATTTTTAATTGTACCTACTAAAAAATCCAAAAATACAACGGTATGTTTTATCTCTTTGGACCACACCACCTGATTGGTGACTTTAAGATAATTACTGCTGAAATGGGAGTCACAACAGAATAAGAAACTATATATATACATGTATATATAACCATGACCAGCCAGTTGTTTCGGTCTATCGGACCTCGTCAGCATGGTGTGTGTGGAACATGGTTGAACTTTCAGCAATGCAACGTTATCAACGAGGCAAAGCAGTTTAAGAACGTTCCACTCATTTGCATAGAGTGCTCAAACTGTATTTCTAAAATGGTCACGATGGAAAATTATACAATACAACATATATTTTAAGTGCGATTTTAAGTAAATACTTCATCAAATGAAAAATTCTTCATTACTAGATAATGATATTTTCACACACATTTCTAAATGACAAAGCCAATCAAACTAGTCTATAAATTGGTTTTATAAGCTAAGGTTTGGCATGGATGATCCAAGCTCATACCTTATTTTTTTTCAACAAAACAACTTCTAAAATCAAATAGGCTCTAGAGCAAACACTAAGATGCCACAAGATCATGTCATGCCAAAAGTTTTCATTTGTTTATTATGTTTAATAAGCAGATTTCCGTAACACGTCATTCTCTCCCAAAAACAGGCAGCTCAGTCGTATTCTATAATGACCATCAGATAACGAAAACTTCTGCTTATTTAACACTTAGGAATTTGAGAGTTATTACGTTCAAGTAGCGAGGAATTTGAGAGTTATTACGTTCAAGTAGCGTAACTCTTAATTGCAACATGAAATCCCTCAATGTTCTTATGAATATGTTACATAAATGTCATTTGAGGAAAGAAGGGAAGTCATAGTACGTTTATATCTTATGTATCTTTACCAGGAGAAGTGAAGTGCAAACTAATCATTCGAGGAAGCCATGTGTAGGATCTATTCGAGTTGGTATGAAAGCAGAAGGTTGAAAACATTATATGCATTATAGTTCAAATAGTTTTTATTATTAAACTCGAGCAATTGGTAAACATTTTGTCACTTTTCCTTTCCCAAGCGTCGTTATCAAGCGACGTGACTGAAGCACAATTAAACAGTCACATACAGGTTTGGGACCATGTTAAGAATTCGAATTCGTTTATTTGATATCGATAACCGATACTAATCAAATATTTAAAATCCTTTGGGTACAAAATCATGGTTCCAAGGCTATTCACACACATTATAAACCTATCGGGGACTTCGTCTATTGTTTTGGAGGTCTCTTGTTTTCCCGTAATAACCTCCAAGGAGGTTTTACATTGGGAAGTCAGGGCATTATGTTCACATGTAAGACCTACTCGGGGGTTGGAAAGGTTTTATATTCATTTGTAAGAACTTCTCGGGGATTGGAAGGCTTTTATATTTCAATGTGTAACCTAACCCCTAAGTCCATATTATCTTGAAAAAAAGTTTCAATGCTTCCAATGTGTGGGATTCGAACACTCAACCCTCTGAACCGTAAGCAAGCACTCTAACCACTACTCTAACGGGCCAGATAGAAGTGAAAGATATGTTAAACAATCTATTGATTGAAGTTCAGATTTCGGTAAAAGAAAATCGGCCCTAAAGCATTATGAAATCCAATTGCATTTTAATTCCAATCTTAAATGCATACAAACATTCAAAATGGATATTAACAGTGTTACACCTTTATATTTGTGATAAATTTAAAGGATCCAAATACGGTGTCAACCACGTGACTTGTCGATTGTCATTTGTAAAACCTTACACCTCGAAGAATGCTTTGCACGTGCATTTTGTGCTATGTCAATATCAAAAAGGCGTTTGAACACAATG
The DNA here is from genome assembly GCA_916613615.1 of Steromphala cineraria. Taxonomy (NCBI): domain Eukaryota; kingdom Metazoa; phylum Mollusca; class Gastropoda; order Trochida; family Trochidae; genus Steromphala; species Steromphala cineraria. Next base: position 60,586,364 of record OU744729.1, read on the forward strand.
GTTATTTTGAAGGAAATTCATTTTAATCTTTTATATTCAGAATTAAAGCGACAGTATAAAGTAATGCAATCCAATAATAAATGTTAAAATAAACCGACTAATGAATCCTTGATATTTGTTGTTTTTTCCTCAATTTTTATGATCAGTCTAAAAATATGATTACAAAGACTACAATATGGACAAATGATTGCGGTTGTTAATAACGGTATCTAAGTTAGTTAAAACACTCGAACTCGGTTATGCTTGGGTTTTCAAAACCTTCGGAAAGAAAGCCTCGCGGGAAGTAAGACCTCAAGCTTCGCTTTCGGTCTTACTTTCCGCTCAGCTTTCTTTCCTCAGGTTTTAACCCTAACGTAAACTCGCTAAAGCAGAATCACGAGCCCTTTGCCCCCATCGTAGGGTTCATTGTGGCACTGCGTGAAAAAACTTCCAGCACAAAACAGTTGCATCTATAGCTTGGGCCACTTGTGTCGAATGGGATTTACCATGGTTATGTTCATGACCTAAAACAATGAAATTATATTTTTTACAAGTAAAAATACAATTGATCAATGAAGTCATGATAAATTATACATTATCCAATAACTAATCATGAGGAAGGTTGAAACACCATTCTTATTGTTTGTCTAGGATTTCCCAAGAATAGTTTTACTTTTCATTGCGTGAATTTGTGAAATTCGTTGAATAACTTTCAAATTAATGCTACATGTACCATTTTACTTTATTCACGGTTTAAAACTGGATTGTGTTATATGAAAATATTTAAACCGACTCATAAAAACTATAGTTTGCTATTTCAATGCAATGATGTAGTGGAAATATATACACATACTATGTAGTTTATTCATTTATGAATTACTTCGTTACAACATTAACATTGGGTTTTATGATAATTCACTTTATTATATAATTGAAGGTGAGATCAGTAAAAATAACCCTCTATCTGGCGACTGTGACGATAATCTTTACTGAGTGGCGATAAACTTTATCACCGAACCAGTAAGGTCAACTTAAGATTTTAGACGTCATGAAACAATGATCTGACCTAACGAATGGGACGTTACACTGTTACTGCGGGAACGAGCTCTTTCATGCGGCCGCATAATTAGTAGAATTTTATCATGACATGTCTTTCAATTCTTCACAAATACCATGTACATCTCATTTCGTTAGGTAGGAAGGTAACATATTGTAACTTGTGGCTCCACACTCGTGGAAATATAAACTTTCTACCCAACTCAATCAGATAAGAATGGCATAAGTGAGGAAAGACTGATATCCTCTAAGATCTGTAGTCATCAATAAATTTGGTAAGATTCACATTTCAATTGCGATTAAGCTTCTAGGTAAATGCTATATATGAAACAATGCCAACTTTCGCAGCCCTGCGATAGACACATACATATATTGAGAGAGGTACTCGCAATGTACTACAGAAAAAAAGGCATAACAGAAAAAAAGATCAGTCGTAATTAGTTTCGTTTGGCACTTCCTGTATGTGGACTTCGAGCTGACGTAAAAATCCTACTTTTGAATGGCACAAGTGGATCAATCAGGACAGGAGATCCATTTGAACTATGAGATATATTGAACAGCTTATGTAGTGATTATGTGAAGAGTCTTTCTGGGTGGAAACCCTCTTCAAAGTAACATTGTGTTTTGGCAGATGTTGTGGATGAATACAAATCGCGTAAAGATATCTGTCATCTGATGTTTTGAATGGTAACTTATGCGGCGCTCATGTTGACATGACGTGCCTGAAAAAAATACTTTTAGTTATGCAATTAACAATGGTTTGATTGGCCAATGATTGATTTATTATTTTAATTATTCAAACCCAAATATCTTGTTGACATTATTATTTTGAAGAGCAAATTATTAGTGTGTAAATATTCTTCGATCAATGATATAAACATGTTAAAGTCTTTAGTCGTTTGTTATATGTTGTATTCCATGTAGTTTGTCATTAACATTTGGCAATCATCATTATCATTAACATACTATTTTATAATATTTTTTATCTAAACCTTCTCATTTGTTTGCTTCATCTTAGCGTATGTACCAAATCAATACCTGTCAATATTTTAACACTGCCTTAAATAATATTAAGAAACAAATTGATAACCAAATGTCATAAACTCTAGCTCTTTAAGATACAAATACACATTTCTATATAACGTCCTTTTAAAAAACATTTAGTAACAAACTGTTTTAATAATCATCACTCAAAAGTTTATTGTGTCCAATTTACAAACGTGACTGCTTACCCAAACAACAGTGCTCATAAACACATAAACATTATCTATGTTTAACCTAAACTTAAAACATAATAATAAGTTTGACGAATTCAAAGATTTTTGAAACTGTAACGATAACCTCACAACACATGGGTACTGTAACGATAACCTCACAACACATGGGTACTGTAACGATTACCTCACAACACATGGGTACTGATGAAGAAAATACTTGACTGAATGATTCAGCTGTGAAAATGTTCTACATATCCACAACATAATGTTAACTTTTGGTGACACAAATTTTCATAAACTGAGGTACACAAGTCAAGACACACTGTCACGGATCGGGAGACATATTGGTTTTGGTTGAGTTCCCGTCGGCGTCGGCGTTCCCATTCGTTTCCGGGTCATAACTCTGAAACTACTTGACCAATCTTCACCAAATTTGGTATACAGCTTCTCCACATCATGTAGATGTGCCTTTTGGGTTTTTAATATCTTTTAAATTGTGTATGTTTTGGGTTTCAATTGAAACATTTTGAACTTTGTCATTTTGAAGGGTAGGGTTAGTTTTCATGTCAAACTGCATAAATGTTGATTAACGATTCCCAAAAATATAAATCAGATATAACCAAAACTTACAGTTCAAGCTGTTTTATATAAAGATGGTTTACATTTAAGTTTGAAAATAGTTTTTCGTATTTTCAAAAATAAGATTAAGCTGAAACGGTGTATGGGGGAGACATCTGTTTTTACAAGTAAAACTCTTCTAGTTCTACATGCAGCAGGTAACATGTCAGCTGTATCTTAGAAGTATTATACAAACAATATCGTTGATATCGTAGAACTTTTGAGGGATCACGTACTGCATGCTGCGCGATCCAAGTTTGTTTGTATATGTTTCCGAAACTTTGGGCATGATAATGAGTATTTGATTGTTAGATCCATTACGAACATCGTGGATGTATTATAAAAACAATATCGTTGATGTCGTAGCACTTTTTTATACTTTACTTTTGAGGGATCACGTACATTCGCGACCGCATGCCGCTAGATTAACGTTTGTTTGTATATGTTTCCAAATCTTTGGGCACGATAATGATTATTAGCTTGTAAGATCCATTCATTCATTGTCACAAAGGTCTTTACAAACTAAGGAAAGCATCAATTCAACCTTACTTGATCGATAGTTGATGCGCTTCTATGAGTATCAATAGAGAATTATAGAACCTCTTAACTTCAGTACATAAAAGTGATACGTACATATAAAAGAGTCCTGATTGCAATCTACAGGGACAACTACACTATACAAAAACAACCCTGTTAGACAATATTAGACATCGAACTTTGTGCATTTTCAATTTTATTTGAATAAACAATAAAATATAACTCACGCTTAATGTTTATCTTTATCTGAACAAAATACAAATCAGATTTAAATATATGGTATACTCTGTAAGTCATTCTTCCTTATGTAATGTGGTTTCAGATTAAAGGTGATCTAATGAATAATTGGTGCATTATGATTCCAAACAACAGTAAACTCGAGGTGTTATGTCAGCCATTTTCTAGTATATAAAGGGATGTAACTAGTTTGTAACTTGATAAAATAAGGACTGTAAGAAACTTAAATAAAATAATCAAACTTAGTTTAAATCTTAACACATCTAATACAAATTTTTGTTCCCAACATGTATATGATTAATAACATCTACGTTATCATATAAGAAATGATTTTCAGATTAATTTTGGTCGTTTAAATTTGCTTAAGAGATCACATTGTTTTGTCAATTTAAGTAATAATTGGCATAAAACGTCTTTCCATATATATTCTAGATCTATAGCACAAAGGACATTTATAACTGTATTAGTAACATTCACTCCGTCAACTGACAAGATACATAGATGTTATCATGCGAGTGTGTTTTGGGATCGTAAATATCGCCAAGGCTCGCAAAATACAATGTTTATTCCTAATGCAGGATATTTACGATCCCAAAACACACGAGCATGATAACTTCATAATCATACAATGTCATTTTAAAATTTAATTCGAAAAAATGCCTGATAATACCATTTCAATAGTTGAAATTGTTTTAAAATTCGCGCATTGATATATGCAAATGAATAGAGCAATGACTCTGACGGTGAATTGACAAAATATAATTCCTCCTTATATATGCCTTTTATTGCCGTTTGAGTTATTTTGTCACGACTCCAAAGTTTTGAAATTTTAAAAATCTATAAAATACGATGATTTTAGAAATTAGACACATTTTAAATGGTCTTTGGCGGGATCGAACTGACGTTCTTTAATCCGACGTCATCGAGAGGACGAGTCAATCTCACCAAGGGGCAAGAGTTGCTTCTCTTCGCCTACGTGACAATGGCAGTTTGCGTTGAGACAGCGATTGAACGAACATTGATGGCCGGAGAGCTAAACATTAAAACTATATCATAGTCTGTGGAATCCAATTAATATTAAAGTAAAGAACACCGAAGATTGGTAAAGGACTTGTTTGAACACGAGACTTGAACTGCCTTTGGTACCTGTGAGTTAAATTGTTCCGTCGGTTTCATTCAAATCGTGATGACAGTGTTTTAGCACTGCTAAGTCATACATATGGCTAAAGGCCCATACAATTTTGTTGTTATTTCTTAGATTAATGTTTGTGCAATGTATCATTAATATTGTAATGCCTCTCTCCGTTACTAAAGGCGTTCAAAATGTTAACGCTTGTGACGTCATCGGAGTTTTCGAAAGAAGTTCCGACCTTGACCTTTGAAATTTGCATCGGTATCCGTATATGACCCTTAGCCACGCCCAACGGATATCGAAAATATCCGTTGGCTTTATTATGCCGAGAACACTATCCATTGTATGATAAAAAACAAATACATGTGCATTGAAATAAATTTTTTTTATTTGGCGGTGTATCTTTTCTAGTAAAATTATTTTTATATTTAATGTTTTTGATATGTCTTTGCAGAAAAAAGTCCGACAACAAGAGTCCATTAAATAAAAAATGACGGACCGGAAAGTTGCTTTTCATTTCATCCCGTCCTTAGAGTATTTCATTTTATTTATTTGTCATTTTGTCATTATTTAAAACATTTTTACACTTGCTGATTTAATAACTGGTACGTAATAAAATTATGAACATGTTTAAAAATTCACAGTTATGTCAATGTGGCACTTTCTTAACTAATAGTATTTATCTATCTAGAATTGCTCTTCTACTATATTTACAGCAAATTTCAATATGCTCGAACCGTTTTGATTTAAAATGGCAACAGCTTTAGCTTTGAACAATTTCCACCAGGAAAGTTATTGCCGGCTATCAATCTTTTTTGTTTATTTTAGCAACAATAAACTTTCAAACACATTGCTTCCTATTTCGAAAATCAATAATCATGTCCGATAAGAAATAATTCAATGGCCGTCAACTAAAAATCTTACGAAAATATCAATCAATCAGCTTTACAATTTGTTTGGCAAGAAATAAGACTAAAGATTATTCGAAAACTTTTCATTTAATTCATTCTGCCTGAAAGGGTTGATTACAATAATACAAGAGCAAAATACATGAAATCGCCATGGGCTATCAGTTATTCGAGACGTCAAATTAAAACTAACTATTTTGTTTTCTTTTTAAACCGGAGTGGGAGCTATTTCAATGATATCAAGTTTCTGATTAAGACAAAGGTTATATAGCAGGAAATGTGTACATACAGCATAAATCATTTTGAAACCAATTTCAGAGATATATCTTAAAACGTTTTGAAAAAACAAACTCCATTTCTTTTGGTCGAAGTTTTCATTTGTGTCATTCCGGATTAATTAGATGAGGTTTGCACATTAAGAGCAGAGATGTTTCTAATACACTTTCGAACCTTGACACAGTTGGATTCAAATCGGCCTAGTTCCGAGGAATTCAATATTCAAAGTACTAACTCTACGGATATGAAATCCTCTACTCTGGTTCTGACCGCACCTCCGTTCCTCGCATGTTGTTTTACCAGTTTAGTGCAGCCGAAACCCAGTCGTAAGCGGACCAATCACATCGTCATGCTTATAAAACTGCTAGCGGTGATCATATTCAATGGTTAACAGGAGTTATTTGCCCCTAGCTACTTATACCGAGGGCTGGTGCAACCAACGATCGGACCTTATTTAGAGGAAACCTATCACAATTAAAAAAAAAGAATTCTCGATAGACTTAATATCTTAAAACTTATATTCCTCGGAAGTAGATAAATGTTAATCATACTGAACCTTGATATAAAACTGAAGGAATCTTTGAAAGGCATTCTAAAGTGGTAAATATTCTGTTGATACGTGGTTACGTTTTAGTCACTAGTGACTGATAACACAATATCTGACGTCATCGGACAATGCTCTGACGTAATGTCACGTTTTCGTTGTTTATCTCATGTCGTGCGGCAATCATAATGATATAATTTCATCTTCACTCGACGAGACAAACATGACTTTTGTTCAGAAAAGATAAATGTTATCTAATTATCACATAGTGTAATTGTCACTTGAATATTGCAATTAATGAAATGTAAACATACACAATGGATTTCTGAGGCGAAAAGTAATAAATATTTCCAATTAATCACACCTCGATTCAAAATTTGACAAGTATTTGTGATGATAATATTGAGACATAATTCTTTTCTACAGGAAATTAAAACGACGTCATGACAACCAAAATGTATGGAAGTACAGGCAAACTGAAAGTGTTGTTATTTACTTGTTTTTAACTTGTACCTGTTGAGGAAGAATTCGGTGTAGAATGAAGAATGCATAAAAGAAAGAATCAAATTCTGATCTAAATCCAAATTGTCTTCACTTGATACTCATCAATTTGAAATACTCATTATCCTACCTCATGTAAGAATCTCGATCTCTGATTGGTCCCCGTGACCCTGGATAAATACTGATATCACCCTCTTGAGCGGGGTGATAAATTATTTATATCCCGGCACATAAAAAGGATGATAAAAACGTGCAGATTTAGCGTCTTGAAATGTACAATGTATGTTACCTCGAACACATGATCAAGCTGGTTACTTTTGATCAACCGATATGTAGCCTTGAACAAAGCATAGTCAAAGGGTTTACACAGTTAACGTTTATCTTTATCTTCATATTATATGCGTTTTGTTTAAACTTTCGGTAAGATAAATTCGTTATTCCATTCAGAGGCGGGGTCGTTGGGGAGTTATCAGCCTCTCGTTTAGTGTTATGCAACTTGCCTTCGGCTCGTCGCATAACACCAAGCTCGAGGCTGATATGTCCCCATGCACCCCGCCTCTGAATGGTATACCTTATAATGTATCGCTTCAGTGGTTTTAACGTTTCAAATATCTATATGATTTACGGGTACACGTGTGTAGTATTTTCAAAAATTATAAAATTATCTTAACATATTTTGGAAATATTATAATCAAGACAGACAATACTCCATGTCAACCAATAACATTAAAGGAATAGAGCAGCCGATATGCATTCCTGTTTTATTGCAATACCACAATCATTATTCGTTTGCACAGAGTCTCAAAAAATTCTTTTTAATCGAGATTTTACAGAATTATACTTTCTGTCACTAACTGTTGTCAAAACTAATTGTCTTTTAGCTTGGAATAAGCCAGCACTATCAAGTAATTGAGATGCTAGAATGGGATCTGGAAATTCTAGTTGTTAATGTTAATATTCATTGTATTTTTTTGCTGTTGTTATTTATGTCTGAGTTTCTTCATGTAGTGGAATATATTTTTCAAAAATTATATTATTGACATTAACCTTTTTTATAAATGTCACTGCACCGTCAAAAGTATTGACTCTTATTCAGTCATCTCATACAGCCATTTTACATCTTTATGAGACGCGAAATGGTAAATTAGAGATAAACAAGTATTGCTGATGTATAAGGGAAAAACTAAATTAATACAATTAATGAAAAATGGTCCTACGGCAAATGATGTGTTAATTATCACAAGGAAGTATTCCTGCAACTCATGTAAGGTGTAATCATTGTAATTTAATCTTTAACATTAGCAAAGATCCATTCTCATTCATTGACTTGAGTTTTAAACTTTTAATGGAAGAATCTAAGGTAGCAAAATGATCGATTGTAGTTGTTAGGAAAATGCTGAGATTGCACGATGAAATGTCATGCGTAATGAATGCCTTACGCATATTGTCTGCCATATCATTTTACTTATTTAATATCCATCGTTTTGTCTTTCTTATTCTGATCAAGACCTATATCCTCAAGTCAAGCAAACACAATTTATGATAAACTAGCGACATTCACTTCTTACATGTACACATATTTATTTAAAAATAGTATATGTCATTGGAAAGGTTTTAGGTGCCATTGCGTCAGAGAGGAAAGTAATACTGCTTGTCATCTAGATATGTGACAGTTTTATATAGGAATTTTCTATCACAGAATAATCATTAATAGCTATAACTATAAAATTGAAAACGAGGGTATGTAAACATTATAACATATTTAACGCATTTTGACATTGATATGTATTCATATGATATGCAATAATACACATGCTAATCTACTTTCTACGCTCACTTTAAGATGGGTAGATAAGAGAATCTTAAAAAGGAAAGTTACATGTTACATTTCAATTTTGTTTTTGAGTTATTTCCCCACAAGGTCAAAGCTTCAATATTAGGATAACTATGAGAGATAAATTCGTAATACTTCCATTGAGCTAAAAATCAAACATCGAGTAGGGGTATAAAAATCGTTATTTTCAGGGTTTTCATTAAAGTTTAAAAAAATCTTCACTCCCTAACTATTTCAGTTATCTAAATGAAATATACAACTATGAATGCAGATGAAAAGACTAACATTATTCATGTTATTAAGTTCATGTGTTAAGTCTCATTAGATTGCACAGTGGTCTGAAACTTCATAAGGATCTGAAACATCTATTTTTTACATTAAACACATGAAATCTTTGTATCTAAAAACGGTGACAGATATTTCCACCAAATGTTTCATGGGCCGCCATGTTGGATGTCTGATAAACCTTGAACATTGAATAACGTGAAATTTCATTGTTTTGATGATATATTACTTACTGTATACCTTTGACAAAAATGCATGTGAAGGTCAAACACGTCGAGAAGGAAGTTTTGAAGACCTAAGTACTGCCGCGGCAGTCCTAGTTACCTTTGGTTTGTATTGTATTGTATTGAGTAAAGAAAACGGTATCTACATCATATTGACTTGGCAAGAAAACAAAAACCACGAAATTGTCCAACATACAAACACACTTGTGGCTGATTAAAACTATTTTTAGTGTGACATGAAATGTGATTGAGATGACTTTCATCATTCTTAAAAAGTCAAAAGTCAAGTTTCAATGCCAAAATTGTCAAGCTGAACATTTAAGTCGCATTTGATAAACATGTTTAAAAATCACTGTCCAGTTAAACAAAATCTCAAAACTTTTATTTGAGGTTTTATAAAATTGCTTAGAAAAGAGCAGAAAAATATTGAAATCACTGTATGGTAACTCCTAAGGTATACGTAGTTATAAGTTATAATCATCCTTTGGTTACTAGTCCCTCTGCTGTAATTCTTTGATTTCGTTCATTTCACGATCATCTTTTTTAATTGAAATTAAAATATTGAAATCTATCTGACACATTTTGAAAATGAAAAAAATAAATTCACGCGATATTCTTGTTAATCTGTATTTGCATAAATTTCTACGATCAGCTCGTTGTTACTGGTGAAATGCTAGAACTATGACTTGTAAGAAGCAGGACATTCTCTCCCCGCAGAGGCAGGTCAAATCATGTTGATTTAGCCTCTGTTCTGTTACGCCGAAATCCGTTGGTTCCGACAGTTTCCCTTGGCGAAAAAAACCAGTACATTTGAATTTCTTCATCAAATGACATCGCTTCTTGCATGGAAAAGGGTGGTTCATATTACAATGCCTTTGCCTTGTTTCAGTAGCCAAAATGATTATTTAAGAACAGCGTCGCTGATTGCACAACTAAGTTTGATTGCCTCCAATCAGGCATCTCCCATTCTATCCCATAAACTCGGCGTAATAGAACAGAGGCTAAATCAACATGACGATCTGCCTCTGTGGGGAGAGAATGGAATCCGGAATGATGAATGGAAGTTTGCAAGAGTTGAGTTGATAGAGGCCTAAACAGAATATGAACTGATGTTCGGCTCCTTCACTTGGATTATAATCTAAACATATATTGAAATACAAATTAAATCAAGCTCGTTGGAATATTGATTAAAGTCATGAAGCTATTATTGCAACTCTCAGGGCACAATAAATGGCATCGACTTGAGCTAGTACTGCAATGTTACACACTGACACTCTCGTTGTAGCATTTGTGAGATTGGCTAACTGGATAGGTCGGCCTTCTCTATAAATGGTTCCCCAGAGATAACCTGTCGTCTACTGCCCCGTATCAAGGTGATTTGTAGACATTGTGTTCCTGGAAGCAGTCTAAGTGTAATGGTAGATAACGCTATAATATAGGAGATAATTGTTTGCTCAATTCGAAAAGCCTTATTCAGAATAAAGCATTTGTTTTTTACAAAAGAAAATTTTATGTTTGTACATACTGATTAAAGAAACAACGATGATGAAACAGATTTTATTCTATTACTATTAGTTACTAAATATTTTAATAAAAATAATACTAGATCTAGTTACATGATAATTAGAATCAAAAATTGTTTAAAGTTATATGTAGACACTTCAAACAATTGTAAAACTTTCAGAAACTAGTTGACAAATGCATATGTGAATAGGTTGAATTTTGTGTGTGTTAAGATTGCATGATTAGAGGCATCACAAAAATGTGACTCTCTTCAGTATATGTGATAAAATACAAACAGTAAACAATACAGAATACAATTCAAACACAAAATCAAACAAGAATTTGATAGTTATGTTTGACGTTATGAAGTCTTTTAAACATAGCAAATCATTTCTTTTGATCAGAAATAATGTGAAATTTTCATGAATAAGGTGGCCAGGTTCAACAATTTTGTTTTATCATTGTTTGCTATCTCTTTCATTGCTTTTGTGATTGTTTAGGGTTTTCGTTGCCTCATTATGAAGCTCCTTCAGTTTATTCATTTTGTTGCATTATGCCTATTCATAATTTCTATTAACCAATATGATGATGTGAAACATTTCTGAATGTTAGGAATTGTAATTGTACTAAAATAATCGTTTGTAATGATGTTATTTATCATTACTCTAGTTTAACACGATTTGTGTCGGCTAATCAAACAAAGGCTTAATCATTTGAACATTCAGGATGGATGTTCTATCATTAAATATATTATATATATATATAAAATATAAAAGCAATAAATACATAATGCCGGGTTTTTCTCCTACCGGTTTCATTTTAATCTTCAGGGAGAATGATACATTCCAAAGGTATATATATATGACAAACACTAAAGCACAACTTTAACAAGCGCTATAATAACGAGACAAATTAATAATTACATATAGTAGGAGCACTGTAAAGAAACGGGTAGATATAGCTTGATACAGATATGAATGACTGATGTGAAAGGTTTTTTTAAAATAATAGATTGATAAGTAAGAAGGAATTAAATATATCTTGAAATTAAGTTTATATATGTACATGTTTATAAACCAACTGTTTAATACCAGCTGGTAGAAAAGAATGACGGAATCTGTTTGTTCTAGCAATGCACAGATGCTCTCAGTGGGATTTTAATGATTTTCGAAGTTAAATAAAACTACTTTGAATTTCTCCATTATATGAAGCAAAATATTAAGTAGGAAGTTCATTTGAAATATATTTCATTCAGATCAGTCTGCCTGGCTGGGTTTCAATGAATATTTTTATGCCAATAACAACATTTAAAAATTAAAAGGCAACGAGCGAACAAAAATCTTGAGCATGAAATTCAAACTAAATATTGATGCTATCCGGATAACTAAAACTTGTTAATGATTAATCTATTCAAATCTCCGAGATCGCTAAAAGCAATGTTTATTTCTAACGCAGGATATTTACCATCATAAAACACACTCGCATGATAACATTTATTTTGCACGTTCCGCAAAATAAATGATAAGTTTCAAGCTTTTTCCACAAATCGGTTTTACCAAGATATCAGATGTTGTATTACTACCACATATTGAATAAAGCAATTCTGTAACCATTCTGTACTGGATGAATTGTGTAATCATTTCTGTTAATTGAAAACCTTCTTTGCAGTACTTCTTCTATTCATTGAAAATTTCAAATGAGATGTTTCTTATCATTTCTGTTAATTGAAAACCTTCTTTGCAGTACTTCTTCTATTCTTTGAAAATTTCAAATGAGATGTTTCTTATTTCGTGCGCAATATCAAATTGTGAAGTAGGTTTCACAATTATTTATTACTGTTTAATATGATCGCCATAACTACTTTAATGTCAGTATGTACGTTATATAGATATACTAAATAAAAACGTCATGTGGCTCGGTTTTTCACAAATATCAGTAAGAAACTGCTATAGAAAACAAGTATAGAAGCGAGCTCATACATTCCCACTTCCCGCTATGATGTCAATTTGTTACAGTGCTCAGCGAAATATGATCACGCAAATCATTTTTAATCTATTTGTTTATGTGTAAAGTGTCTATGTGTATGACAGTCGACAATTTGTTGTTACTGTTATAATTTTGTAAAATATTGTAGGTACTTTCATAGATATATATATATTATAGTTCGTTTTCATTGACACTCAGTGAGCAAATGGTTTAAAAGCCACAAAAACTAAAATTCACTTATTGGTTAAAGGAGCAGTAGCACGTTTTTTGAAAGTTTTATATTTTAAATTTTTCACTGATAATTGTAAGTTGATGCTAAATGTATAATTGTGATAGTGTCAAAAATCTCACTACACAAACCAATCATCCATAGTTAAAGAACAAATAAAAAATATTCACATAAAGTCCATTGGCAGCCATTTCAGTGTTAACACCTATCATTCATTTTGTGTATAAAAAGGAATCGCATGGCTGAACTTCACATTATATATTAATTTTGATTTATTACTACTTCATTTAGTTTAATTACATTGTGGTTCCATTGCAGTCATCTATTTTCATTTTCCTGACACCACCTAATATGCCCCCTTAAAACGTGCTACTGCCCGTTTAAGCTCTCACAAACATATCTAGCCATCTTGGCTGACATTTGCCAACTTTGGTCCAGCAGCTTATCTGGTTTTAGATATATGCTTTGAACAAATGGTTTTATCACAGGGTCACAGTTTTTGCCATGTGTCCATGGAACCTAAAGGAAGCAAAATCAATGTAAGTGGAGAAAGCATGTAATATTTAGGGGACGACTCCGAACATTTTTTGTGACGGACAGAATTAACGTTATATACCCCCCCCCCCCCCTTACGCTGTCTGAAACGGTGTGTTAAGAAAAGACGACAATGTCAATTATTTGAGGTTTACCCAAAAACTGTATTGTTGTTAACCTCGTTAACCTATGATCGTTTCTATTGAATAATAGCATTTTTCACCTTTGGCCTTTTACCAAATCTTTGTAAAGAATACATACTGAGATATCGATGATGTATACTACTGTTTTCTCTCCTTATCCGACATCACCGCAATAATAAATTTTAACATTATTTCAAACAATAGATACAACCACGACTTGTGTGATAAACAATTAAAAGGCATCATTCATTATTTGAAAGCATTATTGAAAGATTTATTAGACATGAAAGAAATACATTTAAGTGCACTTTGATACTAGTGTATCACCTGAATCTTTATGTTGAAAATGTTAACTATCATTGTATAAGTACAGTTTCTTTACAACACTCATTTTGGGATGCCGTTGTCACAATGATGATAAAACTCCTACAGAAGATAGACAGAAGATATTAAGGTTGTATTGTGATGTTTTATGGGTGTCTTTATTGACTTATTCATGAACGAAACAACTGTGTTACCATAGAAATAGCTAAATTACGTTAAAACGCCTGCAGTTATCTTATAGCAGCATACTTAAAGGAAACAATAACAAACTGATCTAGTTCTTTAAATCGAAATACCATGTATTTGACAAGTTAAAACTTATAAATTGTCTAGTGCGTGTCTATCACTTCAAACATACATTAAGTAATTTACAATCACTACAATCGTTGAAAAAAACAGAAATGAAATTTTGGTTTTAAAATGATTGCGATTTCTTTACTATGATTTTATTGTTTGCTTCAACATGATGTTTGCAAATTAACAGTTTCACAAATAAAATTTGGGAGAACATACATCACTAGGATGCTATTTCAAAGTTTGTTGAAAATAGGACAACGCAATTTAGTAAGTATTTGTAAATATAATACATATGGAAATTAAACAAGCAACATCAAATTTCATTTATATGAAGTTCAAAACCATTATCTCGGCATGCTACAAATGTTTCATACTCTCCCCACAGACGCAGATCAAGTCATGTTGATTTAGCCTCTGTTCTATTACGCCGAGTTTGTGGGATAGAATGGGAGCTGCCTGATTGGAGGCAATCACAATTAGTTGTGCAACCAGCGGCGCTGTTCTTAAATCATCTTTTTGGCTACTTAAACAAGACAAAGGCATTGTGATATGAACCACCCTTTCCATACGAGAAGTCTTGTCATTTGATAAAGAAATTCAAATGTATTGTGATGAAAGTTTTTTTCCGCCAGGGGAAACTGCCGTAACTCACGGATTTCGGCGTAATAGAACAGAGGCTAAATCAACATGACTTGATCTGCCTCTGTGGGGAGACAATGCAAATGTTTGACAATCAAGACAAATCTGGATGTTCTCATGGTAACCCATGTTGCACGTGCTTTATGCATGACGCACTTGAGAAATGGTGTAGGGATCCTCACAACACTCTGGGGCTAGGCACAAAACAGTCTAGTCTTTTGGGTCTAGCCCCAGAACACTCTAGAGTTATTTTACGAGGGGCAAATTGGACGTCAGTTTTGGAGACATCATCAAATATATAAAAACTTGAATATATACAGGCCTACAAAGGATCTTGAATATCCCTCAAGACCTGGCAGATCCAGAAAAATAGCGACACAAGGGGATAGAGCCTTAGGATTCAATTCAAGCACGTTGTTCAGGCAACATTGGTTACCAGGGAGAGCCATGTCACTGTCCCCTATCAACTGAAAGCGTCAGGATACAGAGAGAGTAAACCCGTCAGAGGTACCAAATTATCCCCAGCTCATACACGTCCTGCCTGGTGTAATGAGCGTGTTCGTTGGACACAATGTATCTCCTGACGAGAGTGTTTTTTTGCTGCACATCGTGGACCGCGTACACGTGATAGCAGGCAAAAATTACCCGCAAATATTC
The DNA here is from genome assembly GCA_916613615.1 of Steromphala cineraria. Taxonomy (NCBI): domain Eukaryota; kingdom Metazoa; phylum Mollusca; class Gastropoda; order Trochida; family Trochidae; genus Steromphala; species Steromphala cineraria. The sequence continues at coordinate 60,602,024 of OU744729.1, forward strand.
ACAAGGCAGTTCCTTTTGGAACTCATTAACTTTCGATGGTATCTCAATGGACTTCAGTACCAACAAGACATCGTTGGTAACAATCATATTGGCACAAAAACTCTCCTTCATGGACGATAATACCAGGCCACATAAAGCCCATCCAACAAACTACGGTTGAGGCGAGTCCATGAGCCCGGATATCAATCCAAGTGAACATCACTGGGACAGTTTCAGTCGCCGTGTCCGATGTCTGGTATAACATGTGTACACCCATAAACAGTTATCTAAACAATTGCAAATGCAAATATACCTGTAGGATATAACTGTGGAAGCGATCTGAAATTCTTTTGAAGTTATTTCTACCAGGAATACTACAGATACTATGCGCTCGACAATCCTTCAACGCTAGACTAGGGTTCTCAATTATGTGACAAAGTTTCAAAACAACGTTAAGGTGATCCTTTACAAAGTACTGGTGTCAAATGTAGGCTTGTCAGTAACACACAGACAATATAAGTGACATATTTATCAATAGACTAAGACATTCATTGCATTGCTTAAATCCACTTATTAAAAGTACAACATTAACTGACATTTTCCATTTATCAGATTTAGTTAGATTTATCACTTAAAGGTATTTTAACATGGGAACAAACTGAGTCTCTATAATAATAAATAATAATAATTTTAACGCCTAGTATCCAGTCCAGGACTGCTAAACGGCGATACAATGTATATTTACAAAGTACTGGTCTCTATGTAAGTTAAATATGTAAATATGCTAAATGATTTAATATGGGTGTCCAACATATAATGTACACATTGGTTTTTATTAATTCTATCTGAAGAAACATTTAATTTTATAGGTCTTAAAGTGAATGTCATCGCCTGAGAAAGAAAGAACGTCAATAATTGACAAAAGTAATATGAAACAACGAATGGAACGATATGTTTATTATGTATGTTCAAACTTTCCTATCTGCACTAAATGGAAAATCACATTTTTTCTAAATCACAAATACTATATGTAGATCGTTCCTTAAAGGCCATGTTGTAAATGATTTTTTTTCATTATAAAATCTCCCAATAAGGCGCAAACGAGTTGACTTTTTTACAACTGAAGTAGGTGTAAGTGGGGTTGAACGGAAATAAAAACCAAATTCGTTAAAATAGTTAAATTAAGTTAGGTATTTTTTATGTATATGACGATGCAATATATTATTTCGCTTTCTTACAAAATCCTGATTAGTAACGTAGAATTTTGTGACCTTTTTTAAGTTTATACTTAAAAACTAATGAGACACAGCTGTTTGCAGTATGTGAAAGGGTTGTATGCACCAATCGAAATAGTGACAATACTTGCTTTACTGTAGAGCTCAACAATGCTGTTTCAGTTTTGTTTATGTTCGCACTAGAAATAACAAAACCAACACGAGTCAACCTGTGAAACTTTGTTTTCCAGCAGGCAGAAAATTCGTGACACATGAATAAGTACATTGTCGAAAGACTTTGTCGGTTTCCAACAAGTATGGAACCTAATATAATAAAGCATCGGCAGTAAATTACGATGTCAATAAATGTTTAATTGAGATAGCAGCAAACGAGTGGTGCGAGGTGGGGATTTTCCGAGATCTTGATAAAATATATCCTCCCCATTGTATACAGGGAGGATATATTTTATCTACATTGTAGGTGTACTTGAATACAATCTAAATAAATTTAGATCAACAGGTTTTATATTTGGCCATACTATTGATCTAAGATTGGCCCGTAAGGCGGGTCATACCGCTGACCTCTGAAATCAGCCGCTCGGCCAATCAGAAAAGTTGCCCTAGCTCGCTGGAAGTTAAAAAAACTCAGCAGCACATCTTTTGAAATGGATGATGTTCGGATCTCTATCATTCGGAGCGGATCAGAGCGACCATTTCGATGAATAATCCGATTGCTTGGATGTATTAATATATTATATTGTTTCATTTTAAACTGATTTAGCGTATTTGCTAGTTGTCAATGACAAATGATGATACTAACGGGGCGAATAATAATCACAAAGTTAGAGCATGATAAATGTCAATATATACGAAAATCATCATGCAACGGGAGGTAACTCCTTTTTTATCTAAACTCGTTTGTACTAATTTCTTTCATTTTCATCCAAATAATTTTTAAAATATTGATTTTTTGTCAATCATAAAAATAAAATTATATCATACAACCCAAATAAAATCAACCTACTGACATTTTTCTTATCAGTATCAAAAACAAGATTTATTTTTTACAATGCACACTGTTATTGAGAACAGGCCATAAGCTATCATATGTTTCTTCCGTTCACATCTTGAATGAGCGACTATGAATTGTTTGTGACGTCGAATTTGATTGATCAATTCGCGAATTCCTTATTTGCATACGAAAGGTCACCTCTCTCACACTGGCCAATCTTAGATGAACAGTATGACAAAATAAAAAAATCTGTTGATCTAAATTTTTTTAGATTGACTTGAATATTGATTGTCTTATTATTTTTGATTATTCTCAATTTGCTGAGCCTTGTGATTCCTTTGACCGCCAAGACACTGTGGGAACTCCTGTCGGTGTCACCAATATATTCAGTCAACGACTATTCTTTTGAGGTGGACTCTTCCAATTGGCTCTATGGTGGACAGGATGACGTCATCTTTTGAAATGTGACTGAGAGCCATCTTGTTAAGCATGTCCGTTTCCGACAGACAATGTCGTCATTGTTCACAATGTTGCTACGCTCTCTACGTTGCCCAGTCCACAGGGACGTGTATCGCTTAGATACAGCGCAAGAGAGACAGATATGCCTATATACCCCACCCTTTAGTATATAAAGAGTATACTATAGGGTGGGGTATATAGGCATATCTGTCTCTCTAGCGCTGTATCTAAGCGATACACGTTCCTGTGCTTTCCGGAGCATTAATCTGAAACTACATGACCAATCTTCACCACATTTGGGACGCATACTCTTCATCTCATGTAGATGGACCTTCGGGGCTTTCAACTTCTTTTTAATTACCATAGATTTGAGTTTCCCTGGCAACAGTTTGGACTTTGTTATTTTGATGGTAGTGATAGTTTCCGGAGAAGAACTCCCTGTCATTATCAATGCAGCGCGTCATAATCCTAGTCCAACGACCTTACCGAATTCGATCCCTTTTGATGTAAAGCCAGTGCTATGTCAAATGTCCATGTCTAACTAGTATCAATGCAATGTATTTCTTCATCAATAAATTGTCTCTGTCGAATACATGTTCGTCTTTTTACCACTTCACATTTTCATATCACCCATGTGCCTGTAATCACATAGACCGCCACTAATCCTTACAGTTAATCCCCCTAAGGCAGACTCTGTGTTTGTTCTGTTCTGCTTCCCATGACCTAACCCCATTCAACAATGCAGTCATAATTGTTTCTCCATCCCCAGAAGCAGCCGTGTCATTAGCAAGAAACAAAGATGATTAGTTTTCTACACAGCTTGATGATTAGTTCTTTAGATGTCTATGGTTACATTAACAGTTTCATCAATGGTGACGCCCACAAACTGGCTTCCATGAACGAGGTGCAACATCTTTACAGTAAGAGTGTCTGCAATTGCTTTTAGCAAATCAGCAACTGCAGTATGGTGTGTATATAACTTCCCTCCATGCAGTGCATTGACCCCATCGACCTCTTGCAGTTCCAAGAGAATTTGACATTTACTCTATTGGGTCTCCTGTGTCGCCATTACATGACCATTACTGATGAACTGTCTTGCTCTGCCCGTTAGCTACATGTTTTGAAGAGTTTTTGAAATTATTTGCGAGGTTAGGGAAATTTATGGTAATTTCTTCTCCAGAATTCGAACTAAATGGTGTAGAAACTTAAAATCTTGTGTACAGACTGCTTGAATTGGCTACTGATGTTTATTATTTATCCCTTTGGTGACGCGGTGAAGCCTTAATCAGAAACAAGAGGCATATAAAGCGGAAATCTTGTGTACAGATTCCTTGACACGTGAGGAGTTTTATTTATAGATTCGGTGACCCTATTTCCCCTAATAAGAGCAACGGGGGCCTGCCCTGAAAAGTTTATCTCATCTTCTTATAATCTTATAATAATAAGGACCCACAGATAGGAAAATCTGTTGGGCTAAATCCGAAACTGTCGGCATTCATTATCAGTACGGATTTGACTTTACAGTTTTGAGTGATAGTTATGAGGGTTTGGCAGTAAATATGTCTTACAGCAAGTATTGTTAGAAAGGAGCAGTATCTGTGAGCCGGTAAGGACCTGCAGATAGTGAAAACTGTGAACCCTTGTGAAGAACTGTCGATGTCGTCTTCTTCTCCAGAAGCAAAAGGTTTAGAAGACTGACAACTTGTGTACAGACTCTGTGACAAGTGAGGATTGTAACTTTCTGTTTTTGGTGGATATTTGGCTCCTAATAAGGCCACAGGGGCCATGCCTTTAAAACATACTTTCCTCGTCTTTTCGAGAACAAAAATGCCTTGACAGATAATAGCCTATGTACAGACTACGGACTAGTAAGGATTATAATTGAGAGATTTGTTGACCATATACCCTTACATTTTTTGACAGTTTGAACAATTTCCATATGCATGTCTGAATAGATTTCCGGTATCTGAAATCACATCGCCCACATTCTTGATGCTAGAATTGATCACCCTGTGGAACGTTTTACATCTTCGTCTGGGGACTCCTTATGTAATGGGGACTGCAACAAATTTGTACAATTGGTGACCACATGACCCTTACTAAGCCAGATGAACTACATAGACAATGACTCTTATTTTTGTTACTAATGCATTATCACATTTTACACTGTCACTAACAATTGATTAAGCGTTACTCGTCTATTTGTCGCCTATTTTAGAACTTGCTTGAAAGGTCGACATAGTGTCTGTTTAGACATGTTGATACTGTCATTGCTTAGTCTTTAAGTGTTTTTTTAACATTGAAGGTACATTTTGCAGACAGAGCAACGAGTTAGTCAATCAGAGTAATGTTCAAAGCAATATTTGGTGCTTTTCTATAAATAGAAACTCTGATTTCCTACCCTCAGTTTATTATGTTGAAATCGCTCGTGATATTGGAAGAATTTTAATATGAATGTTACAACAGTTGAGTATCTTGTGAAAAATGCCGAGTTCTTGTTACATTGTCCAGTTTACTTCATATGGAACTTATAACAAGCGTACTAACGCGTATACAAAATTCATTCATTTTTTAAGAATATGAAATGGATGAGGGAGGGAGAGGGGGAAAGAGAGAGAGGCATTTTGTTTAAACAGGTCGTCTATTGATGTACATGAATTACAAATCTAGTGTACAACAGTTGCGTCAAACGTAAATAATGCCTGAATCTTTTTGAATATTAAACTCTCTGTGATTATCTTGTGAATATGAAATAATTTTTTCTGATTCCCTTTAAATACATTTGATTTCTACATAATATTTGTATCATGAAAGTAGTAGGTGGAAATTGAATAACTCTGACATATAACAAACATGTATTGACTAAGAGTGTTCATGGTTAAAATAAATCATTTTCGCTAAACCATGCTAAACCAAAGTCGCGACACTGCTGTGACTTGACAGATTGAAGCCGAAACCTTAAAGTTTACATTTGTTCACTCTTCTAAGTATGATATACATCTATACCAAGTTAGAGCTTCATAGCACACAAACATTGAAAGTTATCGCGTTTACAATGATTTTATAGCTCGTGACCTTGACCTGTGACCTTGAGAGTAAACACGTCAAAATCGTTCCCCCGAGGTATAAGCAGTAAGTTATGAATAAAAGTTCTGGAAAGCTTAGTAGAAAACAAGTTATATTTTTTATTTTTTATTCCTCGGAGCACGGTCGAAACAATTTATATATAAAGTTTCAGCTTTCTAGGCCTTATGGTGCTGGAGAAGAAGTCGAAATTCCACACAGTTTACGGACGCACGGATGGGTTGTAAAGGTTTCTTTTGTAGGGGGGTTTATATAGTAAATGATTTTACCAACTTAATTATTCATGATTTGCAAAATTGTTTCTCCTTAAAACTTAGTGATATGAGACAAAAGTAGTGTGCGATATAGTATTTCTTTCATTAGGGATTTGTCATTGATACTTAATATACACACGAATGGTAACCTTTGAAACTTAATCTGTAGTAAGGTTGTGTATAGATGAGGATAGATAGAAGTAATCAGTAATAGAATCCCGCAGGGTGTCATTATATCTGACGTATATATTTGACGTGTGTAGCGATATATTAGTATCGTTCGACATGGCTAGACAACAGTGTATGGAGTTCGATTAGTTTGGTTGAAGACAGACAGGTTATAAATAGCTCTGAGTAACCACCCGTCAGCGATACGGCAAAATACGATAGAATGATATTCAGGGTATAGGTTGTAGCATAACGCGCAGTCAAATACGCTGATGTAGCAGGATGCTGGAGATGACCCGTTTCGAGAATGGTATGGCCGAACTGGAGAGTTGCGTTCTTTGATAATGAAGGTTCCAATGCTGGTACTCTACAACCGCGAGCAAATCACTCGAAGAAAACTAAAGAAGAAACTTGCTTTAAGGGACTGCTATGATATCTTGCAGCCTCCAAATAGAGAGAATGTAAAACTCTTTGTGGAGAAGGGGAAACCACAACCACTGGAAGATCTTTTTGGTTGGTTCTAGTCTCCACAGAATGAGACAGTTCAAGATTTTTTAGCTCATCTGGCATGTAAGGCCCGATAGGCTTATGGCATGGCCTGGTGTCCGGCGTTCGTCCGTACACTTTGTGGAATTTCGACTTCTTCTCCAGAAGCATAAGGCCTAGAAAGCTGAAACTTTGTTTCCAGACTCCTTGACTAGTGAGGATTATACATTGAAGCTTTGGTGGCCCTGCGACCCCAAAAAAGGGCCACAGGGGCCACACCCTTAAATACCTATTTTCATCTTCTTCTCCAGAAGCATAAGGCCTAGAAAGCTGACATTTTGTGTACAGACTCCTTGCAAATCAATCTCCCTCGTGATTTACATACACATTTCCAAATGTTTCACTCGGGCACACAAGATGGCATCAAAGAAAATATTCGGGAAGATATGAAGAATGCAGCAGGTGCCATCAGAGTTATCATTGCAACAAGTGCTGCAGGTATGGGGGGGGGGGGGGGGGGGGTTGAACTATGGCCCATCTCATGAAATGGACAGTTTCGTGCAGGAAATTGGTAGGGCCGCTCGAGATGAAGCTTAAGGCTATCAAATTGTAATATTTCATTGGCAATAGCGAAAACCTGCAGCTAGGGTAGATAACCGGGACAACTCTTCTCGCAGGCCTAAAAAGTTGGTCCGAAATCGGGGTCAAAACGGGGGTTGTTTTTTGGTACCGTTGCCTCTTGCCAAAATCGAAATACTACAAAAGATAAAAGGATAACAAATCTAGAGACACTTGTTTTTAGATTTCCATTTATGTGACGTCAAATGTTACGAAAGACCATAGGTACCACATTTGAAATTTGTTTTTTGTCTTTTAACTCATCGATTCATAAGATTTAAAGAATAACAGTGTTGGGGGGAAAGGTCAGTTAACACATATTTAAAAATGCTCCCATAATATACAATCAATTAAAACAGTTTTATAATATCACAACTCACGGGCAGGACTGATGTTGTATCGCTCCGTCAACCACGCAACAGGTCACGGGTCACAAGTTAAAACAAAATAATCCCCAATGGCAATTCTTTATACTTAAAAACTCTTTATTACGAGAAAATTCTCGTAGTTGCGAGAAATGAACTCGTAATTACGAGATTATAAGACCAAATCTCTAATTTGTATATTGTATTTAAAATCTCGTAATTACGAGAAAGAAACTCGTAATTACCAGTTTTGAAAGACAACAATTGTAATTTGTATTCTATCTTAAACAAGTTTATAAAGACAAAATTCAAGTTTCAAATGTGGTCTTAACAATTTCGTAATTACTAAAGGCTTGATATGTGTAGTATGTATTATAATTATAATGTATTATTCGTGTAAACTTGCAAAACCGGGATACAGACTGCTCTTTGGTATCACTTGGTGATGATATGTTTTAAAGGGACTTCTATTGCTATTTTGTGTGCAGCAGGTTCTTTTTTGAACATATTATATCACAACGCATAGAAAACAATGTAGTGTATGTTCTTTACAAATCGCATCCAAATATCGAACACAGTGTAAACCCTGCCGAATAACGATGTTTTAGATAAAACAATTTTTTATAATAAATAGAATATTTGAAGAATATCGATTCTGTTGCACTATGTGTAGTCCATTCTTCTACCTTTTTGCCATTAAATGAATATATTTACATCATCTGCATGGGTTTCGCATACATGATGATATAAGGGAACGATGTGTTACGTCATTTGAGGAGACGTCTTGAAATCAGTAACAGGTCTTATACAAAATTACCGGAAAAAAATTGAAACTTTGTATCTGTACTTTGAATTTGTTAACAAATGTCGTTATCTCTTAACTGTCAAACGCATTTTGTTTAACAGATGTGCATTTCACGTCCACATCTGATAACAAGACAATAAGATATCCAAATTTAACTGCATTGAATAGATAATTGACAAAAATGTATATACGCAAAAGGTTAATAGTTATTTTTAGGATTGACATCCTAGCAGTGTTTGAAATACGCATCCAAAAACTGCTTGTCAATAAGGACCCGCAGATAGGAAAATATGTGGGGCCAAATCCAAAACTGTCGGCATTCATTATCAGTATTGATTTGACTTTACAATTTTGAGTGATAGTTATGAGGGTTTGGCAGTATATATGTCTTACGGCAAGTATTGTTAGAAAGGAGCAGTATCTGTGAGCCTGTAAGGACCTGCAGATATTGAAAACTGTGATCTCTTGTGAATAACTGTCGATGTCGTCTTCTTCTCCAGAACCATAAGGCCTAGAAAGCTATAACTTTGTGTACAGACTCCTTGACTAATGAGGATTATAAATTGTAGCTTTGATGGCCCTGTGGCTCCTTATGAGGGCGACAGGGGCCACGCCCTTATACCCTATTTTCATGTTCTTCTCCAGAAACATATGGCCTAGCAGCTGAAATGTTGTGTACAGACTCCTTGACTAGTAAAGATCAATAATTGTAGATGTTGTGACCCTGTGGCCCCTACTAAGGGGGGGAACCACATTGGTCACACCCTAAAGCAAAATCGAATGTTAAGTCTGATGAGCTACAGAGCCAATGGCTCTATTTTCACAAGAGTTGAAACTAGTGTCCAGTTGCATTTTCAAGCATCCTTATAAGTAGGTAGTGTTATAAACGTCAGATATTTAATTAAGGGATAAATCCATTCTGTTTTTTATTTTGGGGTTGTATGTCGTGCATTCTTTACCCCTAAATATAATTTCAAACCGAGCTTGCGAGGTTTGAAGTGTTTATTTAGGGGTTAAGAATGCACGACATACAACCCCAAAATAAAAAACAGAATGGATTTATCACCATTCTAACATGACTAATTAGTTTAAAAAGGTGGAACTATTTTGACTTGCGCAACAGCAATGTGATTAGGTCAAACCGGTGCAGACCGGTTCCACTCACTCGCAAAACAACGGTAAAGTCCACTTTCATAAAGGACACATAACAATTAAAATGTCATTACATACAGAAAAACGTGTTTAAATAGACTCATCTGTAATCTATTGGGCATATTATCAATAGAAAACAGATTTCAATGTCGTCAAAGTTACGATTTTTTACCTAAATACATGGGTCGACCCATCACCCCTCGGGAGCGACAAGGACTAACCAAATCAAGGGACGTTACTCTGAAAATAGTTGTTTACTACGTGTCGGTGAACTAGCTGTTTCAAATTTAGTGGAAACTCAGCTGGACAGCTAAGCTGTCAAGAAAGTTATATTTTATGTCATGGTTGGGGACACTGTGACAGGAAAAGTGGTCACTTCTAAATTAGAGGTAGGGGCAGGGACAGCGTTCTGCGAAATAAAAGAATGAAGTCGCTTCCGTTCATTTGACGAATCGCTGTATGAGAAGTGTGCGATCGTTTTAATCTGTTTATAGATCTGTGGACTGTGATTAATTTACATCGCGAAGCAGTAAGAAACACTTCAAACAGGAACCAAAAACCTCGTTATTCGATTAAAATTTGTAGGTGTTTCAAAATGTCGTCAAGTTTCTGATATTGAAAGTGTCGTCGCCAACATATGTCTATTGTAAACAGAAAGTCGCTGAGTGCAGATTGTATACGCGTGCGCGGAGGAATGTGAAGCGGTCGTAAATAATTAGAGGTGATTATCGGCGAAATAATTACTCCAAAATGTTTACTAGTAACCAATCAGAACGCAGTATTTTCAAACTAGTTTTCGTGTCATGTTAGAATCGTACTTTAATTTCCTTACAAATCAACATGAGTGTGACTCTGATGACATTTGGAGTGTTTTTATTACTATGTTATTAGAGAATTGAAAATAAAGTTGCTATTAAATTATTCAATTGGGAGAGAATCTCATTTTAAAGTTAATACTTAAGCAAAACATTGTAAGTGACCTTTACCGAGGATGGTTTAAATAAGGATGTAATACGAGAGTTTTGAACAAAAAATATTTAATTGATAATTTGATAAAAGTTAAAGGACCTTTTGAAAAACATAGTGACCTTTTACTGCGTTTGAATATTTATAAAATGTAATGGAATCTTATGATCTAGTGTAGACTGAGTAGTTTTTTAACCAGTAGGATTATTTTCTCTGCCTTCATGCGCTATCAACGTATAGTGTGTGCTGGTTCGTATTGTTAGAATTGTGTTAGTATGGTTGTCAATTTTGAAAGACATAGTGTTATACATTTGTATATCGTCTATATCATAGTGTCAATATATTTGATAATTTCACCTTAAAGGGGCAGTAGCACGTTTTTTGAAAATTTTATATTTCAAACTTTACACTGATAATTGTAAGTTAATGCTATATGTTTTATTTTGAGAGTGTCACAAATCTTATTAACTGTACATTATATATTTGATTTATTATTGCTTCAATTAGTTTGAATACATTGTCTTTCAAATGGAACCACTTATTTTCATTTTCCTGACATCACCTTATATACCCCTCAAAACGTGAACTGTGAAATTTACAAGCAACATATTTTTTTGGATAATTTAGAGTGCAATAAACCTGAATAAACTAACTATTCTAAACTGCAATTGCATAGCTGATCATCATTGTTGACATTGACAACATAACAACTATAAAATGTGTACAGCTTACAAAATGTATATATAACCAAAATGGTTAAAAATAAACGGTATGATATATGAAGATTGCCATGTTTGCCTAGCAATTATGTTACAGTCCGTGTTACCGTGTTTTTCAGTGACGTCATAAGGGAGTGGTCCATGACGTTACTTATGTCGGCCATTCTTATTAACATTCTATTCAAATTGCATGTACTGGTTATGGAAATTATATTAGAAAAGGTGTAATATGACTTATACGAAATAAATGAAACGCATGCAATTGCAAATTCTGTTACACACCAATCAAAATAAGTCACACTAGTTTTCTTAAAGTTTCATTAAGTCATCGTGTTATTCAGTATTTTTCATTTAACAGGACGTTTTCCCGACTTGTCAACAAATAGCTTTCTATTTTTCAAAATCGATAATCATTACCTGTACTTCCATTTAGAGATTTTAACGGCAGCCAACGTTTTATTATCACCAAAGATTTCTCGAATGTTAAACAATAGTAATTGATGGAAAAACATTATACAGGAAGTTCATTTAGAATTAACTTCATTTGAATACATCTGCCTAAATAGACGGCTTAAATAGTCTTACGCTTGTAAACATTTTGTGATGAAATTGCTCTTGGATTACAATATACCTTCAAAGCAATTCGAGCTTAATTTTAACTCGTCGATATTTTGAATATTTGTTGGGTAACTGAATGATACATGTATGTCTCGTGAAATACTGTTGTCATAATTATTATCATATTTTTTATTCTGCCTTATTCATGGACGCGATAATTCTTGGTGATTTCTTGTAGTTGATTAACAATAAAATGTACATAGAGGACCTCTTGATCGAAAGTCATGATTCAAGAGACACAATTGAAAAACAAAGATATCACATATTTGGAATATTCTCAAAGCTTTAACCTGATGTAAAACTTGTTAAGCAACCATGTCAAAACCATAGAATGACATGATATCAAACAACATGATATGGAATTCTGTGATTACTGATATCATTTACAGGGGCAGTAGCACGTTTTTATGGGGAATATAAGGTGATGTCAGGAAAATGAAAATTAATCGTTCCAATTGAAAGACAATGTATTTAAACTTAATGGCAATCTAAATAAATTTAGATCAACAGGTTTTATATTTGGTCATACTGTTGATCTAAGATTGACCAGTGTGCGAGGTCGTCCCGGTGACCTTTCGTATGCAAATAAGGAATTCGCGATTTGATCAATCAAATTCGATGTCACAAACAGTTAATAGTCGCTCCCTGAAGGTGTAGACGGAAGAAACATATATGAACTTATGGCCTGTTCTCAATAACAGTGTGCATTGTGAAGAATAAACGTTGCTTTTGATACTGATAAGGAAAATATCAGTAAGTTGATTTTATATTGGTTGTATGAAATCTTTTTAGTTTAATGATTGACAAAAAAGCACTATTTTTAAATTATTTGGATGGAAATGAAGGAATTAGTGCAAACGAGTTTGATTAAAAAAAGAGTTACCTTCCCTTTGCATGAGGATTTTCGTAAGTATTGACATTTATGATGTTCTAACTTTGTGATTATTATTCGCCACGTTAGTATATGTACGATGTGCAATCATTATTTGTCATTGACGACTAGCAAATACGCTAAATCATTTTAAAAGAAAAAAATTAATCTATTAATACATCCAAGCAATCGGATTATTCATCGAAATGGTCGCTCTACACCGCTCCGAATGACATAGCTCCGAACACCGTCCATTTCAAAAGATGTGCTGCTGAGTTTTTCGAACTTCCAGCGAGCTAGGGCAACTTTTCTGATTGGCCGAGCGGTTGATTTCAGAGGTCAGCGAGATGACCCGCCTTACGGGCCAATCTTAGATCAACAGTATGACCAAAAATAAAACCTGTTGATCTAAATTTATTTAGATTGGTTGATGCAGAGAGAGGGATAGTAAATTATGTGTTGACGGAGAGAGAAGGATAGTAATTTGTGTGTTGATGGAGAGAGGGTTAGTAAATTATGTGTTGATGGAGAGAGGGTTAGTAAATTATGTGTTGGTGGAGAGGGGGTTAGTAAATTATGTGTTGATGGAGAGAGGGTTAGTAAATTATATGTTAATGGGAGAGAAGGTTTGTAAACGGTATGTAGATAGGGATGGTTTAGCAAAAAAAATGTTGATAGAAAGAGAGAGAGAGGGTTTGTAAATGATATGTTAATAGAGAGAGGTTTTTGTAAATGAGACATTGTTTGCTGATGGAGAAAGAGGGTAAGGAGATGCTATGGAAGAGAGGATTTTGGTAAATTCTTTGGTGATATGAGGGTATATAAAGATGTGTTTATATAATAGATAGTTTGGTCAGCGATAGGTCGTTAGAGAGATAGGGTTTGGTATCTGATATATACATTGTACATGGGAGAAAGAGTTTCTAACCGATTTGTTGATTGGAAAGAGGGTTTGGTAAATGTTATGCTTTGGGTGAGAGGGTTTGGTTGAGTATTTTGTGATGTGAAAAAGTATTATGAAGTTGTGACTTTTAGATCAGTCAACTTTCTGGAGTTTATATTTTTGCGGTTTCCACGGACACGCAATTTAGAAATGTATTTCCGGAGCAGAATTCAAGAACAGTTTGGCCTAGCTTAACGAAACTTTGTATGTTGACTAATCGTCACATAAAGTTGTGCCTTTTGGGATTTTCAACTTTCTGGAATTTTGAATTTTTCCGGTTTTCATGAAAACGCAACTTAGAATTGCGTTTTGGAGCGGAATTTGAAAACTATTAGGGCTAGCTCATTGAAACTTTGTATATTGAATAAGTATGACATGTAGTTGTGTTGCATCCCAACTATAGATACTATCCCATCTTAAGATGGGATAGCTCTCCGGCTATCCCAACTGTGGATAAAGATGTATTCCAAGTTGGGATATCCCATCTTAATATGGGATACCTGGCTCAATTTTGATTTTGAAAAAAAAAATAACGTTTTAAAATATGAACTTTGAGACAAAATTAGATGAAAAAATGACTTTGCATAAAAAATTATTTTGAAAAGAAATTACCTTATAAAATGTTAATTTTGACGATAAGATTGATTTTAATTGACTTCTTTTACATGTTTGACGAATCATTGACTTTTTAATGATTTTTTTGTTTTGTGTTTGATAAAATATTAAGTTTGATGATAAAAAATGACATTGAAGAAATCTTTACATTTTGAAATGTTAATTTTGATGAAAAGATAGACTTTGATAGATTTCTTTTACTTGTACTTGAAGTATTGAGTTTGGTGAAAAAAGGACTTTGAAGAAAAAAATACCTTTTGAAAAGTTAATTGCAATGAAAATAAATTTGAAAGCTTGTTTAAGATCTTTACATTTTAATTTTGATAAAATTGATGATTGATGAAATAAGTATATGAAATATTTATTTCGATGACAAAATAATTGGATATGTTTATGAAATATTGACTTTGATAACAAAAATTGATAAGTGGTTTATAAAATATTGACTTGGATAACAAAAATTGATAAGTGGTTTATGAAATATTGAGTTTATCGGAAATGTATATTTGGATTAAAGTTTGTTTTAGCGACCATTAGCGAAGTCATTTCTGATTATAAATCAGCTGGCACAGTTTTTATTTTATACCCCACAGTTGAACGATGGCCTGTCATTGCATATTTCAGTGGCATGCCACACTGAACTCAACAAAATTAGCAAGATCGATTATGATTTGCAGCACAAACTGGAAACTCTTCGTGCAGTAAGTGACATACAAATGTTTTCCCTCATCTATTTTTAACGATGTGCAACCACAAACATATTTTGACTTTCAAATTACCTTATATATTTCAATTGAGCACACAAAACTGTAATAAAACGATGCGATGTCTAAATAGAAACTGAGAAATACAGCTTTATTCTACTCAGTATTTTGGTGACCTATATTCACGCATCGTTTTAGCTCACCTTTACGAAGTAAATGTGAGCTTATGTCATGGCGCTTCGTCCGTCGTCCGACCGTCTGTCCATCCGTCCGTCCGTAAACTTTCACGAAAAAGACTACTCCTCCTAAACGAATTCAGATATCATTCTGAAATTGTAGTATGTTATACCCATGGTGATTCCTCACAGAAAGGTAGACGTTTCAGTTTTGAGAATCCAAGATGGCCGCCATGACAGCCATATTGAATTTTCAATTAGATTTCATGAAAAAGACTACTCCTTCTAAACGAATACAGATATCATTCTGAAATTGTAGTATGTTATACCTATTGTGTTTCCGCACAGAAAGGTAGACGTTTAAATTTTTTAGAATCCAATATGGCCGCCATGACAGCCATATTGAATTTTCAATTAGATTTAATGAAAAAGACTACTCCTTCTAAACCAATCTAGATATCATTTTTATATTGTATGTAATACCTATAGTGAGAAAGGTAGACGTTTCAGTTTTGAGAATCCAAGATGGCCGCAATAGCAGCCATATTGACTTTTCAGCTGCAGATGACACATCATTATTATTATTAAATTTTAAGCTTTCATCAAGTGATCACTGGCACCATATAAATTCTCTAATTTGAACTTACTAATCATAATATTATCTTAAATATGGAATATTTAAGATTGTCGTGCAAGTTGTTCTATATTTTTAAGTGTTTCTAAAAAAAATTAAGATGAAAGACAAACATAATTGATTAATTTGTTTAAAATCTTTATGGCAACTAGCTGCAAAAACCAAATCACATGAAACATGATAAATCTACACTACAAGCCGTGGAAAACTTTACGGGGTTTTACCTCAAATCCAATTACCTCCCTTTACATACATGTTATCCAATCAGAAACGAAACGCAGACACCAAGTGTGTAAATAACTCGACCGTTCGCGACATCAAGTGAGTGAGTGAGTTGGGGTTTAACGTGTTATCAGCAATTTTTCAGCTTTTTGACACGTGGATATTGCCATCCAAAAAGAGTAGACAGATCAGGGAGAAAGGGATCGAAAGGACGAGAGAAAAGGCGGAATGAAAGGCACAATGAGAGATAGAAAGCTGGTTTTAGAAGTGATCTTATTGGTTGTTAGAAAGCAAGCGTTTTGCTGAGTCATTGCAAAGGGAGGTAAATGGGTTTGAGGTTAAACCCCGTAAAGTTTTCCAGGGCTTGTAGTGTAGATTTATCGGAATGGAAGCGCTGGATTATCGAGGATGAAAAATACCCCGCTCGAATGGTCCCTTATATAAGGATTCCAAACTGAGGTAGATCAAGTCATGAAATGTTGATCTATCCTGTGTTCCAATTAGCCGAGTTTGTGGACTAGAATGGGAGATGCCTGGTTGGATGCAATCAAGGTTAGTTGTGCAATCTTAAAATCATTATTTTGGCATTGTGATATGAACCATCCTGTTCAAGCGAGTGTTGTCATTTGCTAAAAAAAATTCAAATGTATTGTGGTGCAAAACCAGGGATTTGATCTAATAAGAACAGAGGCTCTATCAACATTTAATGGCTTGATCTGCCTCTGTGGGGATAGAATGCCAAATGACGTTATTGGAATGGTGTAATGATTAATTACAAACTGCCGGAAACCACGGATTGGGTTTAATTCGAACAGATGTAATATCAGGATTTTATGATTTGTTTTCTTCTGTGGGGAGAGAATGGAGAAAATCACACCAACTAGCTAGACAAGTGGACTAGACTAGTGGATTATTCAACTATACCACAATAAAGTATGATTAGGTAGAAATAAAGGTGATTGGTAAGTGCGTGATAAGGTCGACCATATGATGAATGAATGTATTTACGTAATGGAATATCTTAAGCATTTCTATAACGTCTTCTTTTGGGCTATCAATTTTTACACGTCAAAGAGTGCGGCCTGTCACATTTTCTTTAAAATGTACAATTATCATCTTCTTTTGTTGTTTATTTCCAGAATTGAGCAATGACCAGACGTTCGACCGTGGCAATCGTTATTGGCTTTGTGAGTTGTGTTGTTTTAGTGAAGATCTACCACCAATACACCGGCAATACACAAAGTTCCAGAAATGCCACGAGAAGAAAACTCATCGTCATTCCAATATTCCCTTTAATCACGGACAGCAGATACAACAAAAGCAACTTCAATTACCCCGACAAGCTTGAAGAACGAATGCAGGATTTCATGGAGAGTCTTCAGAAAACGATACAGCACGAGTTCGTACAAGAGGTACATCTATTGTACGACCAGGACAACATGCCTGACTACGTCACTTCCAGTTTGGGATACAGTGCAAAATTAAAGTTCCTCAAAGTGGATAATGCTTATAACGCTAGCAGAGTGTTAGAATATGTGCACAAACATTACATCGACCAATTGGTGATGATAACGAATGGAGATATCTACCCCGGAAAAGGTTTTGCGCACATAAACTATGACGTCATGAAGGCCAAGCACCTGTTTTACACGCCTTCGCGTCACGGGGGGCAGGAGAAGAGGTGCAAGATGCCCCCTGATATGTGTGACCGAAGGGGGCATTATGTAGGCGCCCATGACACATATATCTTCATTCCTACCAAACCATTTCCCCAAGAAGGTCTGCGCTATCTGAAGAACAACAATTGGGACTCATTTGGTACAGAGAATGTGATGTTGTACATATACAAAAACACACAAGGATACAAGGTTCTTAATCCCTGTAAACGGATCTTTGTCTACCATAACCACTGCAGTCAAGTTCGCCACAATGACAGGAAACGTGTTCAAGTACGACATTTTGCCGTGAAACCGTCATACCAGCTGCAGTAGCGCTTCATATCATATTTGAGCTTTAATGCTAATCGAATATTAAAAGATTGGGAAAAATGTTTGAGCAACCTCAAACAAGTGATTAATTGTTGATTGTGGTAAGTGTAGAACTCTTTGCCCTGCAAAACTGAACGTAACATATCCACAAGTGCCATGGTCTATCTGCTAAACAAAATACCAATATGCAAAATAAACCACTATTTAGGCAATCTAAATAAATTTAGATCAACAGGTTTTTATTTGGTCATACTGTTGATCTAAGATTGACCAATGTGAGAGGTCGTCCTGGTGACCTTTCGTATGCAAATAAGGAATTCGCGATTTGATCAATCAAATTCGACGTAACAAACAGTTCATAGTCGCTTATTCAAGATGGGAACGGATGAAACATATGATAACTTATGGCCTGTTCTTAAAAACAGTGTGCATTGTGAACAATAAATCTTGATTTTGATACTGATAAGAAAAATATCAGTAGGTTCATTTTATTTTGGTTGTATGAACTATTTTCAGTTTTATGATTTACAAAAAAATACTATTTTTCATTATTTGAATGAATATGAAATAAATTAGTACAAACAAGTTTGTTTAAAAAAGGAGTTACCTCCCCTTGCATGAGGATTTTCGTAAATATTGACATTTATCATTCTTTAACTTTGTGATTGTTATTCGTCACGTTAGTATCTGTGCGATGTGCAATCATCATTTGTGATTGACAACTATCAACTACGCTAAATCATTTCAAAATGAAAAAATATAATCTATTAATACATCCAAGCAATCGGATTATTCGTCGATATGGTCGCTCTGCTCCGCTCCGAATGACTGAGCTCCAAACATCATCAATTTCAAAAGATGCGCTGCTGAGTTTTTCTAACTTCCAGCGAGCTAGGGCAACTTTTCTGATTGGCTGAGCGGCTGATTTCAGAGGTCAGCGGGATGACCCGCCTTACGGGCCAATGTTAGATCAACAATATGACCAAATAAAAAACCTGTTGATCTAAATTTATTTAGATTGACTTAATGGAGCAGTAATAATTCAAATACATAAAGTAAAGTTTAGCCATGCGATTGCTTTTTCTTACACAAAATGAATTAAAGGTGTTCACAAAACCGCCAATGGATTTTATGTGAATCTTCATACTTTGTCCTCTGACTATGGATGATTGGCTTTTGTAATGATATTTTTGACACTGTCAAAATAATACATTTAGCATTAACTTACAATTATCAGTGAACATTTTAGAATATCAGATTATCAAAAAACGCGCTACTGCCCCTTTAAGTGCATAACCCCGTTCAGAATCAAATAAAAAAATTGATACTTATTCACAAATGAAATGATGTATTCTTTTGAATAACATAAATTGGATTTTGATTACAGTGTAAAAGAAAGGAAACGAACAAGTTTTTGTTATAAGATTATTTAAACATTGTTAACATTGTATCTTAGAAATTATTTTATTCTTATTTATAATATAAATATCCTGTTGAGAATGAGCTCAAATGAATTCGTGAATTAATTTATGAAAAGATATGTTATTTTGATAATAAATTTTATTCTTTGCAATGGCAATAGAATGAAACAAACAAGAGGCTTTTTTATCTTTGATTATTTTACAACTTGTGAGCATTGTAACAAAGAAATGAAATGATCTTTTCGTTTTAAGAAACGTTGTCATTCATAAAGTAGAAAGTCATTAATTAAATCAGAAATTGCTTACTTATATTATTATGGGCCATAGGACCACCAAAGCTATGAATTTTAATCATCCCTCTTCAAGGAGTCCCTACACAAAGTTTCACCTTTCTATGCCCTATGCTTCTGGAGAAGAAGATGAAAATAGGTTTTTAGGGCGTGGATACTGTGGCCACTATTAGGGGCAACATGGCCACCAAAGGTATAAATCAGAATCCTCCCTAGCCAAGGGGTCTGTACACACAATTTCACCTTTTCTGGAGGAAGATGAAAACATGTCTAAAGAGTTTGACCTCTGTGGCCCTTATTAGGGGCAACAGGGTCACCAAAGCTATAAATAGTCTGTACACATAGTTTCAGCTTTCATATCCTTATGTTTCGGAAGAAGAAGTCGAAATGACAAAGTTTACGGATGGACAGACGCCGAACACCATGACATGTCATAAGCTCATCATGCAATGCAGGCCTGTTGAGCTTAAAATTCAAAATCTCTTCTCATTGTTATTTTCGTCAACACTAACAAATATTACTTACAATTGAAGCAAGCTCATCATGCAATGCAGGCCTGTTGAGCTTAAAATTCAAAATCTCTTCTCATTGTTATTTTCGTCAACACTAACAAATATTACTTACAATTGAAGTATCAAACTTTTCCTGAGGTAGGCAAACCATCACATTTGATAACTCCTTATACATGTAGTCTGGCAGTGATGAATGAAATTGTTACTTTTAGTTTTCATTTGTTTCAGCCTGAATCATTTATTTAAAAATGATTCTCTGTTTTCGAATGACATTTCAAGATCCTGAATAATAAAAGTGAAAATTGTGTCATTTCCATGCATATCACCGATGAGTTGTCATAGAGGAAATCCATATGAAAGATTTACAAAATGAATCGCCTTAATTTAAGTACCTGTAGGACAATCCTGTAAAATCCTTCATAGATAACTATTTCTTTCCAACTCGTGAATATTATGTACATTATGCGTTAAACAAGAATCGGATTTTAGACTTTCCATACACTATATTCTCAAACAGTGACCAAGTTTTCAAAATAATGCCCCTGTGTCTACTCTATAGAATACCTTGTGTCAAATGTAGATTTGAACATGACACTCAGACAAATTATAGTGACATATTGATCGATTGGCTAAGACACCCGTTGAATGCTTTAGCCAGTACTGTGTCAAGCTACAAGAACCTAGTGACAACTAGGATTAAAATGTATTCAAATAAGTTAATTCATTCATTAGAGAGACACAACGTTTTGCATTTCAGGCCAATATTATTCTTATGTATGTACCATTCGTAAAAATGTAAATGAAATGAATGAGATAGATATAAGCTATTATAAGTATATTACAATTCACACTATTTCATTATCTTCTAATTGTATGTATTGTATTTACTTATTGTATGTTTCCCTCGAGACGTAATATGACTGAAACATATAAAATAAATCACATAATATCAAGTTGATCAAGTGCTTCAATGTCGGCAAAACGTTGATGACAGATTTTTCTTTGGCTACAACAAACAATTAGTTGAAAAGACAATATATAATTATTCTCTCTAGATATATAGTATTATATTATATAGTTTCAAATCTCTTTCAAGTGTTTGATTTCGTCTATTTTCAATCATTTGCTGAGGTCAACAACCAAAAAACATTGATATATCATCAGTATTTAAACAAAAACTAGCGTCTGATGTGTACTATATTACTTCTTATTGTCTCGAAGTGATGACTGAAATTGTATCTTCTAGTGTTTATTTTGTTTCAACCTTAAGGAGATCTACATTTTCAGTTGAAAACCCTCACATCAATAGGAAGCATCATATCATATTTATCCTGAATACATAAAAGTAACGATGTGATGTTATTTAAATTTTAACTAAATGATGACATTTTCCCCTCTGTAACAAGACACAAACTGAGTCTAAACTGTTAATGACGTGTTTTCAACTTTTATGTTATTTAACACGTGAATGTTGCCATCAATATTTAAGCAAGTAGATAGATAATCTCGTTATAACGAGTTTATAATGTTTGTTTTTTTTACTTTTTATTTTAGCGGTAACAGGCTTTCGTAATAAAAGGAAACGAAAGGATGTGGCAACAGACGGAAATAAATGTGAGAAAATGACGGACGGTTTAAGAGTAACTAACATTTTGTCCGGCCCCACCCTTCCACCTATCCAGCTTAAACTTGCTGACCGATCTCAGGGTCGCCATAGCAAACAAACCATCACACCACAGTAAGGTATTGAGTCAAATGGTCGGGTTTCTTCATGATGGTAACGTCTAGTGTGCACTAAACACTGAACATTCTTCGGGGCAACCTGTCGGAATAATGAATATAAAGCCCATTCCGTTTCTGCAGACTGAATGAAGAGATACAACTTGCAAAGAGGGCGTCTTTATTGCCTGGTGCATGACTAGATCAATTGTCTTAACATAGAAATGGCTAAATAAGGTCTCAAAGTCAGCACCATTTCTTCTAAAACTTAAATAAAGCGTACTGTATAGTAAAAAACACAAGAACTGCCTAACGTTATAGTCGAAAATAAAATGTTTAAAGTCATGGTTATTATCCCCCGCCGCGCTTTAGCGCGAAGCGGGGGATATAGTATTGAGCAGCGTCAGTCCGTACGAGAGGTTCATGACCTTGACCTTCATTTCAAGATCATTAGGAGACTTTGACATTTTACCCTTGTCAGCGGGATATCTCAAGAACCATTCACTGGATTCTCTTCATAACTTACACAATGCATTTTATTGGGAAGGCGCCGGGCCCAGTCGATTTTGGTGACCTTCACATTATATTCAAGGTCACAGCGAGACTTTGAAAATTTCAGCATTGAAACCTGCATTTTAGGCTTGTCAGCGGGATATCTCAAGAACCATTCACTGGATTCTCTTCATAACTTACACAATGCATCTTATTGGGAAGGCGCCGGGCCCAGTCGATTTTGGTGACCTTCACATTATTTTCAAGGTCACAGTGAGGCTTATATATGGAAGACCCAGGGACCAGTTGATTTGTTGTGGTCTAAATGACATCTAGTAGCATGACAAGTGTAGACAAGTGTTTCTATGTATACAGTATGCATTTTGTTCACATCAATTTGCGGCGGGGGGATCTTGTCACCTTTGTGACAAATACTTGTTTCTGTTAGACTAGTGCGTTGACATTGCTGACATTTGAAAGTATATTATCATAAGCTAAACATCAAATCAACTTTAATAAATTTGTAATGTTAAAAAACAAATGAAGTATTATTCAATATTATGAATAATACAAATAATAATATTTCGATTTCATGCATAGGACATTTATATTAAATATATCAAGCAATAATTACCAAAGTACCTGAAGGACATGGTGAACAAATTTGCGTTGAACAAGCATCCGTTATTATCTTCTCCATACCTTGTATTCTCACGCATGGGACTGAAGAAAAATGTAACAATGTTTCACTGAGAGACCTAGGTTCCTCATACAATGTAGTTTTGGACAGAAGAACTTGGTCGCCTTTACTCGATTCCTCCTGGAAATATATTTGTTCATGCAATTTTATAACTAGCATTTGTGGCATCTCAGCTCATATATGAAAAGAACTTTCTAACATGTTCATATGTTGAGAAGATTTCAGCATAAAGTTTAAAATGGGTAAACAATTATCGAGAAGTTTGTTAAAAAACTAACTCAGCAAATCAGCATAAACATACTAAAAGTAGATTTCCTTTCTTTTTAGGAAAAAACTAATGTCTTTATAATATTGTGATAATTTTATCAAAAGTATAGTTTGAGTCGCCCACATTGTTCAGAAATTAATGAATCACAGCTGTTTGCAGTGTTCGGGTATGGCTTGTGTCATCCTTACCTCTAATCAGTGACAAGAGACTTGTTGGCGACGTCAACATGAATTTCAATATTGCAGAAGTCACCAATTAAATGATTCTTGCTTCCATTATAAAACGTCGAGATACTGCTTTTTGAGATGTAAAATCGGACATAAAAACGAATCGACAACTGCACGCTTTATATCCTGCATGCGATTCCTCAAATTAACAAAAGCGACTTTATTCTTTAATTTTGCTCAATGCTGCCGCTGCCTCTACCTTTATTCACAAAAGATCACATTTCCTGCGACAGTGTCTTCAGCCACAAAATATAGCTTTAGTTACTATCTTTGCTTACGTTTTAGATAGTTCACATGTAGTGGACAACTTAATGATTAAGAGATCCTTGATTGGTACTTCTAATGTAATAGGTCAAACTATGTATTTAAATGAATGTCAACACCCGAAACTCAGACAACATTGACATCTTCTGTAGTTATTATGCTCAATAAAGTAAAGTGACATTAGTTATATATTAATATATAAGTTTTTATATTTTCATTGTCCTGTGTTCTTTATAAAGTTGGTCTGTCCTTTATTTCCAAGTGAGTGGAACCTGTGTGCACTGATTCGACCTAACCACATTGCTGTTGCACAAGTCAAAATCATTCCTCATTATTTTACAATTTAGTCGTGTTAGAATTGAGATATATCCGTTCTGTTTGTTGTTTTTATGGGGTTGTATGAAGTGCATTCTTTACTCCTTAATTAAGATTTCGATCCTCGCAAGCTCGGCTAGAAATAAAATTTAGGGGCAAAAGAATGCTCTAAAAAAAGTAATTAAAAATAATGGATTTATCTTTTAATGTGTACACTCAATATTAGCTAAAATGCTAATGAGTTACAGTTGACTTTATTGGTAGTGTTTAACTTGATGTACAAATCAAGTCTAGCGCACTAAAACACTTGTAGGGTCGGGACATACCAGATAAATGAATATTAACGCCATTCTCTTTTTGCAGACTCATACGAGGAGATTTCCCTTGCAATTTGGGCGTCTTTATTCCCTGGTGTATGAATGGATAAACTGTCTTAACATAAAACTTGTAAACTTAGCTGTTAAGAGGTTAAGTTGAAAACAGATTGTAGTATATAATGAATTCATTCCTGTTCTCTTTCTTTGCTATTAGGTATCTTGGGAAATAATAGTTTTACAAATTGAAATTCTAAGCAAATAATTGAAAGTGAAGAGTATTCTCTGAGTATTAAGTATCAAATCTAATGATAATATGATATGACAATATCTAAATTTATTTGTACATATTCATGATTATGCTACTTATATATTCTTGCAATTCATAATATTACTTTTGGACTAATATATAATATTTTCCAGGCACTTTAAATCAATAAGTTGATAATTACACCTAGAAACTGAATATGTGAGTATAAGTTATAGCATTAACTTAAAGCTTAGTAAACGTGTCTTATAAAATGATTCTCTGTTGTTCATGGTGTTTCATTTCAAGATCATGAATAATATGTGATGCATTTCATGAATAGCACTCAAGAGTTGTCACATTTTGTAAATTATTCATATCAAAGATATCTAAACAGTTGCAATATGATCCCCAAAATTTACGTACGTAGGAAAGCACTATAAAACAAATTTATAACTGAATTTTATATTTATTTCAGCCTTCCAACTACTCAAATATACTAACAAGGCAAAAGTGAGCGCGGCTCACATACCCCCGCTTGAGTTTGACCGCCTTCACGTAACATTAATTTGAAAATTTATGATTATGACTTAGAACACAATGATCTTGCAACCCTAAAAACTATTTCACTTCAAAACATCCCCGGCCATGTAGTTTTTGAATAAAATTCTGGGAACCCTGAAATTACCCCTAAAGAGCACAACAGCACTATACAGTCGAACCTTGTTTTGGTTACAGGTGAAAATCGTCCGGATAGCAAATCGTCCGGTTAACTGGGTCATTTTTCTTAAGAAATATAGACACATTGTTTGAAAAATCTTTGTCCGTAAGGTGAGATTTATGGATATACGGAGTCTGGGTTGAAGTGTGCAAGTCATTTGGTATTTATATATGCTCCGGAAACAAGACAAAGTAATTTTTTTTGACCGTTTTTGGTCAAAATTTCAAAAATTATTTGGACCATTGAGTTGAAAACCCTAAAAGGCACAACAGCACCATATAGGCTACTTCCATACCAAATTTGAAGTTTCTAAATGGTATAGTTTTTCAGTTATGCTCCGGAAACGAGACAAAGTCCAAAAATCAGACCGTTTTTGGTCAAAATTTCAAAAATTATTTGGACCATTGAGCTGAAACTCCTAAAAGGCACCACAGCACCATATAGGCTACTTCCATACCAAATTTGGAGTTTCTAAGTGGTATAGATTTTCAGTTATGCTCCGGAAACGAGACAAAGTCCAAAAATCGGACCGTTTTTGGTCAAAATTTCAAAAATTATTTGGACCATTGAGCTGAAACCCCTAAAAGGCACAACAGCACCATATAGGCTACTTCCATACCAAATTTGAAGTTTCTAAGTGGTATAGTTTTTCAGTTATGCTCCGGAAACGAGACAAAGTCCAAAAATCAGACCGTTTTTGGTCAAAATTTCAAAAATTATTTGGACCATTGAGCTGAAACCCCCAAAAGGCACCACAGCACCATATAGGCTACTTCCATACCAAATTTGGAGTTTCTAAGTGGTATAGATTTTCAGTTATGCTCCGGAAACGAGACAAAGTCCAAAAATCGGACCGTTTTTGGTCAAAATTTCAAAAATTATTTGGACCATTGAGCTGAAACCCCTAAAAGGCACATCAGCACCATATAGGCTACTTCCATACCAAATTTGAAGTTTCTAAGTGGTATAGTTTTTCAGTTATGCTCCGGAAACGATTTCGGACGGACGGACGCACGCACGGACGGACGGACGGACACGCGGAGCGCTATATACCCCCGACTACGTCGTAGCGGGGGTATAATAAAGCACTAATACCCTCTGTTTTAGCCTTTCCATACCTAGTATTCTTAAATTGGTAACCGAGTTTTCATTTTAACGTTCCAGTGTCTAGTTATAGAATACCATGTGTCAAATGAGGGTTTGTAAGTGACACACAGACAAATTAAAGTGGCATATTGATCGATTGGCTTAGACACACATTGCATTGCTTTAGTCAGTACTGTGTCAAGCTACAACATCATAGTGACATCTGGGATTTGTCAGATTTAACAAGACCAACAATATAAGTTTTAGAAGTTTTGTAATCAACTTGACTAAATGATATTTCAACTCTTTTAGTAAATCGTAGCTAAACTTTAAAAGATGCAATTGAGTTTGTTAGTTTGATATGAGTTTTGAAATACGAAGCCTTAAGAAATACCTTTGGTATATCCTTCCGATATCTACAATCAATTGACTCAGATTCATTTATCAGTGGATAGGATTCACTGAATATGTCACAAATTTTCAATAAACATATAATTAGGTATCAAATTAAATTGTCATATTAATCTAACCTGTCCCATTCAGCCTTGAATTAAAATGCATTTTTTCTAAATCATGAATTCGATTTATTCGAACTATTTATGTTAGCTGACGACTTGCATTTTCATTGAATCATCATATAAGATCACCCTTTATGCATGTACCTCTTATGCCTGATCTTGATCTTGTTAAGAGAACCAGTTTTACAAAAACTATTCTAATTTGTACAAATTATTAAGAAAGACACAAACATTTAAATGAACAAAATGATTTCATTAAAAAAAATACGGTATACTTATGTAAAATACTGTGAAGAGTAGATTTACCGTGGACAAGGATTAGAAAAAATGTGACCCATATGTTTGCAATATTCAAATCTCCAACATAATTGTAAGTGGCATATTTATTGATGTGCTCAGATATGCATTGCATCGTTACCAAGACTTCATAATCCGTCGACGTCAACCCTGAATCAGTTTTTTTTGTGTACGGACATCATGGTTATCAAAAGGCCTTCAGTCATTGTATTAATGTAACCATTTAAATCTAAGATAGCTGTGATCAATTGATTATGGTTATCATGAGATAAGCCAAATTTCATATATCTTTTCAATCTTTTCTTACTTTTCAAGTATGAGAGGGCAATTTCCATCAAACTGGTCCTCAATCCTTCAGTCTCATGAATGTATGCTAAACATGATATTAAAAATTACATATATTATTAAACTTAAGATGAAAATATGCACTTTCATTTTTGGGACATAGACGTTTCTGTTTTTCAGGTTAACAACTTCATTTTTTAAAAGAACAAAAGGCGTTGGTTTGATTAAAAAAACTTATTTGAAATACAGTAAGTTTGACAATACGAACATTAAAAACCTTGTGATTGTGAAAACAATTTGCATCATTTATTTTATGTATTTCGACCACCCATGGGACTAAGATGTTTGTTCTTTGGAGTTGGCCTCAAAACAATTTATCAAATGCTTTGAAGACATTTTTACCACGTGTATTATTTTGTTTAATAACTCATAGTTACAATGAAGATTTCTCTGTCTGGTTAAGGAGAACAAATTTAACTGAGTGGTTCATGATTTCCATAATACACAAAGAAACGCAATCATCTCCTCCTTGGTCATTTAAGCTCTTACCTGAACACGATCTCGATCTTGCCCTACATTGATATCTTCACTTGATTACTTAGACACTTGATCAACATCTAGTGAACTGCTGTCTACATGAACGTAGTCCTTACCGTCTTTAAATTATATGTTTTGACATCAGAATCAATATGTTCGATAACAGATTTAATAGTTTGTTCGAAACTGTGACATGCTTGCTTTGCTGCCATCCAAATTTTTTATAACAGTGGACAAACTACAAACACCACATGAAATTAACGTATATGCTGAGAGAAACTCCAATAAATGACTGGGAAAGCTGACTGGAAATTCTGAATGCTACAGTAGCAAATTCTTAAAATAGTTTTGATTAGAAACCTATAACAGAAGGGTCCTTGTAGAGAACGTAGTTGTTTCATAAGTTTGGGTGTAACTGCAACCCGATACATCTCGGATAATTATTTCGTTATCACATATATGCCACATTTCACCCATATGTTTGTGATATGTAAGGTGACAATGTCAAAAGAGAATCATTAGTGTGACGGTTTTGAAAATATTGGAAACATCATTGATTTTGCCACTATGTTAAATTAGTTTTTCAAAAAAATTATGTGCAGAGGTATGTTAAACAATTGTTTATTTATAACTAAATTGATATCAATTGTTTTCAGCATGCTCTCGTTCAACACATAACTTTCTTAATCAATGAATGAACATTTGTATATCATATACATAACTATCCTTTTTGAACTGAACAACTTCCTTGGCTGAGTATTAAATGTAATTTTTCACTACTTATAGTTTCATGTTTCTAGATTGGTAAGTTGTGTGTTATCAATCACAGAAACATGATCTTATAATGACCACTGAAAATGAGAAAACATTAACTTACTTTTTAATGACTTGACCTAAAAACAATATAGTTATTGTATACATAATTAGATAGAATGAAACATTATTTCTCCTTTTGGATTGATGTTAAATCTTACAAATTCAATTTGGGGTACGGAATAGCTCAGTCGAATCCCATCCAGGCCAAGGTGTAAAAACCTAGAGTTCATCTCTGCTAGAACTCTTTAAGTGTCACCCTGGAGCCCCAGTGTGTAGTGCAAGGAAAACTACGCACTAAAAAGATCCAACGAATTCATGTCAGTGACTGAATAGTGGATACATGAACACATGCATACGCCGAGCTGTCGGTTATCAGCGTTCAGCAGTGTTGGACAAACTGCTGTGACTATGTGTCTCAGTTCACCCAGCTGTGAATGGGTACCCTGTGAGGCATAGAATGGTAAGAATCCCTAACCTGAGCGCCACATATGGATGCCGGTTGAATACTCCCCAGGGAGTTGAATTGGAAAAATGATTGGACGGTGAAAGAATGCCATTGACCAGGGGAAACAATGTAAGCGCCTTGAGCAACCACTAGTGGATGGATATGTGGATGTTTACCTTTAACAATGTGCACAAACATTCACACATGTTTGTCCTATATTTTAATTGAAATTCAATTCAATTTACAAAAACATCATCGGCAAAAATGGCTGCCAGTCCTTGAATTGAAATCATGAATTCTTTATATGAATATTGACAGTATTACATTGAAGGTGCCCAAACCCATTTTGTATTTCAAATGAAATTAACAATTGTTCAAGCATTTAGGAAAAAAATCCAAAAAGGGGAGAATGACGTGACTTTGCTATTGACGCAAGAGCTATGAAACGGAGGTGCACAAAATATTATGATCAATCACGGTCAATACCACCGTTGACAGAACGCATGCAAATTATACACTCATTCTCAATAAAAGTGTACAATTTGTTAAATATGATGTCGTCTTGATAAATACTTTAAAATGTCATGAATACAACGTAACTATGTCGTAGTTTTATATCAATACCATCGGAAATTGAATTTTCACTAGATAATCAAGAAAAATACAAATATTTTACTTCTAATATTTATACAGAAGACTCAGTTGCTATGGAACATGGCAAATAGGTAATGTCGCCCACAAGAGATATCACGTTGACAAAGCAGCTGAAATGCAGGAATAAGTCTTGGAAGCTATAAAAATGCTAAAGATATAGAAAACCCTATTCTCTTGAATGTTTAAGTGATCATATAAGAAAAGCTTACTAAACTTTTCCAAAAATGAAGTTTGGTTAATGTCGCTGTTTTTATGTAATTTACGTTATGGTTCTTAAAAATCAGCTTTGAAAAAAGGTTATTCGCAGTGAACATGAGTAAATATAATTGCTAGCTCATAGTGTTTCTGACATTAATATCCACTGAGGAGCAGGCGTATGGTTAAGGCTGTAATCTACGTTATGGGTTTCTTGAAAATATTGAAAAAAGTAATGTCCATAAAAATCATTTTTAAGATGTTAAAGGTTCTTAATTTTGGTTGTAAGTAAACAAAATCGCTCCAACGCAGCCATAATATTTGTTTGACTCGAAGAAAACCAGCTTTGTAATATACGTTATGTAAATTACGTTATGTATTTTACGTTATCTGTACCAAATTACCAAATATGGAGGAGTATTGCAGAGATCGAAACGAGTGTTGGACCAGAAATGCAAGAAAGAACATTATTATTAAAGTTAAGTCACTTTCTTCTCAACAAAATGTTTTATAAAGTTCACGTGTGATTTAGGTTTTAATCTACGCCTTAGGCCTTTTAAATGTGGAAAATAGGCCTAGAAATGTCCGAAAAATAGTATATGTAGTTACACGAGATAGGATCATAATATTCAAAGTTCTGTCTATTTCTCAAGTTTGATTGTAAATTTGTAAATAGACAAACACAAACTCGCATGAACAAAATACCACTCTATTTGAACGATTTTGTATTTTGCGTTATGAGCCCGCGATGGTCGACCTCTTCTATCACGGGCCCGATCAAAAGCACCAGTTCATCAAAGTCATACAAAAAAGTTCTAATCTATTGAACTAATATGTGTAAAGATGGTATTGTTACACGTAATAATAAGAACCAAAAGGCTTATTTCAGGTCTTGTAGCGGTTTGAAGACATGTACTTCGCCATTATTATCTTCAGGACCAGTAAAAAGACTTGTCATATTCGCTTATAGATAATAATTACTGTAAGTCAAAAGCTTTGAATTTTAAGTTTTACTGAAAAAAATGTCTAGTTCTTGCGGCAGAGGTTATGTATTTGTTTTATGTATTTGTTTTGAAAGGGTCATAAACTCTTCAGCTTGCAAATGTGTAGATAGAAACTGAATATATCGTTTCAAAGTTACTTTGTATTGGTAATGTAATTTACTTTATGTTTAGCTGTATGCTAGCTTATGGCAATTGAGTGTTACACAATGTCATACATATTGTTACTTTTTGGTCCTTTTCAGGAATAAATAATCGATTTGGTTTAACAAGACTTATTCCTGCATTTCAGCTGCTCTGTCAACGTGATATTTAGTAAATAAACCTTTGTTGTTGACATTTCCGTACATTTTCGAGTTTTTTGTTTGTTTTTCAAAGTTTCCTTCATTAGAAAAGTTGGACATTGATAAATATATACATAGTCTATAATTTACATTTGTCAAAATGTATTATCGCTTTACACTAACAATTAACTTGTTAACTTTATAGCTACAATGTTTCCTTTTTAAATTTAATGGAAATTAATAACATTCGAACAGTTTCTTAGTTGGAGGTTGATTGATGTGGAAACAGATACAAATAGCTTTACAACGTTAAATTCTGAGACATTGATATGTCATGTTCGGACAGCTATAACAATAAAACTAGTAGGAATTATTTGATGAAACTTCATAATCATATTCTATGATTACAACACATTCAAACAATATCAATAAAAGCGTCTGATATTGACTTTCGATTTTTGCGAAAAACACATGTTCAATTGTGCACTTTCATTGAGAATGAGTGTATAATGTTTCAGATCATACAACAATGAATGAAAATAGTCAAAAAATGACCTAGAGACAAACTAAAAGGAATCATTATAGTTTCTAACCTTGTATTGACAATGTGTGCTGACAATGCAGACAGCGTTTGAAAATGTCAAACAAGTCCAAAAGAGCAAACATGATAGCAGGCTAACCGCCATCTTCCCACGGCAAGGTGAAAACGTATCGAGCAACTCTCCTCGCTTTAGTCCTTGCCATCACAAGTTGGATAACCGGTGATCCGGAGCAGCGACACCTATCGTGATTACGAGTTACATGTACGCCTCTTACCAACTCTTTCAACAATAGCCAATGCAATCGCCGTTTGCATCCGGAACAAATTCAAAATACTAACAGACGATATTCAGTTTGAAAACTATCCGAGTGAAATTTGATATCAAACTTCAGTCCCCATGATTTTTTCATGTTTTCTATGAGCACCGAGATTGCAGAGAAAATAAACATTAATGCATCGAAAAAGAATTCATTACAACACCATATAAAACTTTTTTATAACATATTCATTTCTAAGATAAAAAAAAAAAAGTTATTTATTATAGCAGTCATGTTTTTACTAGATACGCATTTTATTCCTTGTTCACGATATTGTTTAACCATGTAACAATCCATAGCAAATGAACACTAAAGTTTAAATACTTTCAATGCAAGAAAGTTGAAACCTAAGGTCGGTGCATACATATTTACGTTGAAAAATGGAATGATCACACACAGCATTACTAGCTTGATTTGAAATACGTTCCTGCATTGAATTTTAAGAAAAAGATAGGCGGTCATTCTGATGTGTATTGTGATTTATCCAATACTTGAAATCATGTATTTAAAAAAAAACATGTCCTCATTTAGTCAGTGGTAGCATATCGCTGAACGATTACCCGACAGCTCATTTAACAAGCTGTCTTCTGATTGGACTATGCTACTTCCGTGCAGTGGGTTGAAATGCTAGCACAGAAATAACGGCCAATGATGTCAAGGGAGGATCGGGAAAGGTTTAGAAACTTTCTCGTTTCGCCCGTGACGTTGTGAAGATGGCTTACCGCATGAAGTCTGATAACCGCTTGACCATCGTCAGCGCTATCTATAAGTGACGTCATAGGCCCAGATGCCCAAGGTCTGCGTGCGTTATATTCGTAAGTACATAGAGACCAAGGACACGTGAAAACAAAGTGTTACAATTCTAGTATGGCCGTACACTGACCACTGAACTGCAATTATTTGCACATGATAAATGGCAGGAATAACGCCATATGGCTTGTTCATGGTTGGAGACCCCTACGTCTTTATTAAATACATACTTTAGTCAAACACCATATCCTTTCATTTACGAACAGATCTTGATTAAACGTTACCAAACATACAGAAATAACCTTAAGGTTATAATACAAAATGCTTCTTTTTTTTGGTTCAAGTTATGACTCCCTATGGGTTTACACTTTGTTGAGCAACCCTATTTTAAGGCTTTTTGAAATGGCAGTTTGATTTTTTGGGACCCCTATGATCCCTATGACCCACAAGCGGTTTTATCAAATAATGTTTTTTAAGTTGTTTCAATTTGTGATTACTTTCTTGGCGATGAGTTCAAAATGATCCTTAATTATCTGAATGAAACACAGAAAATGGATGATAATTTGTTTTGTACATATAAACTTTGCACTGAATAATAGCAATGCCAAGCAATGCAAATAGCATAATTTAATAGACATAAATAATAAACAATCGACACAATTTCACAAGTTTTAAAATTCTCTTCTTTAAGTTACTATCCATCACGTTGTTTGTGACACTCCTTCATTTACAGTCATTTAGTACAATATAAATACGTTTTTTCCTATAAAAGTGTCTGCGTCGTGATTCTTTGGAGTTAAAGAAAGAAAAGCTCCAAACAAAATTGATATTAAATCGATTTTGGAACCAAAACTACTAGTTAATGTTCATGTTATAACGTTTATTAATCATTGTCTTTTATTTGAGATTGAATTGCATCTGCAAGTTTTCTTTGCTTGAAATTAGATCTAGAACATTAAAATAGTGTTAACATTTAGATTTTAAGAATTGGATTTCCTACTTTCGTATATTATCAAAAGATAAAAAATGACACGAAGCCAATTAAAACTCCAACATGTTTCAATGGTATTATCAGGGAGTCCAACAAAATACAGTTATGACGTCATGATGTCACACATTCTCTCCTCACAGAGGCAGATCAAGTCATGAAATGCTGATACAGCCTCTGCTACAGTACGCCGAAATCCTTGGTTTCCGGCATAACCCCTGGCAGAAATTTCTTTTGCATCACAATCCATTTTAATTTCTTCATCAAATGACAACACTTCTCGCATGTAAAAAGGGTGGTTCATATCACAATGCCTTTGCCATGATTCAATAGCCAAAATGATGATTTAAGAACAGCGTCGCTGATTGCACAACTAATTTTGATTGCCTCCAATCAGGAATCTCCCATTCTATCCCACAAACTCGGCGTATTATTAGAAAGGCTTAATCAGCATTACATGACTTGATCTGCCTCTGTGGGGAGAGAATGCATATGGATAACAAAATGAATTTGACAAAACAATGGTTTGACGGATAAGCATTAAGTTGTTGTTTTACCATTTGAAATGAAATATTCTTCCTTTAGTTCTATTACTCTATTCTATTACGTATTAGCGTACATTTTTTAAGATGGAAATATCTTTGTAAAATGGAATCTTATGTCCATGGCTTTTGTACATGTACATAAAGATGCGTTCAGTGGTATAAAACGAGAGAGAGAGAGAGAGAGAGAGAGAGAGACAGCGAGAGACAGAGACAGTGACAGAGAGAGAGAATGCATGAGAGAGATACAAAATGGAAAAGTTCAGTAACATACCGATTTACATATAATCATGACTGTAGCCATTTAAACTTCAACATGTTTCAATGTTATCATCAGGAAAATATATATACATATTAAAATACCTAAAAATGTAAACATCTTATATTGTAGTTAAAACACAAAATGATTACGGTTTGTTTATGAGAGACTGCAAAGGATTTTTTTTCTTCTTTGTTTTTATTTAATGAAAATCATATAATGCATCTGTAAAAGTTTGATTTTGCAGAAGAAGAATTAATTTCTGATGACATCTGTTATGATTGTACACTTATAACTTATATACTAAAATTAAGTCTCTCACATTTCGACAACGATGTATTTTATTGATATATACTTGTGAATTATTCAATACTTAGAATATGATTGATGTGTTTCAAATAAATAGTACTTGACCCTAAAAGTGGTAAATTAAAATCATTTGCAATGGTAGGTCAACTACATTGAACGAATGATATCAAACAAAACGGACCTGCTCCTCATTAATTTAAAGTGAGTAGGGTTCTAAGACAAAAATTACAGACTCTCAAGTGAATACTTTTTACACTCTAAAATAATATTATATTATAAAAAATTATATTGTATTTCTTTTACATAAGACCGTAATATGCTCAAGGCGAATGTAAACCGGGGGCGTAGTTCAGTGGTAGAGTGTCCGCTCGTCACCCGAAAGACCGGGGTTCGATTTCCGGTCGCGTCATACCAAAAGACGTTAAAAGGTGGGAGTTGTTGCTGCCTTGCTTGACACTCAGCATTGTTATGACAGAACAACGCATTCACCGTGGCTGTCGGATGCTTAGGCATAACTCGAAGTTCCAATATGTTATGTATGTACTGAGGATCATAAACTGATATTATATTACATGTATATTATATTATTAAACAAATAAAACACATTTCTGTTCAACTAGGAGCTCCGCCAGAGGCTCGGCAACTTTGTCTGCAGTAGAGAACCGTTATACACACAGTAAGGTTTGGGTGCAATGAATTTCAATGAATTCAGCTCGGTTCACACCAATAACCCCTACAATCTCATTACATCTACAACTCATTTCAACTACACTTAATGATTGCACGTTTTCTCAGAACCCCTACACTCTGAGCTAGTTTTCCCCTGTTCACGGGTGGGCTCACCCAATTAGCAAAATGGCTTGGTTCACTACTGGGAAAGGTTTTTATTTGAAATGAACAATGAGCACAAGCTTTGATTTTGTAATCGTGAAAGTGACCGTTTTTGTTGGCTATTTGTGTGCAATCAAAACGACTGTCAGCTTCTACATGTAGCTTCCTTACTCACATTAGAATGTAGGCTATTTAAGAGGTTTCTTGAATTTAAACACATCTGAACATGGCGTTTGGAAGGAGAGTAGAATATGTTTTATCACAGAGGGTTGGAAAACAAGTTTTGTTGGATGGATATCGCTACACTTTTTATAATAAGAGAAAAGCTGCTACTCATTGGAAATTTGTTGTGGCGAATTGCACTGGAAAATTATCAACGGTTATCCCGGTGATGATACCGGGATCTTGACAGCAGAATTAACAGACTAAAGTGGCAACTTGCAAACGGACATACAAATAAAATGGACTTTCTAGATGCTGTTTGACATTTGGTCAAACTTGGACTTTAAGAATTTAATCCCTATACAGTTTTACGACTAAACTATTTTAATGTAAATCATTAAGTCATTAAACTGTTATATTTGTAAGCTTTTTATAATTCTAAAATGTTTACACCTTTAAAAAATATTTTATGTAACTTTCAGCAATAAACATTCACTAAACTTAAACATGTAGTGTTTTAACACAGCTTGGGTGAGTCTATTTCAAACCAGAGGGGGTGTTTATTTAAGACACCTCAGTTACCCTACACTTTCTTCCGTCAAAAAGTGTAGGGGTAATGAGACTGTAGGGGTAAGTGGGTGATACCTTCAGGGCAGTACCACCCATGGTTCGCAAGTTGCAGTCGATGGTCGACGGTTTCACTGTCAAGCATAGCCACAATATTGTTGCGGGCTTTCTGCCTACACAAATACCAGGAGCCGTGATATAAGAGAAATACTCTTGAAAGCGGCGATTAACCAAAAATCACCTCACCTCAACTTATAATGATATTTTGACGTCATCACATGGCTCATTCAGTATTCCTATTAAATCTTTATCGATGCCTATTAAGAAATGAAGGAAATGATTGTACTTGAACATGAATCAATTACTTAGTCCTATAACATTTACATGACGTTGTGGGTGTATATCAGTGCATATAAGGATTTATTCATTTAGGTTTTTTATCATAAACACTTATAATGAAGTATGTAAAATACAATTGTTATGTTCGGGCTTAAAGGAAATGGTAAACTATATCCCTCATACAAATTCTGAAAGATTACATATGTTGATTCCTTGTTTCATGATAATTTTTCAAAGTCGTTTACAAAAGAAATTTTTTTTCTGTAGTTTTAGATTTCTTCATTAAGATGTTATTAGTAATTGTCTCAAAGCAATATTAATTCCAATGAACCGAACCCGCCCAATTAATTGTCTAATATGTGCACATATTGCGTAGATTTCGACAGAAACATTTATACGTTATCCTGAATTTTAGAGAAAAAAATCTTAGTGAATCAATGAAAAAGTGACATGGAATACATAACCTTAAATTGGAGAAACTGTAGAATACTGTGATCATTTTGATAAAAAGAATAGTTTGAGTCGCCCACATGGCTTAGAAATTAATGAGGCACAGCTGTTTGCAGTGTTCGAGTAGGGCTTCTATCATCCTTCACTCGAATCTGTGACATTATCAAAGAGATTTTAGTGACAGAAGGTAAAACATGTTTCATGTGTATATTTCTTTCAGAGATGAAATGAGTTCAAATCGATATACATGTAATATGGCGGGAATTTTTAGTATTAACACGACGATTAAAATAACGTCTAGCTATAGACTTATTGCAGATTCACGAGCAGAAAGAATTTGTGTAGATATGGTTTGGTATTCTCTCCCAACAGAGGCATATCAAGTCATGTTGATTTAGCCTCTGTTCTATTACGCCGAGTTTGTGGGATAGAGTGGGAGATGCCTGATTGGAGGCAATCAAAATTAGTTGTGCAATCAGCGACGCTGTTCTTAAATCATCATTCTGGCTACTAAGGCAAAGGCATTGTGATATGAACCACACTTTCCATGCGAGAAGCCTTGTCATTTGATAAAGAAATTAAAATGTTTTGTGATGAAAGTTTTTTCCGCCAGGGGAAACTCCCAGATCCCACGGATGTCGGCGTAATAGAACAGAGGCTAAATCAACATTACTTGATCTGCCTCTGTGGGGAGAGAATGATGGTTTGGTAGATAAACTGCATTGAGACAAAATATATTCTCCTCATGTTCTAGTGTCACTCATCAATTTCAAGGGGACATGTAATTTTCTATCAAAACTCTAACCCTTTGCAGTTTCTCACGACTGCATGACAAGCGTATGATTCAGCAGAGATAGATATAAAGGAATATTTTAAAACTACCAAACGCTACAAGCTAAATAAGAGCCAGGTTACTTAGCTTAGCCAGGTTACTATAAGGGTAACACCAGCCAAAAGGCTGAGGATATTTGTCAAAGCTTTTGTAATTGCTATAAAAATGTGTCACTTCTCACAATGGAAGCACATTTTGATCACGATTTTGCTAGTGAAGCTACACAGCACATACTGAGCGATTCGAAAAGTGTAATGTGTTTGGTTTAAATACTGATATGTTACCTCGTATTAAACCATTTACTTTTGATTAAGTTTTACCAAAAGTGAAAATCTATATCGAAAAAACACACAAACAAACCCTTGTTTTTAGACTAAGTCCCAAATATTCCACATGCCTCATCATGCATTCAAATATCATCTTTTTGGTGAGATAAAGAAACATATCTGTAATTCCAAACTAATGCCTGAGACTCAGTGATCTAATGGTGTTCATCAGAAAATCATGGCTGCAGATACTGCAGATGATACAGAACATTCTGTATGGAAGATTTCAGGAAGGCTCATGTGCATGGCTTTAGCGGTGGCAAGACTCTTCCAATGACACCAGCAAACAGGCAGGATCCAGGACAATACCAGAACCGGAAGACAATGTGACACATCACCAAAAGATCAACATAACCAACGATTCACCTGTGCAAACCCCTTTGCTACTGTGGCGTCAACGGCAGCAACAGTGAGCTATCCCATCAGTCAACGCACTGTATCAGATAGCGCCGCTCTTGGTCACCAAACATTTACGTGTGAGACTACGATGGGACTCCTTGTTCTGCCATTGCCTGCGTGTTCTCCGGACGTGAACCCAATAGTGCAACTACGGACCAATTTTGACAGACAAAAAATAAATTGTCAGCTTAAGATGACAGTTCCTCTAAGAAGAGAAATGCAAATATTTCCAACTAAGGCCACAGACGTCTGACGTAGTCAAGTAGGAGACGTATCAATGCCTGCACCGATGTCACATATGCCCAAGGTGGACATCCACGCTTCTTAAACCCATGCTGTAATTTTTGAGAACAATCATCGATTCGGATATCACTGAAAAGTATGAATTCCGACCACGGTTCCATTTCTGTGCTGATCATAATGTGCTTCATTGATGAACTGAAACCATTCCCTTATATAAACAAAACAGTATATTGATATGATTTTTTTGGTTTCGCTATTACTCATTTTACCTATGCATTTTTGCCGCGTAGTTTATCATTGTGGAAATATTTCCTCTTTGGATTCAATGCAAACCTATTGATCACACTACGTTTTG
The DNA here is from genome assembly GCA_916613615.1 of Steromphala cineraria. Classification (NCBI taxonomy): domain Eukaryota; kingdom Metazoa; phylum Mollusca; class Gastropoda; order Trochida; family Trochidae; genus Steromphala; species Steromphala cineraria. The sequence continues at coordinate 60,641,894 of OU744729.1, forward strand.
TATTTGTAGGTGGAATGAACATTGTAATATCATCACATACTGGTTTGGTTATCGAAACAATGATTGTAAAGAGACAGGTACAATTCTCTAGAGATCTATGATACTTTGAAGGATATTATCCGAGTCGCTCACATGGCTTAGATACTAATGAGACGCAGATGTTTGCAGTTTTCGAGTGGGGTTTGTCTGATCCCCTGTTGAACACTGACAAAGTACATAGAACTTATCAACGAGATTTCAGTGACAGAGATTTAAACATGTTTCATGTGCAATCGTAGTTATTGTCTTGCAACTTTTGATGAAAGTAAACTGTTAGGCGAAAGAAAGGAAACACGTTAGTAGAATTTATAATAAGAAAGATTTTCAAATACAATATTTCGAGTGTCTTAAGTCGTATTCTCTAACAGATAAAAAGAGTGAGGTCATCGTTCAAGAAATAAATTTTATGTTGTTAAAGTGTTTCCAAATGAATTTTGATATTATACAAACGTTCGTCAACAAGGATTAAATATATATCTGAAAATCAATAAACGTGAATAAATAAAAGTAAATTTAAACAACCTTGGTGTACTTTCTGTTGCCTGTCGGTCAAGTCAAATTTTCAAAGGAAACCTATATGTAATAATTTAGCAAAATTTGTACTGCTAAACGTGGTTTTAATGGTCCATTGAACTGTGGAAGAGAAGATCTAAACGTGGTGTGTAACCTTTACACACCACCGCAACTTAATGGTATGTACAATTGTGACAATTTTGTGTGCTACCTCTCTCAGTTTTTCTCTATCTTTCTAACTCTCTACCTCTCTCTTTCGCTCTCCTTATCCCTTTTCTACCTTTTGTTTCCTCCTTATCTTTTAATTGAGAAAGTGTTATGTCAAAGATTGTGAATCAATGTAGCTGTTTTGAAGTACCACTGCAAAGGAAATGCATAAATTCAAATACATTGCTTTTCTATTTGGATGTACACTAATAAATGATCGTGAATGTCATGAATAGTTTCCACCTTTAAGTATTTGCTAATATTTCAAAAGAAGATTCCACGTTGTGACATTCGTTATTCCAAACAATGTCCTTCCTTCTAAAACTTAAAATCAAACGATTGTATCTCGTTAACTGCAAAATATTATCAATATTTTATATGTAGCTACTAGTGTTTTAATTAAAAAAAGACAAAGGTTCTTAAAAGTACAAAACAATGCAATACAGTGTAATATTCAAAGGTTCACAAATCATTTCTTGTTCAACAAGCATTTTGTTAACATACATGTACTTGCTCAAAGTTGGTATACTAATATGCCTGACAAATATTTTCAGATCATGAATATATTAAATAAATAAAGTAAATGTTCAGATATTTGGCTGTAAGTGACACATAGACAAGTTTAAGTGACATGTTGATCGATTTGCTACGACACTAGTGGCATTTTAAATGACTGCAAACATTTTCCAATATTCAATTCTTATTATGCACATCTATACTCCCTCAAAAAAGAAACGCACGGAGGTAAAATTAGGTACAAGATTTCTTTATTTCAAATGACAATTACTGACTGCACACACATGGTACGTAGTCCAAACTTTGCATGGTGAGAGTCAACTGTTATCTGCAAGACGTGAATGTACTGTTATGGCACCACAACGGCAATGTTACACGTGACGCCGGCTGTAACGTCAATACCTATTGTGACCCCCGTTTGCTTGGAGCACTGCTTGACATCTCCTCGGCATGGACCTAATAAGTCTACGAATTGTCGCCTGTGGTATTCTCGCCCATTCATCCTGCAAAGCGTCACGTAGTTGTTGAAGTGTTTGGGGTCGTGGATGTCGCCGTCGGAGTCGTTTATCGAGAACATCCCACAAATGTTCGATCGGGTTTAAATCAGGAGATTTAGAGGGCCAAGGAAGCACTGTGATGTTGTGGCGAAGAAGTCCATTGTGATGCGGGCTGTATGCGGTCTGGCATTATCTTGTTGAAAAATTTGTCATTGTGGGTTGAGAACTGGAAGGAGGTGATGTTGCAGAATTTCATCTCTGTAGCGAATGGCTGTTAAATTACCCTGGACATGAACAAGATTAGTCTTTCGATGATAGGAAATCGCTGCCCACATCTTTACACCACCTCCGCTGAATCTGTCTACTTGTGCGACACAGTTACGTGCAAAACGCTCATTTCGCCGTCGATAGACCCGTTTTCTACCGTCATGACGTTGCAGCATGAAACGGGACTCGTCACTGTACCATATTCTCTGCCAGTGTCTCAAATCCCATCTTTGGACATTTCTGCACCAACGTACACGAGAACGGCGATGGTGACGTCGTAGTACTCATCCGACGTAAGGTCGTCTTGCACGTAATCCACTCGCTCTTAGTCGATTTCTTATAGTCTGTGCTGAGATGTTACGTAGTCTTGAGATATTCCATGCGGTTTCCGTTGCTGCCACTGTCCTATTGCGTAGATGGATCAACCGGATGTGACGATCCTGGGCTGCAGTTGTAAACCCTTGGCCTAGCACTTCTTGGGCGGTCCCGGGTGGATCCAAGTTGTTGGTAGCGATTTCTAAGACGTGAAATCGTACTGTGGTGGACATGGAAGTGACGGGCAACAGATACAACCGACTCTCCAGCCTCTAGACGTCCAATTGCAATATTACGATCTTCAGCTCCCAGTCGAGGCATTTTGATTGACGCCGTGTTAACAAAATATTGCGACTAGAAATATCGCAGTGCAATTTCTTTATAAACCCAAGGGTAGAGCACAAGTTCACCAAGTTGCACGTGCATCACTCTTTCTCACTCTTTACCACATAGAAATTTCATGCATTTCGGAAAATCACATGTTTAAGGTCCATATTGTAACAAAGTGATGTGCTTTGGCGATGGTGTACGAGTTCGAACATGCATTCAACATGTTTGGCTATCAAACCTATATGTTTTTCAGTTTGACATGAACAAAATACCTATAACAACTTACAATTTATCCGTGCGTTTCTTTTTTGAGAGAGTGTAGGATAGATGATAAATACACATGTATTTTAGTATGGTACACAGTTAGATATGTTCACTTAGTAATCTATTAAATAGCATTAATGTATACATTTATAATCTTTAGCCCTGTTTATACGGCGAGCGTTTGCCCTGTTTATGAGTAAGTCATTCCACATATATATTTGCTCATATGAGTAAAATTCGCCGTATGGACGCATATGCACATATGTATATTTTACAACCGCAAGCAAATTTTTCACTACCGTAAGCAAATTTGCACCTAGGCAGGGGTAGGTGTAAATGCCATACTACCGTGAGTAAATGTCGATTTATTACTACCCTAAGTAAATATCGCTGTATGAACGTACATGTAGCAACTTTGCTGAGGGTTGGCTAATTTCGCCTTAATCTAACATCAAATTTGGAACTTTATCGCAATTGCAACTTTTGTTTTTCCACAGTGTGAGCTGAGGTTCTTTTAGTTTCTCGCAAATCATATGCATGCTTTCTCTCCTCATTTTTCAGCCACTCTGATTCATTTTTCAGCCACAATGATTCATAACATCATCTTCAAACCACTTGCTTGATCGCAGCTTTAACATTCCCTAAAATTGGCCAGGCCAAATTTTAACCCAGCACTAACGTAAAATGATGTTTGTCATCCAAAATTCTGTTACACAAGAGATATCAGTTGTGGAAGATCAATGACATCACAACGCTATGACGTCATAAACATGATGATGCCATGATGCTATAACATCATTTGTTAGGAGTTTTAGAGTTATGCAGTGTTCAAAGTTGTACATTTTTCATGCCAATGTGATAACAAAATTATTTTGGATGATACATAGAATCTCGCCCTCGCGTCTTTGATATCAAACATATCAACACTCGTTGATAAAAGTAAAATATCCTAAGCATGCCTCGAATATTTGTTACTTTTACAACTTGTGATGATGTATTTGATATCAGAAGACATTTGGGTCAGATTCTCTATGTCTCCAGAAAGTTTCCAGTCTTACCCTCTCCATGATTATGGGTGAATGATATGTGTCGTAAGCACTGAAAAACCAACTGCACGCATAGCAAAATACACGTGTAAATATATACTACTCAAATTTGCAAAATATGTAAAGGTCGCCGTATAAACAAGGCTTATGTTTACATCGAAACAATATTTATTAACAAGTTCTATATACCATAAAAGGTTTCAGCAGTAATTTGTATTTCATTTGTATTACTTGATTAAAGTGTCAGAAGTCTTTATCAGAACATATTTTCTCGTTGTGTGAGTCTGTCCCATTGATCGTATTCATGATTACTGAAACGCATACATTCATTCTTTCAGTCAGTCTGTCTGTCCGTCTGTCTGTCCGTCTGTCCGTCCGTCCCAAAACTTTGTGCGGATCAGATCTCCAAAACTATGCATGCTAGCTTCATCAAACTTCATACACATGTCAACCATGATCCCTAGTTGTGCCTTTTGATGGTTAGAACTATTTCTGAATTTTCATATTTGCGGTTTCCATGGAAACGTGACTAAAAAGTGACTCTTTGAGGAAGTCGTTTTGTGCGGAGCAGATCTCCAAAACTATGCATGCTAGCTTCATCAAACTTTATACACATGTCAACCATGATGCCTAGTTGTGCCTTTTGAGGGTTGGAACTATTTCTGAATTTTCATTTTTGCGGTTTCCATGGAAACGTGACTAGAAAGTGACTCTTTGAGGAAGTCGTTTTGTGCGGAGCAGATCTCCAAAACTATGCATGCTAGCTTCATCAAACTTCATACAAATGTCAACCATGATCCCTAGTTGTGCCTTTTGATGGTTAGAACTATTTCTGAATTTTCATTTTTGCGGTTTCCATGGAAACGTGACTAAAAAGTGACTCTTTGAGGAAGTCGTTTTGTGCGGAGCAGATCTCCAAAACTATGCATGCTACTTCATCAAACTTCATACACATGTCAACCATGATGCCTAGTTGTGCCTTTTGAGGGTTGGAACTATTTATGAATTTTCATTTTTGCGGTTTCCATGGAAACGTGACTAGAAAGTGACTCTTTGAGGAAGTCGTTTTGTGCGGAGCAGATCTCTAAAACTATGCATGCTAGCTTCATCAAACTTCATACACATGTCAACCATGATCCCTAGTTGTGCCTTTTGAGGGTTAGACCAACAAATTATTTTTATTTTTTGCGGTTTCCATGGAAACATGACTAAAACAGTGCCTCTATGACCAAGGCCTTTGTAAAAAGTGATTCTATGATAAATTACTTTGTCCCGAACATATTTCCTGAAATACTCATCTCAGCTTCACCAAATTTGCTACATATGTCAATCATGGTTGCTGGATATGCCTTGTGAGAGTTCAACGATATATGGATTTTCTTTTCTGCGGTTTCTTTGGAAAACATGACTTACAAAGTGACTCAACAAAAATAATTTTGTCCTCAGTACATCTCGTAGAATATTCATGATAGCTACCTCAAATTTGAAACAAAAGATCAAACATTTTCCCGAGATAATTGTAAAACCTATTAATGAATTTGGTATTGGGGTTTCAGTTGAAAGCAGACTTACACAATGAGTTAGTGTATACTCAACTATCATACAACTTTAACTGATATTAATCAGTTTGACTATTTGAATTTTTTTTAACAAAGTGGGGAGCGGGGGTATGTGAGCTTTGCTCGCTTCTTTACTTGTTTTCGCTATAGTCTGTAATGCCTTAAATATAAAAAAATGAAGTATTCACCAAACTAAATTTCCTCTGACACAATCTCACACAAAGACCTCTAAGAATACGTGTTGACAATGATAGCGACTGCGGTCGCAGATGTCATACATAGTGTCTGTCTGCATCTCATTCACTGTTTCAGACACATGTACTGTTAGGTATCTCTTAAATCAACACTAAGTTTCAACAGAATATGTTTGTCCAACAAATACGCACATGCAATCTTGTCGCAAAATAAGCAAAGTGCAGTGATTTATATTATTTGTCATTTCGAAACTCTCAAGATAAACTGTAACAATAAATATTCGTTCATTGGAATAGTGCTGATTTTCTCATTTCTAAGTTTGTACTGATTGTCGTTCTAACTCTATGAGAGGCGGAACCAGCTGACGATGCTCAAACACGGTCCTAAAGGATGCTATTGAAAGCGCTTCTTAATTCTTATCAAAAATATGTTTTTTCTATCATAAGATTTTTTTTGGACGGAGCAAAACAGCATCAGATTCATTGAAATGATTTGATATTTGAAATATACTTATGAAATGGTGTCAGATGTACATGCAGAAACCCTATTTATAAATTGTTTCGAATAGGCCGAAGGCAAAATATATTTTATTTCACGATGCATAGCATGAACGCCGTTGAGGCATTTTCTTTGGTCAAAACAATAAATTGTGCAAGTTCAATGAACCTTTTATTCAATAGTTTTTACCCCTTACGTTCAAATTTCATATATTCTATATTATTCGCTTAACAGTATCATTCGTTTATTAATCTGGTGTAATTCCAGTAAATCAATAATTTGTATTGTTGAGGAAGCCATGTTTTAATATTGATTTATTTGCAAATATGGGATTTGTCCAGTTGCATTTCAAAACAAATTCCCTTTTTTTAAATATTTGAACTCAGCAATCTCTCACACAACAGCACACACTAGATGTATTTACTTCAGTAAAAACTGTCTGTATTTAAAAGAATAAGTCCCTCACACGACAAAGAGTTGCTAAGCAAACTGCTTGCAACACGAAGTCTCACATTCAGTTGATATATATAGGCATCTCTAGTTATATATTTTTCCAATAAAATTTTCTGGCATCACGTTTGATCACAGAACCCGACCAAAGGACAGGGGAGATAATGAAAAGAAAATATTACAAAACTATGTTCTAAATATTTTTGCTGCCGTTATAAAAACAAATGTTGGGTTTTGTGTATTTTTCCGCTCTAAGCTATATCAGTATTATTTTAGACCCATACGTTAAGAACAAATAACAATACTCAAAGACTCATATTGAAACTCGTTATTTAAAAAAAGTATTAACTGTATATGTGGTATTTTAGCAATATTTTACGACAGACCATGAGACGATCGTACCAAAATTCATTAAATAGCAGACAGTTTAACAATATACTTTTAGATGAAATTATAAATGGATTATATTTACCCTAATATCTGGCTACAAAACAGGGATGGGGTCACAATTTGAAAATTTAGGGACGTTTTCACCAATAATTCTCAGATAAAAAAAAACAGATTTTGTTCAAAATAAACACTAAAAGATTAAGACTTTTGAGTTTCAGCATGTTGGACCTCACTTTTGCATATATACACAGCCAACATGTGTTCCTGTCCTACTATAAGCATCATCCTTAATAATTAAAGGGGTTCGAAAATTATATTTGGTTCCTACTCGTCTCTTAAACGTATAGTTTTTGGTAAAATATAATTGAATGATCATGAAAGGGAAGATTTCCAGAACAATCAATAATTTTGAAGTTTGAACAAGAAAGGTTCATTAGCTCCTGGGAGAAATCCTCTCATCTAAAAGTTAAACAAGTGAACTAAATTTACTAAGCTAATGGCACATTAGTCAAACGTGTTTTAAATAAAATAACCACACGGGACATACATATTTACTTAATTGATATCCTTGACAGAACTTTTGAAAAAAATGACTATATTTCCGCATACAAATGTTACACATTTCCTGACTTCCTGAATTATACATATATCTGCATACAAATGTGAAACATTAATTGACTTTCAAATATCTATACAAGGGTCAACAACAAGGCGATCGATATTGAAAGTCAATGTCCCATTTACATGTATTGCTTTAATTATGTCCCTAACGGCTGTTGGTTATTGTCTTTTGAAAACTCTTACAGGCTGTAGCAAGGCTTTTTGTGTGTCTGCTGTGAGAAATGAACACAGAGATAATAAATTAGTTACTGATGTTCTACCAATACGTTTGATATGACATAGTTTGTGGGTTTTTTGCTAGCATTAACTCTGATGCACTCGATAACTAATATAATTTTTTGTGTAAATCTTATATGGTTGTATTGAACAAGTCGCGCACACTAAGTTGTGTGGAAAAGATATTTGCCTCTGTGTTCCATTCGTTTTTGTACAATTCTTTTTGATGATTATGAAATGATTTTTTAAACGCTAAAATGCAGCCACTGTAAATGGTAATGGTAAGATTTAGACATTAGAGTGCACTTGTCTTTAAGGTTCTAGTCATCGCTACAGACAGGGACCTCTAGAAAGATTTCAGTCAGAAATTGGACACTTTGCTAACGTTTTGCCATAATTGTCAGAGTGTCAAATTCGCCATTTTGATTTCCGACCATTTTATTTTTACAATAAATGAAAATTATTTTTTCATCAACTTTCATTAAAATTTGAAAATAGGGAAATCTTTACGATTAAAGAGATTGTCATAAGCTTTTAAATGTTCAATATTAAATTGTGATATATATAATCTGGTTCTTTTTATTTTACCGACTCTTACTATCAACTTTATACATATAAATGGAAATACCTTTTTCTTTCTTTCATTTCGATTCTGTCTGGCATTCACATGTACATACACAACAAAGTTATTTTCTTTCGGTTATTAATGACCCCTTTAAATGAACTTAGAATGAACTTGATTTAAGATGACATACTGCCTTGAAGGTTCCAAATTGTAACAATGGCACATTGTGTAGGGACAATGAATGAATGGTATTCACAGACGCAAGATGTCATTCTATATATTTAACAGAGGCTTTTATAGGTGTCTCCGACTTAAGCCACAAACCTACCGACCTTCATTAAAACTGAGTTTTACAAAGTTACCTTCATTTCTTAACAATGGACTGGCCGGGAACCATATGTGACAGAAAGTGTGAAGAACAGCGACACATAAACATATTTATTTTGAATATTTACAGCAATTAATATAGATATCTCCTACATGTGCTTAAGCAGCGCAGATGGAGAGAAATATTTAATTCTGATGTTGGATGTAAAGAATCTGATAGTTTTGAAAATGAAGTCCACTTCCTGTTTTGAATGTATAAAATATATAATACATAGAAATAATTATCTACCTGTATGGAATACACTAACGAACAACTGTAAATTGGTCAAGCTTTTAATGTCTAATGATATTGTTATTTTCATGAATTGTGCTAAATATATTAAATTGTCTCTAAGATGTGATATTTAACAACTTGAAACTAAAGATGTCTGTATATTGCCATTAGAAATGTATTAATGTTACTTGCTTTTATTCATGGACCAATGGCCTACAAAACCGAAATAAACTTTCTTTCTAGGCCACGAACCTACTGCCCCAAGTAAACCTAAAATTAACAAAATGCCTTCATTTCATCACAATGGAATGGCTGAGACCATATGTGGCAGGAAGTGTGTCGACTTACTTTTACTTCCTGGAACGTTTTGAAATATTCAACTGTATATAAGCTATACCTTGTGCCAAAATGATTACCTTCAATGTTTAAGTAGCTCATGTAATGATAATAATACTACTACTAATAATAACTCTTTATTGTCCGCATAACATTGTACATTGGAAATTCATTTTGTGCATTTTGCATCCGGCAGCCACGGTGCAGCGCCAGCTACTGCGTTGTTCTGCCTTCACAATGCTGAGTGTCAAGCAAGGCAGCAACAACTCCCACCTTTTATCGTCTTTTGGTATGACGCGACCGGGAATCGATCCCCGGTCTACCGGGTGACGAGCGGACACTCTACCACTGAGCTACGTCCCCGGCAGACCCTTCTTGGTGCACCACATTACATTAACAGACTTTCAAAGCTCCATAAAAATGTATGAACATCTTCATTCATACATGCTGTCTTAAATCAAATCCTTGCAGAAGAAATTTTAAGCCAAGTATTTTTTCTTTAAATCCTCTTAGAGTTTTCCTCCATGCACAAAAATACCATACTAATCTCCATACACACACTCCAGCAACGTCTCTTCAATCTTGCCATTCTGCAATAACTAAGATATATAATCTTCTAAAAGTCGTACACTTTTACCAAAGTACAAAAGTCTTATCTATGCTGAACTTGTTTAGGTTGCATCTCGATTCATTTCTAGAAAGTTAAATATACAGAATATACACAACGTCATATGTGTGCGTTTGGGTCGTTTGTATTGAACGATATTTGTCATCGTCCTGTAGCAGTAACAAGTTCTGTATTTATTATTATAGGTCTTTGACCTCTTTTTAATATTAATTTTAGTTGTTTAAATAACCCTAGACGACGTACTGCGCATTGATACATTAAGGCAACAGGGCGATGACCTGACCATCTCGACTGATGATTTGATACCTCAATAAAAAAAATTATTTCCTCATTTCTCTGCGTAGTTAAGCGTAAGAGGGAATTTTCTCAATTTCATTTTGCAGTTTCTTTAAGACTGATAACACTAGATTCTCCCAATATTATTACTTTGTATCATTTTAAAAAGTAGATTTATTGCCAATGCTTTGACATACATATAAAAATATTGATGGTTACGTACGGAAAGTTCCGAGAAATGCAGATCTGAAGCTTGAAGAAAATGAAAACGGCAGACATACGATAAAGAAAACGTGTAATAAATTATGATTATATCGAGCATTCGAAGACGGATTCCGTACTGCACCCTTGTAAGAGTATTGTCAGTTTACATATTAATATATATCATATCATATACATATCATTACAGACTTTACATCAGAAGAAAAACTTTTATGGCATCATCGTACATGTAGCAAAATATTTGTACAAGAACTCTTAGAAAAATATATTTTCCTCATAAAGTACATTTAAAATTGTCAATATCAATGTTTTTAAAACAGAATTAATCTCCGATACTTATATTACAAAATAATTTGTACTGTGATAACCAAACATGTTCTGATTGAAACGTTATTTCCCTCAGAGAACCATCTCATGACTCATCCCAGGATGCGTAGGTGTAGAAACAAACATCAAGTATAAACCACGAGGTTACTTTTATAAGAAAACCGTAGTCATATGTGGTAGCGAAAAGGATTCGCTTAACTTACTTGATCATGTTACATTCGACTACATATGAAAAAAATATTATTTCAAATAGTTACACAAACAGCATATTCGTTTCCTTGAGATAATTGACAACACTATCTTAAAAAAAGTAAAAAATAATTTGATCATTGATGAATTTGTACTATGAAAACATGAGCGTATGTTTCAAAATGAGGCAGTTAAATACAGATTCATGAAGATGAAACAACTTTTTATTGCAACTTAAAGCGGGCGTGAATAATTGTAATCAGATTTTTCATTATGTATTATGCTTAGGTCCCTTCAAAATCATAAACATAAGACATTAAAAAAAACTTTTCCAATAGCAATAAATATATTATTCAAAATGAAAACAGAGTCGTAAAGCACTTGACTGTCTCCAGTCTTACACGAAAGGTATCGCTAATACCCTTCAGTGAAATGTTTTATTGGGCAATTACCACGAGTAAATAAAAGTGTTTTCAGAAATACTATTCCACGCACTTCGTTAGTCTATAAATTTATGGAGGAGCTTTCTTGATATCATTCTTTGGTGTCAAATGTTATTTGAATCACATGTCGCCATCTGTTGTTATCATCCAAAACTGTGTAGCACAGGGGGCATCGCTTGCAGAAGATCAAGCGATCTCCCCTAAGAGATATCGTTTTAAGGGTAGATTTTGAACAATGCCTTGTCATTAGCAAATACATGACATCACAAACGTTTTGCACCATCGTCAGAAACACAATGACGTCACAATTCTATGACGTCATAAACACAGTGACGTCACAATGCTATGGCATCACTGGTTTAGGAGCTTTAGGGCTATGCTGTGTTCAGAGATGTACATTTGTCATGCCAACGATATTAAAAATAGCTTTGAATGATAAATAGAATCTCACCCCATGTCTTCTGATATAAAATATATGAACACTCGTTTTGATAAAAATAAATTATTTATTATATATTTGTTACTTTCATCAACTTGTGTTGATAGCATTTGGATATCAGAAGACGTTTGGTGTGATTCTCTATATATTACCTAAGTTTCATCTAAAACCACGTACACAATCAAAATGTTATCGTATCTTCAAGTATACACTCCGTCCTACATATTGAAGTAACTTGATTCGAGACCTACAGCTGCGTACCTTAAGTTTCTACACCTACCTGTGTAATCTGGTGCAAATATTAGCATTGGTTATTTGGGATGTCGTTGAGATATCCTAGCATTGCGACAACGAAACGGATAATGTGGAAATTTCAATACAAACGTTAAGATTTATTTTGCGTTAACATTATTTGCACGAAATAGATAAACAAATAACCGTAATAATTTTGGCAGGTCATTGAGGTGATCAGGGTTTACAATTTCTAATCACATTTTCGATTTTTCGCAACAAAATTCTTCATAAGTGATTTAGAGCTTTATTAGCCCAAGAATTATTTGATCCTTTGCACATAATTGGTCTCATGGTGCTGGTGTGAACCTCAGAGACTATATTGAATATTGTAATCGAATTTTTGATTTTTAAAATAATGACACCATCTGTCTACTTAACCATGCCAAATTTCGCAATTTTGCAGCAGGCACCAGACGGTCAAACAAATATAGTTTAAAAATTATTTTTCACACTGATAAATGGCGACCCTTTGTTAATGCCGCCTGTATTTTTAATTTACGTCCATACGAAGACAAAATTACATGATATTTGATGAAGTTCATATCTCATCACTGGACTTGCAAATATATTCATTTATGCATAATATCCTTCATTCCCTCCCAACAGAGGCAGATCAAGTCATGTTGATTTAGCCTCTGTTCTCCAATCAGGCATCTCCCATTCTGTCCCACAAACTCGTCGTAATATAACAGAGGCTAAATCAACATGACTTGATCTGCCTCTGTGGGGAGAGAATGAATATCTCTAAAATTCGTGATTTTATGGAAAAATCAAGAAAACATCTCACATACTTTTAATATTCGAAATTATGCATCCAATTAATCTACCTATTAGTGAAAATACCTAAAAACACTATCGAATCGAATATATCTTCCTGTCAGCTTATGACAAGGTTTCAAAATTACGTTTGGCGAATTTGCGCGCGCCACTCGATGAAAATCCCGCCTTTGAATGGCCGTATGTTCGCTCTAATGTACTGATTGGCCTTTAACTTGTTATTTTCAGTAACAGTTACTGGTTCCCGATGTAATAACATAGATTTCAAAATTTGACATATGTGATCCTATCAACATACTCTGTGTCTCTTTAAAGATTTCAACGATTTCATCTTATGGATTCGAAAGCAGAATTTTTAAAGGTAATGTGCCAGTAATTTCTCATGAGTTTGGTCTTGTAAAAATTTTACAACATGTCAATTTTAACATTTGTATTGTCAAAGCAAATCGATATCTCAAATTATCCATGGATTTTGTCGATATAACTGGGTCGGGTCCCTTTTTCAAGCTGTAATCGGTTAAAGCTGCTGTATCGAGAATAATTCCTGTGTTTACGGTGAGTAAAAGCTCATGATAATGCTATTAAGTTAGAGAACGAACCTGTAGATTTGATTTAAAAGAAAATGGAATTGTGACAAGTTAAAGTACATTGAAGTCTCTTAATTTCATTTTGTGGTTTAGAACGTTTCGTTTGAAGTTTAATAGATTTAACCTTGCTTAATTTTGTTACCATATGTTGAACACTAGGACGTAACTGCTATAGCTTATCCAACTTGATATTTATACATAACATGATGTGAAATGAATAACAAGGTTGTAACTTCATCCTTTATAGAACGGCTTTCGTATCCATGGATACCAGAATCAGAATTACATTGGCGCCATAAAGTATTAATATATTAAAAAGTAATTTATCAACATCTACGTCGGAAAGCAGTCTTACTTTTACCTAAAAAATAATAATTATTAGATAATAATTATTTAGATATAATATCATCATTATAAAAGGCATGTATAAATGGGAATGCCATTTGAGTTTTGTTTTTAAAATACCCGAAGCGAACCGCCCATCTAACAGGAAAATGATGCCGAGGCATCACCTGTTATGTAAAGGGAGTTTTTGATCCCATAGAAATAAATATTTTGATAATTACACAAAATCATTGCTTCGGTTTGCATTAAAGCCAAATCCACTGTCAGAAAATTAACATCTGCAACTGTTTAACAAAAGTATGTTTGATTGTGATTTCCGTTTGAAAAATCCAAATTTTGTGAAATTTTCAAATGGTCACCATTATCAACCAACATATTTCATAGTTCATGCAATCTAAGTAAACCTAACCTCAACAATATCCGTTTCCCTCCGGTATTGAGTCTAGCTAGACGTAGTAGCGGGTCGCGTCAGCCGACCTTTTGCGGACTTATGATCCTCCAACGTTATATGAGCGAGTGCAGACTATTGCGGCTTGGTAAGACGATCCTTGATTGGTCAATTTGCTACTAGATCTTGCTCGACTCAATACCGAAGTGTAACGGGTATAATTGAGACCAGGTTGTAGTTCTAGTTTTTGCATTGATTTGTAATTGGATTTTGTTTTCTAATATATATAAAGGACAGATAAATGACACGCCAGAAATAATTCTGGCATTGAAAGAAAAACTCATTGGCTGAAAATTAGAAACTCCGGGTTTCTTCTCTCTGCAAATGGTTCAACCCTTTTGCTGAAGACTTTTTGCCAAAATGGTCGAATGTCGTAACACTTATGATATACCTAACCTTTATAGCAAACATATTTCGATATGATAGGCTTACAAGATAATCAAGAAGTTTAAGGTTTTGTATTTGGACCCCAGTGTTGCATAAATCATTGTCAAATCAGCACCATGAATTGCAAGTGATCTCATATTTAAAGCAGATTCAAATTCAATTCTATATCGTTTTACAACAATTATATTTATCATTTATGTATTTAATTAACATAATTAAAAGTGTAATAACAAAAAGGCCACCAACGGTCACCAAAGCATCTACGGTAAATATCTATGTTTCAATAGCTCTAATCTTCTTTTAAAAGTGTGATATAGTACGTCCCTTTAACAATAATTTGACATTACAGAATTCTCTTTCCCGTTTCCCCCCTCGCCCCCACACACACACAAATAAAAGAAGAACTGTCGTGTGGTACTCTTGCTTCAGGCAAAAATAAATAGGTTATCTCTAATACTTTACTGAAAGGCGCAATAAGCTGCTTAGGATAAGGAGATTTGAAAAACTTCTCAGCAAAACTGTTTGGTGCTACCCTATTAGCTAACTGGAATTTCTTTATGATTGATGAGAAATGACTCATGGCATGAAACCCTTTCTTTTTTTCCCCTGCCTTCACCATAGAATTTCAAATATCGACTGTAAATAACCCGAAACTGGGTTGACAATGCAAACTTAAGTTTGTATGAAATATTTCCCTAACATAAGTTGTAACTATCTTTAACAGTCATTGTCAAATACTCTGAAATCCACAGACAATGGCATATTCTGAAGGATATAATATTCACTGATTGAGTGAGTTTTATGACATTCAAGTTCTTCTTCTTTAAGAAATGTATTATACCTTCAAATTTTCTTGTGTACTTCCTTTCTTGGACTTTTAATCGAATAAAAACAACAACTTTGTTACACTTTCGCAATTAAGTTATTCTCGATCACAATAACTAGAGCATGATATGATAGACTTACTGCACGTTTTCAACAATGTGCATTAGCCCTTTGAAAGTTTTCACTTACTCGAATTACGAACCCCGCCCAACTGTGATCACTGTAGCAGAACGACTATCTTGATATTTTCATGCCTCATGTTCCAGTCTTTGAAACGCGATAGCAATATTTGCATTTTTGCAAAATGGATTCCCTTGCTAGAAAAAAGTAGCTGGAGCTATGGTAAACTATCCACTCCCTTAGAAAGGGAAAATACTTAGAGCTTTGGTGAAAATAAAGGAAGTCAAGTAAGCTAGTACGGTTCACCTGAAACTAGTGACAGAACGTGAGGGTTGCAGTTAATCCTGGTTTACATGCAAAACATGCTTGAATACTTCAGATCTCAGTTTACATTTATCGAGCATCGGATGCATTCAAACAGAGTTGTTAAACCGGACCTTGGCTTACGGGGTGCGGCTACATAGCTCCATTGAAAGTAGGTAGTGAAAAGCACAATGAGAAATACCATTGAGAAATTGTGTGTCGTTCACTTGTGTGCTCGTTTTAGCAGTCAACCATAAATCCCTGTGAGGAAGTTTATAGTCTGTAATGTCATAAGTGACGTAACGTTTTGTTATGTTTGCGTTGTTTTATAACCTCTATGTAAACATACACATATATGTTACAACTGACTACGTTTTCGGGACAGTTTTATATTCACCAAATGAATTGTTGAGTATTGTGTCCACATGAGGAAACGATTAGCTGTCGAAATACCTGAAATAAGTGTTTCAAGTTGGTTTTTTAATGGAATTATGAAAACAACTAACTATCCCTGAGAAACGCAAACACTCGCTCATATGGCTATAAGGTCAGCTATATCTTGTTATTTTACCGCCCTTAACTTTACTTAAGGTATTAAAAAGTGTTTGCACACCGTTGACCTAGATACAAGATATACACTGCAGAGGTAACTCTTCAGTTATTAAATGTATTGTTGTGGAGATATTTGGATCGCTCAACTCAATTGACGGACATACATGTTTAGTATGTATGACATACTTTGAGGACATATGACATACCTCGAGAATACATGGCAAACAATTGGAAAATGACATACCTTGACGTTATATGACAAACCTTCACGGATATATAACAAAGTGTATATAAATCTTTTTTACGGATATGCAACATCATTACGGATATATATGATGCCCGCACGGCTATACCTCATGGATGTATACATCGATAAATAGTAGATTCAATCACAGAGTTATACCCGTATGTTGAAAAGTCACGATGACTACGAAAGAAGCGATTGTGGATTGTGTTCTTACAGTGTTCATTTTCGGCCCTCTTGTGATATGCTACTGGGCGGGTACCTGGCAGCTGCTGGATATATATCTTCTTCCGGGTAACACACGTCATTCAGCATATGTGTGTGTTGGTTTAAGTTTCGTCTTGCTGTTCAGCGCCTATGCCCTGGAAGATGTCCTAAATGAGTATATAGTACGAGAGAAGACTGTTCTTTATTTGATCGCGTCGAGACTCTATACATATCTTGCTGCTTTCGCTGTGGTGGCTAACTGGAGAGGGTTGTGGTATGTTTTGGATGAGTACACGGGTGTTACCCTACTACGTGCAGGTATGTCTGTCGGTGTTGGGGGGACTATTCTCGTCCTACTGCGCGCCTTCAGAAATGTTCTGGGTCCGCCACTGCCCTTGGCCCTGGACTTGGATAATGACCAACATTTTGCAGTACTCACTCGATTCAGGACTCCGGTATAGTATTTTATCTTGAATGATTAATTCAATGGAACATATGTTAACTTATGACTGATTTTGATAATAACTATGATATTAATTCAAATATATTTGTTAAAACATTGTTGACAATATCTTTGAATAAGGCAAACGAGAGATTCCCAGTGGCTGGGGAATGTTAATGATCACGACTCCCGCATTGCACAATATAACAGGAATGTTGACGTCTTCTGTGCAGTGAGTTTTTGGTACCAGAAAAAGCAGTTCTCATACTCATAAAGTCTGAGACATATTTAAATAATTATTAATGACATGATACATAATAATTTTTAACCTAATAACCTAATTCTTCAAAGAAAATGACGTGGTTAGCTGTTCGGTGGTTCGTAGTCAATAAATAAAATAACTAAAAATATTTGAAATAAACTGAACCATGACTTGTTTATCTACATATGTATGCAGTAACATATTTGGGAAATTGTGTAAACTAAATGAAATAAAATGAAAGGTTCATGTCAGGCTCGAAGTTGTTTTGTTATCGAAGAGGAAATCCCTTCATGACAACAATGATTAAAATATATAATGTTTATCAATATATGAGCAATCCTGAATTTAGAGCCTTTTAGAAATATGCATTGCAGTATCAATAACAACGAGGAATGCAACCCGTTCAGCGAACGACATTCCATGACGTCATGTTGCTCTTAGCGCTCCACAGTCACTGTACCTGTTCGCTCATGTTTTATGACACAAAACAAGATAATACATAAACGAAAGTAGTTTAATATTTGTAACCCATTCACTTTGTTCAATAATACAAAGATTGCATAAACTTTGAAACATGTGTTCCAGAAAGGCAGCATCTGGTACCTACTTGATGTGTTCTTCAGTGTTTGTGTCGTGTTTACGCTTGTGTTGGTGGTGTGGAGAGGCGTATGGCAACTTCAAGGGCTCCTGATATATCCAGATGACCAGTTATGGCGATCAATCACAAATGCAGCCATTGGTCAAGTGTTAATGATCATCGTCTTCCTGGTACAATTCCCTGCCAGAAAAACAGCGGCTCGACTACACGGATCGTCGCCATGGTTACAAGTGTTCCTGGAGGATGTATTCGTCTTGTTTGCCCTTTACGCCACGGTCTCCTACTGGCAGGGGATGTGGTCTCTCCTTAACATGATGCTGGTAGACAAGGATGAGCGGGTCATGATGTGGACAGTTCATACCCTAGGGTCTGCAGGACTTCTGTCTCTACGGCTCGGTGCATCGCTCCAATTTGCCGGGGTCTTCATAGATGGGGAGTTTCCCAATGGACTTGGGCTTGTGATGTCTGTGACCTATATCAAAGCATTGTTCAAATCACAAGAATCTCCTTCTATAAGAGTAAGCACCTCCTTAGCATTAACTTTGTTTTGTCAGGGTCCAATTATCATTTAAGCACGTAGCAGTGCCCAAACAATCTAAATGTCAACTCCCTTCATTTTAAGTATTGATCAAAGCATCAGAAAGATTGACACATGAATTGATGAAAGTCACAAATAGAGGCTAATATGAAAGCAAAAACAAAATGGCTGCAACTTCCTGATACCGACAGCTATGGGTCAGTGGTTGGTGTTGAACCTAATCACTGCATTGTTAGCAGCCCCGTCTAAGGACGGGGCTGCTATCAGTTTTTGTGAAGTTTCCATCAACGCCGCCGCCGCCGCCGCCGCCGCCGCACTCGTACTACTAGCTATAACTTTTTTCCCCTAAGCTTTCCAGAACTCTTATTCATACCTTACTACTCATACCTCGGGGGAACGATTTTGACATGTTCACTTTCAAGGTCAAAGGTCAAGGTCACGAGCTATGTATTCACTCTAAGAATTCCTTGTAAACGCGATAACTTAAAAAGTTTTTGTGCTATGAAGCTCTAACTTGGTATATATCATCCTTGGAAAAGTAAAAAATTTTGAAAAGGTTTTGGCTACAATCCGTCAAAGGTCAAGGTCACAGCAAGGTCATGACGTAAGCATGTTTTAGCGAAAATGCTTTATTTTAACTATGAACACTTTTAATCAATACATGATTGTTATACTCAATGAAAAGTGTTCAATGATTGTGTGACCTTGAAGGTCAAAGGTCAAGGTCATGAGATATGAGTTATTACAAAATGCACTAAATTGGGGTATAACTTTATCCCATTTAGCTTTTCAGAACTCATGAACATGTCTAAATGTTAATACTTCCAGGGAATCATTATGACATGTTCACTTTCAAGTTCAAAGGTCAAGGTCACGAGTTATAAAATCACCACAAAATTCTTTGTAAACACGGTAACTTGAAAAGTTTGTGTGCTATGAAGCTCTAACTTGGTATATATCATCTTTGGAAAAGTAAAAAAATTTGAAAAGGTTTTGGCTACAATCTGACAAAGGTCAAGGTCACAACAAGGTCATGACTTAAGCATGGTTTAGCGAAAATGCTTAATTTTAACTATGATCACTTTTAATCAATACATGATTGTTACACTCAATAAAAAGTGTTCAATTATTGTGTGACCTTGAAGGTCAAAGGTCAAGGTCATGAGATATGAGTTATTGCAATTCCTTGTAAACACAATAACTTGAAAAGTTTTTGTGCTATGAAGTTTAGATTTTGTATATATTATCTCTTGAGAAGTACAACATTTTAAAAAAGTTTTGGGTACAAACTGTCGAAGGTCAAGGTCACAGCAAGGTCAACATATATGGAGAAAATGGATTAATTTAATTTTTAACACTTTATTTCATTACAATAATGTTATACTCAATGAAATGTGTTCATTGATTGTGTGACCTTGAGTGTCAAAGGTCAAGGTCACGAGAAAATTCCCAATTCGGTGAGGCCTGTAAAAGGCGGAACAGGGTAAGGCGAAACCCAAAGTTCCGGGGCTGCTCTGCTTTTGCGGTATCCCGCAAACGCTAATCTAGTTTCCTTGCACGCTTTCAGTTGAATTCCGCATATAGAGTCAACATTTCAACAGTTCTAGCTCATTGTGCTCGTTAAAATGTATTCAATTTACATCTTTTACAAATTTGCAGTTATTACTGAGTTATTGAAGACCTGTTCCAATTTCTTTTAAAAATCTTAACTTAATTATCGCTCGACACAGGTTCAAATTGATTCTCGCAATCATTGATTTAAGATGATAATGTCATTTATCAGTTTATCATCATGGTATCATTTAAATATTGTACATTGGCTTTGTTGGGAGTGACTACATATAAGATCAGAAGTGGTCCGTATCTCGGATTAAATTAACTTCTTCACTGCAAAGGGAATGCGCCATTTGATAGATATTTATACTACATATGTATATGTCAAAATTGGTAAATATCAAAAATACTGCATATATAATTTCAGGATTTTTTCCATTATATGATAACTTAGCTGCGACGTGCACAATATCCCTTTTCCTCAATGAATCATGCCGATATTTTACACAGGCAATTGCGTTCGCTCCTCTATCATAAACGATAAATTAATGTAATTGAATAATTAACATTGATTCACTTTGTGATTTCAGAAGGTGGAAGTTGAAACCAACCTGAGCTTTGTTGCTGATGGTGAAGCAGCATCCCTTAGCCCTGTGACAAGTCCTCCTGACACTGCGTGTCACTTGTGAAGTGGTGGAGTGTAATAAGAATATGGTTGTGGAAGTATGAACATACCTTTGTCAGTGCAAGTTGAGTGACAAGCTCTCTATCAATACATTCTTTCAGCCATTTACATCATGTAATATTATTACGTAGATAGTGTGTACACAGAACAAGCATCAGGTCAAATCTTTTATTGTTAGCAATACATATGAATGGAAATATTCAGATGGTCTAGAGATATCCATAACAACCTCCTATATATCATGGTTACCTTTTGAATTCATCAGACCTCATGTAATCAGTAAAAAATGTGTGACTGATTTCAAAATACAAGACTACCAGATTTGTTGCGTTATTGGTTGAGCTTCTGAACCTAAATGATGTCACAATTTGTAAAAGTGACTGTCATTCTTATTCAGCAATTCCTTTGCTCAGTGTTAGTTATGTTTAAGACCAAAAGCATGGAACTCCTTTGATCGCAACGTTGACACAATACTTGACTGTCACCTTCATCAAATATTCATGCTGATCAGTTTTCATTGAACACAACGTTTTAGAGGTTTTGTCATTCGGGTCGATAACTTTACCAATACAAAGGGGCTACGAACAAACCCAAATTCTGACCACTTATGGAAGAAATGTGATTATGACTCTGGAAATAAGCAGTCGGCATATGGTTATATTGAGGCATGTAATAAATCTAAAACTGCGAAATGTATATTTTATAGATTTTCATATATATTAAAAAACAAATATATTTTCCAATAAGTGAGTTTTGTAACTTACGGGTAAAACGGTAGACAATGTCATTTCCTTCGAGCGTCCTTGTTGTGTGTTTGTTAAGCGTAAACAGGGTAAATCTTTACCTTTTCAAGAATCATTTATGAAGTTTGAATGGTCAATTAATAAACCCGCGAACCAAAATTCAAGACAAATAGCAATTTGAACCAGTAATCAAATATATGCATCTTCATTTCAAGTCTCGTTATCTGAGTTTCGTGGAAAAGAGATTAAACTAATGCTGGGACAGTCTTACGAAAATTGGACCGTCGGCTTATGCAAATACAAAATGTTGGTGAATATCTGAAGCTGTTTAGAATCTTAACATTAATCACAGCACCGTATTCGAACAAACTACAGAGTATCGTTTTCTGAAATGCGATTCGATCCCGAAATCCAGTTATCACCCTCGGTTTGGAGAACATTCCAACTATGCAATCGTATGCGGAGGTTTGTCATATCCAGAACTTGAACATTAACCATAAGGAGAGTTTGGTTCAGTAGTGCATCAAACTTTCACCCGCAAAGAATAGATTGAAAATGTCTACCCATTGATTCAAAATCAAGCACACAAACATCTGCTTAGTTGGTCAACCTTCGAAGGAATTTGGCAACGAACCGGTACAGCATCAATGTTAGGTGTTTTTCAAGAATGATAACTTTGCATAGCAAACTACCTTGCAACATTAACATCTATTTCTTTAAAATGTTTATTCAAACACCAGATCTAAACCCCGATAGAACACCAATGTAATGAACACAATCGACGTGTTTCAGACACCTTAATGAGTACTAGTCATTGCATTGTCTGTTGGTAAAGTATCAAAACTGATGTCACCGACACATTCAGTTACATGTATTACTCATAGGTTGCAGAGACGGAATTGCTGTGAAAGGTGGCAAAATAATGTCTCATTTTGACACCACCTTTAAGGTTAATGAGAACAGATACCCAATTTTTGGTTCTTTTTTAATCTCACAACTTTCATTATCCACTATATTTGAAGTTCATATAAAGCAATGCAACCTTTATTATTTATCGCCTAAAGAAACAGTCCTATCGGGGTATTTCTTATGGAAACGAAATTCACGGGGACATTATGATTAATACATATAATGATTTTAGTAGAAAGTCGGAACACACCCTAGTTGAGACAAGTTACTATGATAACATTCTTGTTGATTTTTGTTATTTTTGACAACCTGACAATGCAGAACTCACTCTTGGTAAATAACAACAACAACGAGAAGTGAATAACGATACAACTCTGGAAGTAAGGGTAATGATAATGTTTTGGTATAACTTCGATCATTAACCTTTTACACAATTAAGGGAGGGATAGCACATTGGTTAGCGCGTTCGGCTATATATGAAGAGGTCTGGGTTTCGAACCTCACCAGTAACTGTTTATCTGCAGTAGAGAACAGTTTCAGACGCAATAAGCTTAAAACTCCATCGTGATACTTGCAAGCGGTTCGTGATGAAATCTAGCTATTGAGAAAAAATACATCGTTGGTAAAAAAATCTTTCTTCGAACTTAATTCGACGTCCAAAATACAGTACCCTCTGCAAAAGTGCCGTAGCATTAAACGAATCCGCTTTCGGTGAGGTCATCTTTATGTTTGTAAGAATTACATCGTGTCTCAGTTACCGCAATTGCGTCCGATGAGTATCAACTTGAGCCGCAACCAGTAGCTGATTCGGAGAAAAAGAAAAGAAAATCTACTCGTGCGCGAATAAGACTACTTTCAAGGTTATGTTTGGGAAACGCAATTTGTGAGATGACCACACTTGATCAGCCCTCATGCCGGTTGCCGATGATTTTTTATCTAGGTTGGTCGCAAAAGGTTGCAAAACAACACAGCAAATATTGAACTTTACCTCACTTTGAATATGGATCTTTAAAGGGGCAGTAGCACGTTTTTAGGGGGAATATAAGGTGATGTCAGGAAAATGAAAATAAATGGTTCCAAATGAAAGACAATGAATTTAAACTAAATGGAGCAGTAATAATTCAAATATACAACGTAAGGTTCAGCCATGCGATTCCTTTTTCTCACAAAAATGAATAAAAGGTGTTCACACAAAAATGGCCGCCAATGGATTTAATGTGAATCCTCATACTTTGTCCCCTGACTATGGGTGATTGGCTTGTGTAATGTGATTGTTGACACTGTCAATATAATACATTAGGCATTTACTTACAATTATAAGTGCAATTTTTAAAATATAAAATTGTCAAAAAACGTGCTACTGCCCCTTTAAGGTTTGGGTGCAATGTTACACTGAATTGCAATGCATTACCACCAATGGTTCGCTATTTTCAGCCGATGCTCGCACGTTTCACCGCAATGCATAGCCACACCAGTGTTGTGGACTATCTCTTCCATCAACAATACTAGCAACCGTGATAAAAGTGAACGCGGTCTTAAACCAAATCACCTCCAGCATTTGAACCATTGTTTTTTGTACTGTTCATTCATTAACGAACTTTTCTCAATTTATCGCCGTATGTAAGTATTGCATATCATGAGAACAAACATTGATCCCATCGTTTCCCCCATCAATTACGGCTTCAACGCGTGTATGTAAACGAAATACAGCAAAAAATCACATAGTAGGAAAATACACAATAAAAACAATACTCACGTTGACAGGAGATTCCTCTTGCGACGCCATATTGTGACGCGTTTGCTTCCGGATTCGACCGGGAATTCACGGAAATTATCGAGATTCCTTCCCGAGCCGACCGAGATTCCCTCATGCTTCGACCGAGGTTGCTTCGGTTAAGGACTGGAAATTTCGATTATTGACTAAAATCTCCGATATTGACGTGTTTGTTTCGGGATAATGCTGCGTTTTCTGTCGTTAATGAATCCTATCCTTTAATTATGCACTGATTTCCATCTGTTTCGATGCATTTCCTTCAATTACTTAGGGGGACCTGATAACATAACGATAATTATTTTAAATTACTGAAAAGCTTCAAATTTTTGTGTGAGCTGCTACTAATGATATTAAGATTAAATTTGGGAAAATATGTCTAATTGTTCTATAGTAGAAGTGTATATGTAACACAACATCTATGTAACACGATGTAGCTGAGTACCTCAAGTTTGTTTCACTCGCTTGTGTGTCTTAGCTTAATCCTGATATTTTAAAACTGGATCAAAATGTTCCATATCGACTTTAAATAGAGAATCGTAGTGCAGTAACATTACCTAAATGCAAATATACATAGCTTGTAATTGAAGCTTTCGACCACCTTTGAAAGATTTTGTAGCGGCGTGAAAACGTTTTTGCATTAACAGTTAAGTACGACATACGAATATGAAAACGCAAAATTAATTTACATGTATACAACGAAACTTACATACCAAATAACATTATATTTACAATAGAATACGCACTAGGTAAGTGAACAAAATTACGGTACGCAGCTGTACATTAACATATGTTTCAACCCAAACTGCGTGTACATCACTTCAATATCGTTATGCATTGCTACCCTGTCAGAGAACTAGTAACAAAATAATACATTAATTGACATTTTGAAAGTGTTTGTCTACAATATCAATTTCTTTTAAACTTTGAAGGATATATGTGCCTACAATAAAATTTTATTAATCAGTGAAGAAAGGAGACCCTTTAGGCGATGATCGCAGTTCTTTACTACTGTATTACTTTGGTAAGCGTAATCACACTGTTCAAATAACATCGAATTACGCTCAGCGTTGCCAGATCATATAACATTGTCGGATATACATTGACATTTAAAACTGATAAGCGTACAACTTCATTGTGATAATAGTTTAGGAGTTAGAAAGATTATGAAGTTCGATCGTTTGGGTTTCAAATATTGACGAACCAAGTTGTAGTGAAAGACGAGTTATCTGTCTTGGCCATTTTAATAAGTTTGATTGGTTCTGCAATTATTGGATTAAAAAGAAAAAGTTTAAGGATCAAGTGATCTCATCTATAATCAAATAATCATGATAAACATTCAATAGGACTCTTGTAATTCTCTTAACACGTTATTTTGATAATGCCAATTTATGGAAACACTTTCTGAACTGATATGTCTACAGCTTAATATTATTAACCGTTTGATGAAGAAGACCCCTCAGGCAATGCTGCTACTTTTATACTATTTAAGTACTTTTGTGAAGAAAAATCACATAGTTTCATGTAACATAGACTCACGTTTGGCGTTGTCAAATCAAATAACATTTGATGGATACACTTTGACATTTCAAATTGATATAGATACTTTCACCTTAATTGTCTTTTACGATTTGCGGTTTTTAATGTAGATACATTTTGATTTAAGTTTTGCTACTATTAAAGGAACACAAGGCCGGATGTCTTTCCTTAGAATTTACCAACGCCGATGAGATCGTTACGTAATGCATTTCACGGGTAACAAGATCACGGGATTCAGACTATTTTGACAGGGGATTCCCCTTATTGACACGAGATCGCTGATTGGCTGTTACATTCTCTCTCTTGTTGTGATTCAAATATTTTGCAACTTGGCTGAAAGTGTTTTGTTTAAACAACACTGCCTTTGCTAACTATGTAATTTGGTTTTAATAAAATCATTAATGTAATTTGGTTGTAATGTATGAAGCTTAGGTTGCCTAGGATATGAATCCCGATTGGTTTTCTATTAAAAACAATAACTCGTATATAAGTTCGTATTTTGTCCTAGAGATCGTATGGCTGATAACTTAAAGCATTTACACAAAAATATGATTTCGGGAACTTATTTGAACATGGTAGTTTTGTAGGAACACCTATAAATGATTTAAGTTTATGTTGTTTATTAGGGAAGCAATAACGTTTTAGAGTTTTTTTATCCTGTTGAGAGTTCTTTTATTTTGAAAAATCCCCTTCAATTAATTTTAACAATTAACAAACTCTTCCATAAATTCAAAGTTCTTTAAGGACAGCAATGCAAAGATAAAGAATACGAAGAACCCCCTCAAAGATGATATATTTGTCATGATGTCACCGTGACATTCAAATGTTAATGTAGTAAATGTTTGCGTGTGAAGATGAGGTCTTCATGAATCCCAGACAGGTAGCCTGTTCCATCATTCTCTAGGACTTTAATGTCTACAAATTTGACGTCTAGCTAATGCTATTTACTAATATAGACATCAGTTCTTGTGATGGAGATGTAAATTGGCTTTATAGGGCAGAATCGTGTTGTTCTAAAGCTATTAATATATTCATAAGACAAATCAGATAAACAATAAGACTGCCTTTATTTACAAACTATCAATAATCTTGTCATATCTTATTTGGGAAAAATCATTGAGGCTTCACTGATGATTTTACTTATGAACCAAAGGTCATTTTAATATGTGAAGACGGCTCATTTATGTTATGTTCTAGTGTAAACTAAGAGGATATATAAATGTTCTTGATACCTAGCTTGTTTACACTGTCATTGATAAGGTCATTAGATATAATAAGTAAGATATTGAGTTAATACAGGGTGTTCTGATGTCTACTTAAAATGCCCCATAAGGACGTGATACAGTAAGCATGATTATTTCCATTCTCTCCCCACAGAGGCATATCAAGTCATGTTGATTTAGCTAAAAAATCAACATGACTTGATATGCCTCTGTGGGGAGAGAATGGATTATTTCATTTATACAAACACTTTCCATATGGAAACAAATTGACCACAACTGCCTCTAATTGTAATCTAACAACATCCCTTTCATTCTTCCTTCCAATATTCATTAAATTTTCTGGTATCATAGCCAACGAGAAATTTGACTTAATTCAGTGAGCAAAAGTAGAGTTAGATTATACATTGTAAATCACTGCTTTGAAATACGAATATTAGCTCAAATTACACGCCGACGTTAATGAGAATGTTGAGATGATTTCTGTATGAAATTGGTTTCTGCTTATTATTAATGACTGTTTAGCTTCCGTATTCCTCTTCACGAAAGTTTAACGTGAGGTTATATGAATTTTCATTTGTATAAAAAAAACCCATATTTATTGCAGAGTAAGAATTCTAGAGTATATCTTTCATTAACAGAGAAATCTACACTGTAATATTTTTTATTATCTTTTCACAGTCACCCAAGAATAGAAAATAACGTTGATTTCACACAATATTGTATTTTCAAAACGACATGATTTATGCTGACAACAGTAATATAAAATCTTCATTTACTCCCTACAAAGGTAGCTTAGTTTATTTCATCCTAAACTTTGCTTTGTTTTAATACGATCTCGTCTCGGTCTATTGAAACGGCGTCGCTAAAAGCACTTCTATCTTTGGTAGCATCCAGTTATATCAATGACTTTCCAATCGCTGCAGAACTCGAAGCGTTCGCGGAATGGCCTCTACGGATGAGCTTCGGCATTTTTTGGCACGGAAAATGTGCGGAATATTACTGCTGTATGTGGTGGAACTATTTCAATTGATGAGGAAGAGCTTAATCGATGCATTGTGCAAGGAATAACTGCGTATCAAATGCTGACGAGCTTCGACAACCACGTTTCGTCTTGTTTCAGTCACGGCGTACCTGCGTTGAAAGTATTTCCATCCGGTATATATAATTCGATGTTTCAAAGATATTCCTGATAAAACGTAAAAGCAAAAACCTCTGCTCACTTCAAGTATCAAACTACAGTAAACATGTGCCGTAACTGTGGCAATTTTCTTATTGTCTTAAATAGCCACAATTGATTGGTTAAAAGTGAATACATCTGTTAACCCTCAGCACTTTTATTAATACACATAGGTAAATACTCAATATCTAAACGTTTAAAGAAAACTACACCCCTACCCTCCACAAAAGCATATTGTATAGGGGAGGGGAGGGAGTATTGAACTATCAACATTTTAAATCCTTTTAAATATTGATTATTTTCAATTTACTGTGACACATAGCCTACTAGGCTGAGACAAGAAGGCAGAAAGAGAAATAAGGCTGTCACACATCTTCAGAACAAGACCAATTCTCTCCCCACAGAGGTAGATAAAGGTGATCTAACCTCCGTTCGAATTAAACTAAATCCGTGTTTACCGGCAGAAAAAGAGGGAATCAGAATCGGGCTCACCGTCTCTAAATAAACGACTACGAAGTGTTATACCATTTAACGACATTTGCAGTCAGGTACTGGATCTGATGGAAGGCACACGAGCTTACCACGACACTCTACTCAAAACGTTATGTTTCAGTTTTCCTTTTTAACGTTTTTTTTTGTAAACAAAAAATATAACTTTTTTAATCAACATTTACGCTCCAGATGGTAAGATATCATTTTTGATATTTAAACAGATTAAGTAATATGGTATAGAAAAAAAATCAAAATTAAACTTTTACCCACAATGATACATGTATGTAAATATCATGTCCTTACATTACGACTTATATTTGAGATTAGCTGTGAGTTTGATGTTTTGGTTGAATGCAATCAAACGTAAATGACACTGTACGGATATGATTTAGTTTCAGACGAAAATGACACTAGCCGCTTTAGTTGAAATATGACGTCAACGATCTCCTTATGAAAATAGTATTTTTAGATGTAGAAAATATTGTTTGGGTCATACGTGCATTATGAATTTGTAATTTTTTTGTAAATCGTTTCATTTTCAATGTCCAAAAAAGCTAATGTTATTGGAAACCCTTAAGGAAAAGCGGAAATTACAATCCCAAGCACGTTCCAGTTTAGGTAAATGTAATTCTGAGATTCACCAAGTTCATAAGACATCAAATTATCTAGCCAGCAGATAAAATCATTTTATAAAGGTAAGCAGTCATTCAATACGAATGATGATATCAACGCATGAAGCATTTTGCGATTCAGCAAATGAACAGACTTTGATGAGCTTTGGATAATATGTAAACTTATGTTTAGTAATAAACGTCACCCTAATGAAAACTTTCAATCAAAATTAATTAACAACTTATTTCCCGCCTCGATGAAATTTTAGGAAGAATTGGGGCTTCATTTCGAGCGTTAATTATACACTGACTTGCACATTATGACGATAATTTGAAGGTAATTTTGATTTTTTAATGTCTACAAATTTACAATTACAACATGTAAAAATCATATTTGGCAAGTGTGTGGGTTTGAATAAATGATAATGAATAAAAACGAACCATGTGTTTATGACACAAATGTGTAATCTTATTACAGTCAGATTAGCGGTGTTTAAACGTATTATAATGAGGGTGGTTCCAGACAAAACAATACCGAATACTTCATGGGATTAATTGCTTAAACAAATGCTTAAACATGATATGAATTCCTTTTTCGTTCTGTGCCCATGGCACCCGTTACACGCTAATATGCATGGTATTTCTACTCCATTTTGAACGGGGGCGGGATAGCCCAGTGGTTAGCGTGTTCGGCTTCGGATCAGAAATCCCGCTAGGGGCTCGGCAACTTTGTCTGCAGGAGAGAACTGTTCTTCACGCAGTTAGATTTGGCATGGGTGCAATGCTACACTGAATTTAAGCGCAGTACCACCTATGATTCGCTAGTTCCAGCCGATGCTCGCAGGTTTCACCGCAATACATAGCATCAAAGGTGTTGCGGGCTTTTTCCCTGCAATAAAACTAGCAGCCGCGATATAAATCAAATACTCTTGAAAGCGGCGATAAACTTTACATCACCTCACCTCACCTCACCATTTTGAACCACTTTGTCATCCCATTAATAATATACACTACCATTAAACGTGGTATTAACCCTTTAGCACTAAATATATCGGTTAAACGTGGGCAGCGTTAGTCTTATAAGTTCTTTGAGAACTGTCTTGATGTTAGAGAAGATACCTAATATGGTACATTTGCAGAATGATATCAAGAGAAATGAAGTGCGATTTGGTATTCAAGTGTCAACAGCTCGAAAGCCTACATTCAAGAATTGGCGGATGTGAATAATTCAAATGTAGACCTTTGTTTAGATTATTTCAACTTTTTTAAAGTCTACCTTGAAGTGCATTGATATCTTTTAAAACTTGTTATACATTATGTTCCCTGGCCGCTTAATTAGTCGCGAACTTAATGATCTTCTAAGGAAATGAATCGATACGTTTGACAAATGTGCTCCTCTTGTTTCTCCTGATCCCTTTCAGCTTGGGAAATTATAATACAATAATGGGTACAACAGACTTTATGGAGACGCGTGAAAGATAACGCCATTCAGTGGTATAAGTATTTGAAACCACAATTACAGATTATATCAAAAGTGATGTCTCTTAAGACCCAAAATAAGACAAATATATAAAAAATGTCTTGAGAGAAATAAATTCACTTCATGGACCCTTTTATGAATAAAAGAAATGTCATAATTCAAAAAACGATATATGTCAAGCCACAAGTGATAAATAACACTGAAACTGAGATAATCGACATTTACATATTTAATGATACTGACTTAGTATAAAAACCAAACGAAGTTATGAGTTTTGAAGCAATATGTGAAGCAGTATCACGCCTTTTTAGAAATAACCAATTTTGTATCTCCTGACTTGTCAATGAGGGATTGTTTGCTTGATTTCTGTCGTCTCATGGAGGTTGGTTACTGCGCATCCGCAACGGCCAGATTGTGATATTGAAAAGTTAATACTTTTTTGTTTATTTTTCACTAACAGTGTGAGGTAAAAAAATGTAAAATTAAATAATGATTTAGTTAAATAAAAATTAATGACTGTATTATAACTGTGTACGTCAATATTTGTTTTATGATATGATATTTTTTCTCTTGAATCTTATTCAAGTGTGTATATATATTTTTCCAAAAAATCTTAATACTAAATTTTGTTTAAAATCAAATAATTTATATTTTACAAAAATTGTCATTAACAAATAAGGTAATTTGAATGGATTCACTTCATTTTACTTTCAAGCTCCTCATTTCTGCATTAGTTTATTACTGTACTGAAATGCCTTAATAGTAAAACATCAAATTAACCATTTTATTCAAAAGTTAACTTTAAAGGGTCAGTAGTAAGTTTTAAGGAGAAAATAACGGGAAATATAAGGTGATGACAGAAAAATGAAACTAAATGGTTCCAATTGAAATACAACCTTATTTAAACTAATTGAAGCAGTAATCATATATAATGTAAAGTTCATCCATGCTATTCCTTTTTCGTGAACAAAATGAATTGAAGGAGTTCGATGGAATTCATGGGAATCTTTATAATTTGTTCTCTGACTATGGATGATTGGTTTGTGTAATGAGGTTTTTGACAGAATTGAAATAATACATGTAGCATTACATTTACATTAAGTGAAAAATTGGAAATGTAAAATCTAAAAACACGTGCTACTATCACTCTATAAAGAGTTTTAAAGATATTTTATTTTCATCATTATTATGACATAATTTGATTGAAGACATATTTTTCAACAAAATAACTTAGCTATTTTAATACCTCGGTATGTTTTATCCAATATCCTTAAAGAAATGATACGTTTAGAAAAAAGTATCTACGTTCTAATCATTTCTTTTCCACACATTTTGGCTAAAAACATGCATAAAGCTATCTCATGATCCCACGTATATTTGGCAAGTCTCAAAAATAAATGTATCATTCTCTAATACATGATTCTCTCAAGTCATATTGAAATAGCTAAATCAACATGACATGATCTGCCGCTGTGGGGAGAGAATGCTAATACACAAAATTTTAAGTTATCAATCCAGTGATTAATTCAAATTTGCCTTTTTTCTGACAGCAGTTTTTTGTTTTTAACTCTTGTAAAACTGTGGCTTCTCTTTTGCAAATTACGGAAATAGTTTATGAAATGCGCATATTTCGCCTCTTTTCAAAAATTTTGATATATGTGTTATTCAGTTCTCTGACTTCTGATCGAATTATCAAGAACAACCAACACAATCGTATTTGTGAACGTAAGTTGTATTATGTCTCATCAATCGGAGTAATAATAGATTTTAGCAACTAACCTTTTCTCGATGTTTTCCAAGTGCTTATTAACTTTATAACTGAAATGTGAGGAAGCTTAACCAACATACATAATGATCAGTATTTCGCAAATTATACCAAAACTGGTGAAAATCATTGACAGGTTTATGCTATTTTGTGTGCATGATATATTCCTGAATATCATAAGCCTTAAAACAATATTTAACATTAAACCTTAATAACAACAAATTAAACATTTTGAAAAGAAATTCCTTGTAAAAATGTACGTGAATATAAGATATGTCTCCTTTGTCTTACAAACAGAACATATCGATACTTCAGTTGGGCATGCAATACAGCAACATATTTAATAATAATAATAATAATGTTTTAATTTAAACTATTTGAATCAATTATCAAAATTGCCATTTACCCTGGATTGGTGTACATTCAATATCATTTTTCTGTGAATCATTTCAAAACAAATCATCCAAATCCTTTTTAAAAATCATTGACAAGACACTGATAAGTAATAATGTGTGTGACCTTTATCTTACCTTCCTTCCTTCAATGATGGAATACATGTATCCGTAGAACGTACGTAACGTCCGAACTGTTGGTTCTCGCTTCGTTACTGTTGACAGTTGCTAATCCAAACAATCCTCTATGTGGTTAACCATCTGCAACAAAGTATATACATTGTAGTTATATTAACAGACAGGATTCCAGACATGACTCATTCATGTGACGTAAACACTAGACCAGATTCTAAGACTTCGAGTTAACATTATCATGTAAATGCCTTTAAGTTTAATGAGTTTATTTGTTGTCTGCTCTGAGTTAATGTCATGTTGGAGAATTCAAATTTGGAATACATTGTCAACATAGGGATTTATTTTTTATTTCCCACCTTACATTGAAATGCATTATTGATATTTTTGGAGGTACACTTAACCTTTGTTAAAATGTGTTTATTTCACAATAACTGAGTGACAATGAGGGTTTGTTCTGTCAATGACAAAATGATAAGCACATGTTTGAACTTTAATACATGTATGGCATTTCCAACTAAATACTCGGAACATGGCTCAGAGGATGTGTTGATAAATCCAAACATTTTAGGATTTTGATTTAAACATAATTTATTCATGATGAAAAGGATGAGAAACAAGTTCTCCAACTTAGAATACCTTCTCCTTAGAATGTACATGGATGAGTTACAATGTTTTGCAAGGATGACAGAGCATGAACATCAAGACAGATAAGAAATTGAAAATGAAAATACAAAAACGATAAAACTGATATATTACAAGAATCGCTTTGTCTCACTAATGAATGATTGTACTAACTTAAATACATTTATATTTTGACAAGGTGATAGGTCAGCACTTCCTTCCAACAAAAGTTTAAGGTTAACTGGTACACCTGCGAATGTACATATGCGCTCTACTGATAACAATAAGTTTAATCTTTGTTGACTGTACATTGGGCATTTAAAAACATAGTGATAAGAATTCTCAACAGGATATCCACATGGACAGCTGGGGTCATATTTTATTCCAACTTTATATAAATCAAAGTTTAAGCAACTCACTGCATAATGCAACTTGGTATGGATAATATTAAGGTTTCTTTTACCAAATGAAAAGTATGTGGGCGCACGGGCATTGTTATTTGTAATATGTGATTTAAATCGTGAAATACTTTCTAGGTTTCGAATGGTGGTTGGTAGGTTATTCCAAGAACTGATCGTTGACGGAAAAAATGATTCTTTTGAATGTTTTAGTCTTGCGATAGGTATTGATATATTTTGAGAACTTCGTAGATTATAACTTGATTTTGAACCCACATTTATTGGTAGCAATTCGTTCAGATACTTGGGCGTTATAGAATTTTGGATTTTATACATCAAACACAAATTTCGCTTTCTCCTTCGTTCTTGTAATATTTCACAACCAGTTTCATAGTAAAGAAATCTAATCGGTGTATATTTTGGTAAACCAGTAACTATTCTTGCCGCTTGTAACTGAATCTGTTCAAGTTTTTTTGACTGTTCAAGAGTACAACCATCCCAAACTTCACTAGCGTATTCAAGATGTGGACGAATAAACATGATATAAATGTTATATTTCAAAAGTCGCATTGAGGTAACCATTTTTGAAACTATAGAAATTAGAAATTGGAAGAGAATCACAGGTGATCTACAGCCTTGCATATTCTTGCTGGTTTAGTTGCATGCGGTTCGTGATGCAATTTAACTATTGAGAAAAGAAAAATATCACTCGGTAGAAAAATCTTTCGTCGCAAGTTTAATATCATATTTACTAGTCATGTTTTCTCCAACAATAAAATACTTATTTCTACCTCCATAGTACAGAACCCCCTTAAAACCTGCCATAGCATTTAACGACCCCGCTATTATTGACGTCATCATTATGTGTGTAGGATTTACACCGCGCCTCTGTTATCGCAATTGCGTCCGATGGCTATCAACTTTGGCGGAAACGAGTGCCTGTTTCGGAGAAAAAGAAATAAAAATCTAGTCGTGCGCGACAAAGTCGACTATCAAACGTATATTTAGGAAACGAAATCTTGATTCGCCTTGTCGGCTGCCTTTTCTGTCACTTTGGTTCATTGTATCCTATCGAATGAATTTTGGTCTGATTTTCTCGAGGTTGGTCGCATAAATTTGCAAAAAACTAAAATGAATCCAGTAGAAATGCTTTTTAAGATAACTTCACTACACTTTGAATATAAATCTTTCAATAATTGACATCATTACATCCTGAGATGAAATACCGCTGCATACATCCAAAATACCTTCTGATTATTTAAGGTCTTTGGAACAATTCTAAAACATAAAAAAAGACATGTAACATATATTAACATTCTACTTGAAGACTTGTGATGTAGTCTTGCCCAATGATTTGCTATGAAATAGGAGCCTTTTATACAGTCTAGGTCAACACACGACAGACTTTACATGGAACATGTCAATACAAAGAAATAGCATATTGTGGCATCATATTTTTCAAATAGTTAAGATTAAACCATAACCTAATTATGACCCTTATGACTTTGATCTTTGTGTTCCATTATTAGGTAGCTTAATGAGGGATCACTTTAAAGTAGACAACTAGCAAACCAAGATGAGGGCTGAAAGTCACAAATTACACACAGCCCATAAAGTTGAAAACGTATCGAGAAAATATCGAAGCGGGGAGAGTTAAAATCTTCTCGTTTCCATTGGGACGTTGTGAAGATGCAAATCGCAAGGACCTCATCATATTTCTAATATAAGATATATCCCCTTGTTTATACACGACGTGAAGGGTAAACCGTTATTTTCAAATTGTAAATGATTTCCCAAAGTTATAATCAATGTAATTGAGGGTAATGGTGAAAATACAATAGGTTTTATATAATTTATCATGCTTTTTCATTAGCTCTCACAAAATCTCTTTCATTGATGAAAACTTGACCTTTACGATTGCTAGTTTTAATTCGCAACCCAAAGACTTTCTAAAACTTTTGAGAATGAAATGGACAGATATTCTTTCTGCAATGTGATATTGACTATATTGTTGAATCGCTATATATTTCTAATAAACTTAAATGTGAATGTGAATGTCATGAATTTGGAAGGTTTTTTAAGAATTTCAAATATATTCGATTTGAGTATTTCTCATCATACATAGACATTCTTCTCATCTTCTTATTTCGTCAAGTAATTCAGTGTAAGGATTAAATGTACTATGGTATCAGATTGTCTTTGTCGTGACTTTAGGATTTGCTTGTTGCTTCTCCTGACCACACGGTTACAACATACCTTGGAGAAGTTTTTCTCCTTCCATAACTTAATTGTTGAGGAAATCACGTTACTTGAGCCATACTGTCTCTGTTTGATGATTGAAAGTTTCAAGGACTACAAGTATTAAATCGTTACGCTGATATATAAATACGAACCCAAATAGCTCACATATATATATATTACTTACTTCAGATGTGTGTAAATTTAAAAAAACGAGCTTTCATAACGAATGAATATAATCTGTAAAATGTTTTCCTTTTATATATGTTTTATGTATATCAAAACATGTTTAAGTAGAAAATCTTATTACATGAGATACTTTCATAATCATCTTAAAACTATGAAAGCACATCAAATGTCAAGTAAGAACATTAATCTTGAAATAGACAAGACGTAATATATGAATGAAATAAGAACATAAATATATTTTCATTCATACAAACTGAGAAATAATGACATTAATGTGTAATCGATTTATCAAGCATCTTCATTGGTCAATGATTGAAAAGGAATCATCAGACGCAATGAGTACGAGTGAATATGACGAAAGGTCAAAGGTGATGAGGCAGATACTTCAATGGGATAGTTAATCAGAAATATATTCTAGTTTTGTCATACGTAATGCTAGAAATATAGATAGCTGACAAAAACGCTGACGAAGTGATCGAATGTAATTTGTGCCTTAAAACTTACACCCCTTTTCAAGATAAATGAAACTCTAGTAAACACTTACAGGCCAATGAAATCTGTAAAAATTAAATTTAATAAGACGAGCCAAATGAACACGGATGGTGTACTCTTCGTTCATAATGTTTTTAACCAACTTAGCATTGCAACATACAATTAGCAAAACTGAACTTTGCTTTATTTGACTTTGGGTATTAATGTAAAATTTATATGATCTAATTTTAACGTATGTATGTATATTTTATTTAATCAATTACATTTGTACATTGTAACTTTCGGAAAGGTTCTTGAGAATCTTGCATGACATGTATTATTGTGCTACCTGTGTGTTGTTCAATATACCGCTGTTAAATAGCCACTCCATGACTGGTCGGAGATCACATAGGGCAAACTGTACCAATATTTTAATCTGATCGAGAAGTATCGATTGTTGAAGGAAAGTATCATCACCCACCTTATTGACGTCGTCATGTAAATTGAACTTCTGAATTTGGTTTCCAATAACATATATGGGTGTTTTAAGATTTTCATTGAAACAATTATTTACCATATATTTGCCAATTGAGGAATGTACATGAGACATAGTTTTTAAATATTTTAATCATTATTACGCCATTTACGATCGGATCAAAATAAAACCAAACGTTCTAGATCTGTAATGGAGTGGCTCTTTACGTGAACAATGTTGAGGTAGATGTAAGTACGATTTTTAGCTCATTTGGCCTGTAAGGCCCGATGGGCTTATGGCATGGCATGTTGTCCGGCGTCCGTCCGTCCGTAAACTTTGTGGAATTTCGACTTCTTCTCCAGAACTATAAGGCCTGGAAAGCTGAAACTTTGTGTACAGACTCCTTGACTAGTGAGGATTATAACTTGTAGCTTTGGTGGCCCTGTGACCCCTAATAAGGGCCACATCCTAAAAACCTATTTTCATCTTCTTCTCCAGAAGCATAAGGCCTAGAAAGCTGAAAATGTGTGTACAGACTCCTTGACTAGTGAAGATTATAAATTGTAGCTTTGGTGGCCATGTGATCCCTAATAAGGGCCACAGGGGCCACGCCCTAAAAACCTATTTTCATCTTCTTCTCCAGAAGCATAAGGCCTAGAAAGCTGAAACTTTGTGTACAGACTCCTTGACTAATGAGGATTATAAATTGTAGCTTTGGTGGCCATGTGACCCCTAATAAGGGCCACAGGGGCCACGCCCTAAAAACCTATTTTCATCTTCTTCTCCAGAACCATGAGGCCTAGAAAGCTGAAACTTTGTGTACAGACTCCTTGACTAGTGAAGATTATAAATTGTAGCTTTGGTGGCCATGTGACCCCTAATAAGAGCCACAGGGGCCACGCCCTAAAAACTTATTTTCATCTTCTTCTACGGAAGCATAAAGCCTAGAATACTGAAACTTTTCGCCTTTGTACTTAATTTATGATTGGTGACCCTGCCCCTACAGAGGGGGAATCACATTGGCCACACTCTTCAACATAATTGATGATGAAGCCTGATGATCTACAGAGCCAATGGCTCTATTTTTTCAATTTTAAACGCCTGTAAAAAATGACATCGTTGCTGACAAGCTGTGTTATGCTATGCAAGTATTTTATACATCACTGACCATTACAACCATTACCATTTAAGCAAACATCATCTGGAAGGATATATCCTTGGATAATAACAATCCCAATATTTCGCTCCAGAAGAACAAAAAAGAATACGGTTTGGAGACGTTCCCTGATTTGAACGCCTTCACAGAAATGATTACGGTGTAACTTCGAAGGCGTTGAAATCAGGGGGCGTTTCGACGTTTTTGTTTATGAATTCAATTTTTAGGAACGGTTAAATTGGAAGTATTAAATGACCCTGAGGCTTGCGTCTCATATTCCGTCTCTCGAAATGAATATCCTGTTTACTTAAACTTATGACTGAAAGTAGTGACGACTGATAACTTAACTTTGATATTTACAGCCATGCCGAAAAATGATCATTTCAAAGATTGTATTTGTTTCCTCCGGAGAATTTGAAACAAAGCAATAAAATTCAAATTTCAGGTAATTAATATTGAAAGTTAAGATATCTTTGTTTTTTTAAACATAGGTATTTATTTTGTCTTCTCAGCAAACTCAGCAAAGTGTCAATTTCGTGATGTAACACGAACAGTAATTGTATGCAATATGATTTTTATAAACGTCGCTACTGTCAAATAAAGATTGTGTTCATCCATTTATATAATCACTCTTGTCTTCCGTATACCATCAACTTCTAGAATGCCACTCAAGTAGCTCAGATGACTTTTATAGTTGAGAATACAGCAGTTTTCTGATGAATACTGTTGGCAAATAAATGATATGTTGTTTTGCATTCACCTATGCGAATTTTATGACACCAATTCCTCAATATCTTTAATTAACTAAACTAGTGTCCAAAAGAAACGCTACCGCGTGTTAGCATCGGCATAAAATAAAAACAAACCCATATAGAAATATCATTTTGGTTTAACTTTAAAGAATGTCTTTTTCACACAATGTGTATAAGGTTTCATTTTAATCAAGTCAGAATAACCGCAAGGACAAGCTTGTAAAGATGGGTGGGGTCCAATATTTGAAAAATCATTTAAACACTGATCGCGAAAGCGTGGAAAAATGTCACAATACTTGTTACAAAGTGATGTTAGTAACGGGTATGTACACCATAATAGTTTATACAGGCAAAAACACGTCTACGGCTTGACGTCGTCAAACGTCTGATGACGTCTACGGTGATCCGTTGCCATTCGTTGAGGGGGCATTGTTTAACATCCTGGATGTTGGATTGACGCACAAGGCGACTTCTGACATTCCGATTGAGATAATCCCATAAATGTTCGATTGGGTTCATATCGGGTCGTGCCCAGTCGCGACTCTGTCACCGGCTAACTCCCCTGGCCATCAGTCTGTTTGTCAGGTATCAGGAACCATCCGCGGTAGGATGGAGTGGCCGGATACCATGTGGTCGCAGTACACGGGCTATCGACTGAATCTGTTTCCCAGTGCTGTAACCACTGTTGACGCTGTTGTGATGGCACAGTTCCGAAAGTGTTATAACCGGATGTAGTGGTCTTCACTGGCAGAGGTCAAGGGTGGTCTGCCGATTTTGGGCATGTCTGATGTCTAACCAGTTTGACGTAATCGATACATTAATCTGCGGCCTGTTATGCGCTGTCTGTCGACGTCGGCGTGTGAGGCCCCTTGTAGGTCATTTCCAAGGGCTCTCTCTCTTTCATTGACTGTCAAACATGGTATTCTTTGGTGTTCTGTTTGTTGCTATGACAATAACGTGTGGGTCGAGCCGTTTTATACAATTTATCTGCCCATGCAAGACTTGCTACATTCAATAATTCCTTTGTCACAACATTCCCGATTTAACCGGAAGGGATGCATGTTCCCGGTATTTTCGATCATGTTTCAAAACGAAATGATAACAAAGTAAACAAATTATTTTGGACACTAGTTTATGATAAAAATATCGTTAACCTTTTTGGAAGTTTAAAATCAGAGTTCCCTTTTAATCAAAACACTTAGACATAAACACCGAACCAACGGTAAAGCACTACCAACTTTTGAAGTTACAAAATCACCACTTTATTTGCATTCATATAATCCTTATATTTAGCTGATCAAAACCATGTTTAATTGTTCTAAAACTGAATAGTCAATAATGTTTTTTAATGCAATCATTTGTCTTTGTAATTTTTCATTGTGAACTGATCATACTGAAGTTACTTCATTTCACTAAATTCACTGTCTGAGCAATAGGAAGCTTTACAATCTATAGTCTCTAAGAGTTTAATTAATGTTCAGTAATTACAGTAGTCATTCCAAATCAAATAGGACTTTTAAATATATAGATTGAACTCGAAAGAAACGGTTACCAATAAGTTTTTATGAAACGCATGATCATGATCTTTATGTCAGTATTTGATTAGCTAAAGGAGGAAATTTCAGTAATACGCTGGATATTTATAAGACCTGGTACAATATGTTGATCTGTGAACGTCATATTTGTAACAACAATGTTGTTTTGAATCTTTGAGGCCAACAGTATAACACAAAGTTTTGGAACAAGAGCAAAGGTCCGCAATTATTCTATTGTTAACATGAAACCGTTTTCTTTTGAGAAACTAATGTTTAACGTACAACAATTATCACAACATTTCCGTAGCTTCATATTTTAGTTTTGAATAGAGGAGTTTCTTAAATTTTGTTAAAGATGTTTTGAAGAAGTCGTTTCAGTTGCAGTGTAACATACGATTGTTTTGGCAAGCGTCGCAAACGTCTTTCCATTTTGTGTACAATACTTGACACGTATTGTGATTTTCCTCAGTTCTTTGAAGGATATTTTCTAAAAGGTCATCGCTCATCTACAGCTTGATCATTATCACATGCTGACCTGTCCCAATTCATTTCCATTGCTATAAAAAGGAAACATGGAGCGCTTTGTTAATCTGTTCACTTTGCCATCTTGGTACTCGTATGTCCACTATCTATCGGGTACAAGACAGCGTCTTGGCGGGCAATGTTGATAATGATCACGAACGGTTTGTGATGACATCCGCCAAAGTCAAGAGATGGTTGCTGTTGTGACTTTATTACTGACTGGAATCGCATTCCTGTTGTCTTGGCGTTTGGCGGTGTCTCCAAAGCATGGACTGTCTCTGACGTGATTGGACTGTTGATGTCCATTCCACAACTTCCATTTCGTCTAGATGGACATCACGTTTCTGGAATTTTGGGAATGGAGTACAAAATGGGAGCGTTTCAGTACTCTTATATTAATTTTCTGTTAAGAGTTAGCTAAATAAACAATTCCACTTGCCTATTCATATACACGTAATCTTACAGTTTTCGACAACATTTATTGCTAAGTATATATTTCGAAGCGTAGAGTTTTTTTGTTAAAAATACAGACGATTGTATGTTTGTAAAATTTATGTTTTACATGTTCAAAGTTCTGTACTAATCAACAGACGAAATGTATTCTCTTTACAGTCGACATCATTTAGGATATTCAGATGATATAGATATCTTAACAATAAAGTAGTGATAACTGATAACTTAACTGTGATATTGATATTTACAGCCATGCCGAAAAACGATTATTTCAAAGATTGTATTTGTTTCCTCCGGAGAATTTGAAGCAAAGCAATAAAATTCAAATTTCAGGTAATTAATATTGAAAGTTAAGATATCTTTGTTTTTTTAAACA
Source organism: Steromphala cineraria (assembly GCA_916613615.1). Classification (NCBI taxonomy): domain Eukaryota; kingdom Metazoa; phylum Mollusca; class Gastropoda; order Trochida; family Trochidae; genus Steromphala; species Steromphala cineraria. The sequence continues at coordinate 60,684,434 of OU744729.1, forward strand.
CAGGTATTTATTTTGTCTTCTTAGCAAACTCAGCAAAGTGTCAAGTTCGTGACATAACACGAAGAGTAATTGTATGCAATATGATTTTTATAAAGGTCGCTACGTTCAAATAAAGATTGTGTTCATCCATCTCTTGTCTTTCTTATACCATCAACTTCTAGAATGCCACTCAAGTAACTCAGATGACTTTTATAGTTGAGAATACAGCAGTTTTCTGATGAAATACTGTTGGCAAATATATGATAATGTTGTTTTGCATTCACGTATGCGAATGTTATGATACCAATTCCTCAATATCTTTAATTACCATATGATAAAATATCGTTAACCTTTTTGGAAGTTTAAAATCAGAGTTCCCCTTTAAGCAAAACGATTAGACATAAACACTGAACCAACGGTAAAGCACTACCAACTTTTGAAGTTACAAAATCACCACTTTATTTGCATTCATATAATCCTTATATTTTCCTGATCAAAACCCTGTTTAATTGTTCTAAAACTGAATAGTCGATAATGTTTTTTAATGCAATTATTTTTCTTTTTAATTTTTCAATGTGAACTGATCATACTGAATTTAAACTCACGGGCAAAAGAAAGGTTTCACCTCAGTTGGTTTCGATTTTACAGCGATTTGAAATATATATGACGCATTTGATTATGGAATCATCAACATTAATCATATCTACAATATTTCATATGAATTGATTCTTGATTGATTCATTTTTGCTAAGATATCTTTGTTAAAAGAAGACCGTGGTTAAAAAATGAAATTTACACCAACATGACCCCTACCATGTTAAAAAGGGTGTAAATGAGTGGAAAACAAGGTTTGTTTTGTGATTTTTTTAGTAAAATATAGCTTATATATCGATGGCCATTTGTTGTTTATTAAAATTAATTTAAAAAAAGAATAATTAAAAATTTCAATTTTCCAAAAAAAAAAAATCAAACACGTCTAGAAGTATTCTTTGATTGATAACTAAAGGCTTGCACTGTTCTGTTTTAGCGTACGACGTCTAAAAATGAAAATATTTGTAATTGAAAATTATGTATATGATGAAATCAACTAAGGTGAAACCTTTCTTTTGCCCGTGAGTTTACTTCATTTCACTAAATTCACTGTCTGAGCAATAGGAAGCTTTACAATCTCTAGTTTCTAAGAATTATTTTCAGTAATTACAGTAGTCATCATTCCAAATCAAATGGAACTTTGAAATGCTAGATTGAACTCGAAAGAAATGGTTACCAATAAGTATTTATGAAACGCATGATCATGATCTTTATGTCAGTATTTGATTAGCTAAAGGAGGAAATTTCAGTAATACGCTGGATATTTATAAGACCTGGTACAATATGTTGATCTGTGAACGTCATCTTTGTAACAACAATGTTGTTTTGAATCTTTGAGAACAACAGTATAACACAAAGTTTTGGAACAAGAGCAAAGGTCCGCAATTATTCTAATGTTAATATGAACCCGTCTTCTTTTGAGAAACTAATGTTTAACGTACAACAATTATCACAACATTTCCGTAGCATCATATTTTAGTTTTGAACAGAGGAGGTTCTTAAATATTGTTAAAGATGTTTTGAAGAAGTCGTTGCAGTTGCAGTGTAACATCAGATTGTTTTGGCAAACGTCGCAAACGTCTTTCCATTTTGTGTACAATACTTGACACGTATTGTGATTTTCCTCAGTTCTTTGAAAGATATTTTCTAAAAGGTCATCGTTCATCTACAGCTTGATCATTATCACATGCTGACCTGTCCCAATTCATTTCCATTGCTATAAAAAGGAAACATGGAGCGCGTTGTTAATCTGTTCCCTTTGCCATCTTGGTATGTCCACTATCTATCGGGTACAAGACAGCGTCTTGGCGGGCAATGTTGATAATGATCACGAACGGTTTGTGATGACATCCGCCAAAGTCAAGAGATGGTTGCTGTTGTGACTATATTACTGACGGAATCGCATTCCTGTTGTCTTGGCGTTTGGTGGTGTCTCCAAAGCATGGACTGTCTCTGGCGTGATTGGATTGTTGATGTCCCTTCCACAAGTTCCGTGTCGTCTAGATGGACATCACATATCTGGAATTTTGGGAATGGAGTAAAAAATGGGAGCGTTTCAGTAACTCTGATATTAAATTTCTGTTAAGAGTTAGCTAAATAAACAATTCCACTTGCCAATTCATATACACGTAATCTTACAGTTTTCGACAACATTTATTGCTAAGTATATATTTCGAAGCGTGGAATTTTATTTTTAAAAATACAGACGATGGTATATTTGTAAAATTTGTGTACTTTAATCAACAGACGAAATGTATTCTCATTACAGTCGACATTATTTAGGATATTCAGATATAGATATCCCCCCCCCCCCCCCCCCCCCCCCAAGCATAATCATTCCAACTTCAGCTGTAAGCTGTTGATCGCTTATATACACTAACTTCATCTTGCTTCCTGAATTTCTCTTCCCCATTCATGTAACTTATACCTAAGAGAATACTTCCTGAACGGCTGTCTAGTCATGTGAATTAACATGATTACTTTGTAAAGTGCTTAATTCAATGAGGCTAGGTAAATGGATGTTCTATAATGGATAGACTCAGAAGGTCTTGACCAAGCCTGCATCATATAAACATCTCTTTGAAACGGAATTTACATTTAAGGTTTATTATGATTTCAACGCCTCCGAGATTAAGAACATTCTATATGAAGCTTGTCAGCGGGATATATCTCAGGAACCATTTACTGGATTCTCTTAATAATTTACACATTGTATCTTATTGGGAAGGCGCCGTGCCCAGTCGATTTTGGTGACCTTCACATTATTTTCAAGGTCCCAGCGAGTCTTTGGAAATTTCACCATTGAAACCTGCATTTTAAGCTTGTCAGCGGGATATCTCAGGAACCATTTACTGGATTCTCTTCAAAAATTTACACATAGCATCTTTATGGGAAAGCTCCGGGCCCAGTCGATTTATTTTCAGGGTCACAGCGAGGCTTTGTAAATTTAAGCATTAAGCATCTGCATATAAGCTTGTCAGCGGTATATCTTTAGAACCATTCACTAGATTCTCTTCATAACTTATGCAAAACATCTTATAGGAAGACGCAGGACTATGTGAATTTTGATGGACTTCACATTATTTTCAATGTCACAGCAGAACTTTTGATTAATGTTAAGCTTGTTAGTGTGATATCTCAAGAGTCATTCAATGTTTTTTTTAATATATATCTATTTTAGAAAGACACCGGGCCAATTTGGTTTTGGTGACTTTCACATTATTTTCAAGTCACAGTGAAGTCAACATGCATTTAAAGCTTACTATAAGGTTGATATGTTAAGAACTGTTCTCTATATTCTCTTCTTTTTTGCACAAAGCTTCTTATTTGGAAGACCCAGGGAGGGACCAGTCAAATTGGTATTGTCTCAATGTCTAAGTGTAGACATCTTCTGAAGAAGATCGTGAAACAAGGGCCACAGGGCCACCAATTCTGAAGTAATAATGTAAGCGATATGACTTCAGATACCGTTTTTCAAATGGAAATTGCTCAAACATTCAAAGAAAATGTAATAAGTTGTAAATGTTGAAAGAAGGCTACCAAATCTGCTAATTGATTATTTAGGGTATAGAGTCCAACGGTTCGTCGAGCCCTTTTCACTTGTCAAGAAGTCTGTACATAACCTTATCGTTTTCTGCGAATAACATCAAAGGCAGGTTAAACCGTTTGAATCACAATTGACATTTTTTTGGCATTCGGAAGGTGAATCACGGTTCATCATGGCTTTAGGACTTGTGCAATATACAGTTTGTTGGTCCAATTATGATCATCTGAATTAGACGCAATAATTATTAACATATGCAGGTAAAAGCTGGTGTCGAGTTCATGGAGGATATGGATGTGTTCGGAAGTGCCATTGGTGTCTCAGTTTGTACTATTACATATTCAGCAACAATGGCGGTAAACCCGGATTTAGACAATTTCCATTGTCATTTGTTCAGGTCCTGATCTTATAATGAAGCTCTACTCCAATCTCTCAAATTGTAGAGAAATCACTTCAGACAACGACTACAAACGTTTGTGATTATTCGGTCAGTCTAATATAGGGTTGTCATACTTTAACACAACACACATTCACAACTCCGGTCCTTTCGACGTAGCTTCTTTATATGCGATCTTGGAGGCGCCTTACTTTTGTAGTTGTGTATACAATGTGTTTGTCTGATTTAATTTCCAAAGCAATAACCTTTTTATCGATTACATACATATTCAATTTCAAATTAGATACTGAAGCCAGACGCAATACATCATGAAAACTTTACAAGAAACAATCTGATGCAGTAAGCAAAATATGACTATATCTTCTTGCAAAGTTTAACCGTAAGAGTTGGGTGAAAAGTGATGGTGGGTTGCTATTTATGATTATTTTAAATGTACAGTTAACATTTCAGCTTGAAAATGTTGTAACGGCCGTTTAATCTCTGAAACAACAAAAACGCAAAATATTTCAATATCAGTTCAGTTAACGTGTTATTAGGAATAGCAAGTAATGACAAAAGTAGGCAAGATGAAGTAAGATTTACTTAATGACACGATTTTATTTCCCAGTGAATGAAATTTTGCTAAAATTAGTATGTTTTTAATAAAATCTCAAATCAGCCTTTTATTTCCAAGTGAATGAAAGTATGTTTTTAATAATATCTCAAATCAACCCAAAAAACACAATAGTATGTTTTGCAATATCAGTATGATAGTTTGTCCAAACTATACACCTAAGGCAATCTCGAGTTTGAATTTGATTAGTTTAATCAGTCGAAGACGAAGCGATGCGATATTTCTGACTTTTAAAAAATGTTTTTCTCATATCACTCTAAACTGAATCCAAGACATATGGATCCTGAATACTTTTAAACTGACAGTGTTGTTTTCCTAAAGATTGTAAACTTTCTAAATTTGCATGTTTGTATTTTTTGGACTGGATGTTAGTGAATAATTTTAAGTGAATGTCGTTATGGAGACAAAAACATATACATTTACTCATATGTCTATATACAAACGTTTTGAAGTTTCATGGTCTGAATTATTTTCTTGAAGAAATAAAAAAAACATGTAGTCACAACTTCCTTATTGCAAGGATATATGATGTTTCAATGTAGATGGTTACACCCATATGAATAATGACTTAGTTGAAAACGATGTTACCATTGACAACGGATTTGCAATAAGAAGTCGTACATGTAAGTCAGTAAATATGTATTTCTTTTTCATATCAACGTTGTTATGTCTCTAAAACAATTCTGTGTTTCACTTTACTCGTATCAAAGAAGCAATTTTAGATAATACACCAAGAGTGAGTATTACAGTATTTGCATTTGCCGAAAGCAAAACTAGAAATGCATCAAATAGTGTTCTGTATTTAACGCAATGTAAATAAACTAAGATCAACAGGTGTTATATAAGGTCAACAATATGACAAAATACAGAATCTGTTGATCTATATTTATTTAGCCTGGATCGACGTGTTTGCCCTTTCTTCTAAGAACAGCGTAATCGGATACTTACAAAATTGTTTACTTATCTAGATAATAGATCTCGTGCTTCCTTTAGGAAATAACGTTATGTGAGCGCCGGAGAACACTTGGTTTCATGAAATATCTACAGTGTACGTTAATTACCCACCAAAGAAAGTACATGTCATGAGTATATGACATTTACGATATTAGATTAAAACTCAGAAAAAAAAGAAGAAACTTACGTGAAACTCGATGAATGTCATAAGAGTGTCAATCATATTAATATGTATTAATAAATTTATACATTACTAAGTAATGATTTGCGATGTTTGGAAATAATCAAAGGTCACAAACGTCTGGGGTCAGGATATGCCATTTACGTAAACACATGAAAATCAACAGTGGCAGTTTCAAGTTATCAGGACGTTATGCCTCAATTCCAATTTCTCGAATTACCTTCAACAGTATAAACTCATGCCTGTTCACGTCGCCCAATGAACGTTGTCAAATATTTTAGGGCGTTTATTCTACTTGTCTTAAAAAGTTTTAATATTTCCTACGAAGAATAATTGTTTACAAATCCTTAAAAAAGATGGAATATTCAGAACTTTCGATCCTCTGGATCCTTTTTACTATTAAATCAGAAATACATGTATAGACCTAATATCAGTTTAACGTTACGACTTATTCATTCAAAGGACAGAAATTTCCGAAAATGTTAAAACAAAAAATACTTAACTTTCAGTTAAAACTACGAGTTTATTGCCTTATATGTACATGTACATATGCAATGCAAGAATCATTGAAGTTTTCTAACTGTGAGTACTTTATAGTTCTTTAATAGTTGGTATACATAAGCTGAAATACTATCGAAGTTATCGTTATCAGTACAATGTGTCTTAATTTGTTATATACTTTGAAATTATATTTTTGTATGTATATTGTCTTGAAAGATTATGATATACTCTTCGGAGTTGGCCCTGCATAGGATTACAGTTCTTTATTAATGATAACATATACGTGCAGATTGTTTAGGGAAAGACCATGGTGTAAATACAAACGTTTACTTCACGTCTTATTTTGTCGGAAAATAAAACTTACAGTTTGCATTCACGATCACAATAGACTATAGTTCATTTAAGTTCCATGTTTTTATATGTATGGTGTAAATCGATTAGGTCCTTTCAAATTTTAAATTCATTGTGGAGAAGCTTCCTATAGAATACTTCCTGGCAGATTGTCTAGCCAAGAGAATTAAGATAATTAACCTGTTAAGTACTTAAACGAATGACGCTATAGAAATAGACGATCTAGACTACGTGCAGAAGTGAGAAACATAAGCCTTCATCACTTAACTCACAATGGCCACAATATTTACATGCAAGATGAAACTTGTACAGGTGTCTCACAACATTTTAATCTGTAGTTAGTAATCGTTCAACATTATTTCTTTCCCTTCTAATTCTAAGGTAAGTGCACAATCTTTATAGCAATTTTAGCTTTTATATAACAGCACGCGTTTGTCCCCTTTATGTTCATATATACATGGTTGAAAATTACATGCATACTCCAATTGAACGTTATTTGATAATATATATCCTTACAAATTACAAAAACCCCAAAAACTTGAATACCTTTTTTACTCTTATTTGTCAATATACTACCCCTTCATCTCAATACTTTCATTCCACTTCTCATTAAGGCTCTTTAAAAGCTTGTTGTCACTATTGTAGAAGTCCTCGTGTTACTGCCTCTGTACCAGATTTGACGATCGTCATTATCCCTTCTACTTAGGGCGGAATTCAGGGTTCCGGACAGAAGGTACTCGCTGGGTGCTAGGTCTTGGCTGTAGGATGGATGATTCAGCTGTTCGAATCCACATTACGACAGCAGCAAGTGCAAGTCGTCACCTGTCAACAGGCGAGACGGAAACACGGTTTCATCAGAATTACAAAGATGACAACTCAACACAACAGTTCTTTGATGAAGATCTTGCTCTCTGAGTTCCCCTTGCAGACAACCGAACTTATCAAGATTATTTTATTGTTTATGTAACACTTCCAACTGGTTTCCAAAGACATGTTAGATACTTTCACAAGGCGGTCAGCTAAAGTTCTTCTTTCTGTGGCGGCAATCATTTCCGGTCGAGTGACTTCTGAGCACCTGCCTGATCGTGAACCATTCTTGACGATTTTCTACTGCTTTTAGACAAGAGAAGTGACCAGTTACAAAACGTTGATAACTTTAAGATAGGAACATGATTAATCATCTCATTACGCATTAGATTATATATTTCTTTAGTTTTGCAACTCTACTTGGTAATGAATATAGCGCATCGTTCACGTTTGGGGAATCCATGATTTAGGAGGCCACCTATAGGTTAGCGATTTTATTATTCATAAATGACTATATATTCTGTCTAGAAATTGTTAAGCATGTGTAAATTATATATTTTGACTAAAATAACACCTGCTTTTTAGGTGACGCTGTTTATGTTAACATAAAGATCTAGTTTGCAATAATAATTGAACTCCCATCGAAATTACCCGTGATTTACATACAGTGAATGTAAAAGTGTATACTTTTAACATTACATGTAAGAACTATAAACGTTCAAGGAGTACTAACCTTTGTTTATTGCTGAAATCAGAATAGCTTCCTACTCTGTATATTCAAGGATGCTGTGTCAGTTGGTTTTTCTTTTGACATTTCAATAAAGAAAGTATCATGAATATGATTTTCATTCAGTACGTTGATTTAATTCTTATGTGCAATGTGATATCTAATATGATATGGGAAATAAATAAATATACAACAGCTCTTAAAGCGATCCATGTTAAAATAACGAAAATAATATGAAAACGTTAAAGACGATATGACAAGAACTTGGAGAAAGATGTTATTACAATTTATTTATATTATAAAGTCTGATTATCGAAATTCTAAGAAAGTTGTTGAAGTATTTTTAATTCGAACATAAACCAGTATTGTAGTTCTGTACAACGGCATCCAACTTATCAGCATTGTCCTATTATCAATGATATTTAGAATCTGAGTGAGTTACTTAAAACTCTGTTCTAAAATTTTCATCACGATGTAATGCAACCTTTCATTTGCCAATTTAGAGTGTCATAACAATTGAATCGAAATATTTCTGAAAGGTTAGTAAAGTCAAAGAAATGAAAACTTCTTCATCCTGCTTCATCAGATAATCTGTTTTCGCACGGACTACAACTAAACCCTGATAGACATCGAGCCAAAAGTCTCGTATTTTGTTTATAACCAGCCAATGACACTTCGCGCACCAAGGAGTACCAGTGGTTCTCTGATGGAATGTAGGAGTTCAGTATGATGTCCGAACGGTTTAAGGGATGATGATATTTTATCATATACGTGCTTATTATTACAGAGATTTGAATGTACGATACACTCTTTGTCAAGCACTCTGTATCAGCCCGCAGAGCAGACAACCTGTATCAGGCCGTCGTCAAGGGCAAAACACTGTATCAGCCCGTCGTCAAGGACAAAACCCTGTATCAGCCCTTCGTCAAGGACAAAACACTGTATCCGCCCGTCGTCAAGGACAAAACACTGTATCAGCCCGTCGTCAAGGACAAAACACTGTATCAGCCCGTCGTCAAGGACAAAACACTGTATCCGCCCGTCGTCAAGGACAAAACACTGTATCAGCCCTTCGTCAAGGACAAAACACTGTGTCAGCCCGTCGTCAAGGACAAAACACTGTATCAGCCCGTCGTCAAGGACAAAACACTGTATCCGCCCGTCGTCAAGGACAAAACACTGTATCAGCCCTTCGTCAAGGACAAAACACTGTATCAGCCCGTCGTCAAGGACAAAACACTGTATCCGCCCGTCGTCAAGGACAAAACACTGTATCAGCCCGTCGTCAAGGACAAAACACTGTATCAGCCCGTCGTCAAGGACAAAACACTGTATCCGCCCGTCGTCAAGGACAAAACACTGTATCCGCCCGTCGTCAAGGACAAAACACTGTATCAGCCCGTCGTCAAGGACAAAACACTGTATCAGCCCGTCGTCAAGGGCAAAACCCTGTATCCGCCCGTCGTCAAGGGCAATAACCGGTATAAGCCGGTCATGGTCAACCGGAACCCTGGGCAGCGAATGCGAAAAATAGATCGAAGTCGCAAGGAATATATTGTACAGCTGACGTTTGAGCGTGGCCGACGTCGCAAAGAAAACGCTGCAGTCTCTTGTGGATTTGTCAGCTTGATACAAATTGATTTTTCATTTTGGAAATTCAACCCGAGAGATAAATGAACTCAAAATTCGCAAGAAGAGTAGGCTCAAGAGCTTTGGTTATCAGTATGTGTCAGTTAATGTTAGGCAAAATCGATAATATCAGCAACTCATTTTAATGTTATGTATTAAATTTTTAAAATGTTACAATTATTGTGTTGTTTATACTTTATTGTGTAAGTATATGTGATAGTATAGTATGATATGGGTAATTTCATTTCACATTCTGTGACCAATATCAATACAAATATAGCTGAAGCTCTCTGGCTGATATTTGGGTCTCGGGCTGATACAGAATGTGATATGAAATTACCCATATAATATCATTTTAATCACATATACAAAATAAACAACAAAATAATTGTAACATTTTAAAAATTGGGTGATAGCAAGCAAACGTCATGAAGAGGGATTTAGCGTGATAGATATCAAATTTCTGGGTTCGTTGCTTTGGTTTGTTTCTTTCTGACGGTAGGTCTGTACATCCTGTTTTCAGGTACCAACTTGAACAACTCAGTTGACTGAGATCAATGTGGATGAAGTGCCTTGCCAAGGGACTCAACACAGATGAGACCCAGGTCACAAATTGTTGGTGTATCCCGATGGTGGATTCGATCCCGGGTCTCTGACGTGAAAAGCCAGCATGCTAACCACTACGCAACCAAACTTTGGTTATAATAATAATTAGGGTATTTATATAGCGCACATATCCACACCGAATGCATGCTTAAGGCGCTTCCTGAATTATTACCCTGGTCTAACCCAAGCTGCCGATTAAGCGCTTGATGGGTCACCTCCAACACAACTTTCACCAGGTACCCATTTCCTGCTGGGTGAACAGAGGCACATTTTGAATAAAGTCTCTTGCCTAAGGCGACACCACAAGTTATTCAACTTGTGTCTCAGTGTGGGGCAGGGAATTACCCTTTAAACTCTCAGTTCATTCAGCAATGAAGTGGGTAACCCACCCATCCGGCGAGCCAAACCCAGATGTTGCTGAAATACACTGATAGCGGTCAACTGAGCTTCGCACAGGACCACGTGCCACCACATTATGTCAGAATATGATCTTCATCAAATTATAAATGAACTTTATATGTACTTATTTCCAATATAACTAATGTAGTTTTAAAGAGATCGTAGACATTTATGTTCCTTTTTTATTAACTTTTTACTTTCTTAATCAAACTGATAACTTTCTTATGTCATTAATTCAATCTAAAAGTGATTGGAATTTTCAATAACATCAACTCGTTTTTGTCGTCCTAGCGCAATTTTTATAAATGACATTTGAGTGATTTTTACGTATTACTTTGAGACATACATCCTTTATATCACCGTTATGGGCGAGTTTATTATGACTAATCGCTTTTATGAACATAGTGAAAAAACATCTATATATCGGCTTTAATCCGTCATCTTGTTTGTTTTGCATTACGAGAAAACAGATCAGCCATATTATGCTAATTTATCAACAAAGTTAAAACATAACTATTACAATAAAAGTATATTAAGTACAAAATAAAAATGGTTAGTTATGACATTGTTATCTGGTAAATATATATATAAATGCCGAAGATGCTAGAAAAATACGTCTTAGGGTTTATTTTAATTTGACTGAGAATTAAATGATATGTTGTGAAAATATCTACTTACATCATGACTACCTGTCTTACATTTCTGTTTCTAGAATATTTCAAACAGGGTTTTACTGGACGCAAATTTGTGGGAAAACAGCTCACCGATATATTTTCAGCGTCAAACAACAAAATCCAATACAGTCTTTAGAGCTATGAAAATAAGGTCAACGAATATCAAAGTAAAATATACAAAATACCAATGTAAGAGGTTTAAACTGAATCGTGTATCTTACTCAAATAAAATATCTTACTTTCATCCAACACGAACAAACCTTAACTCAATATCAATATCTAAGTTGGAGACAAATTTAAAACATTCGAACTATTTAGTTAAATATTCTTTGGATTATCTAAATGCATGTTGAATGTAGTCTCAACTTGTAGTCAAGTTGTTCTCAAATTTGTTAAAAAGATTTTTAACGATACTTTGTGTAATCCTTGCTTTCGCCTCGATGACAAAACGTCACTTACATGAAGTGTCAATCGAGAAGACAACAAAAATAACTTAGTAAACTAGTAAATTATATATGTCCTATGTCGATGATTTAATGCTCTGTCGCCTGAGCTAATCAAATGCTTGTTGTCTCTCCAGTGTGTATTTCTCATATACTTAGTAAAAGTTTTGATACTAGAAAAGTTTTGCAAGTTTCAAATATCAATTGGTCAGGAAATGATATTAGAGCTAATGAGAATTTGATTCAGAGACTTCTAGTTTGACATTTTAATGTTCATGATTCAATGTAAATAAATACTGATAAACACAAATCCAGTAGAAGCTTACATATATTACTGAATATGACTGGTTTTACAGCAAAATAAAAAAGGCAATACAAATCTTTCCTTTTGCATTGAATATCAGAAGAAATTAAGTTTCTTTTCATTTCCAATGCTACATTTTGGTAGGGAAATCATTCAACAATATACAGACAGACAGACAGACAGACATTTTATTCAGTATAAATGCCAAAGGCCCCAAATACAGTTACATTGCAAATTTAATACAAGCGCACATAAATGTGACAGGTTTATGGTTTGATAATTATAGCTCTACTTTTATTAACCGATTGTAGGAGGTTACCAACATTTGTGATTATATTGCTATCTACACTCTTAAGAAAGTAACTTAAGGTGTTCTTGTTCACAAAACTTGCAATAATTGAGTAATAAACTAATTTCCGGAGTCTACATACAATATACAATCAAACAAAATATGACCTGATATTTATCTTCATAACAATTGATATTGTGTTTGATGCTATATGAAAAGTTTCTGTCAGCTAAAGGTCCATTATTGTATCTTCCAGTTTCGATGCCTAGCCAAATGTTTCTACACCTAAACTTTGAGATTTAATGCAGTAATGCTTTAAAATGTTTGTAATCAAAAGAGTATGAAAGATAAGTAATATTGACAGACCATGATGGTTTTAGAATATTCAGAAACCCTTAGTTGAAACTGCTGCATAAAACTTTGCTATCACCATCATCCTGTGAAAGCCATACAAATCCAAAACCAAATAAGATATTCTTTATGTATGTAGCCCAAATGAATCTGCCCTATTTATCAAGAGATGTCAACAAATTATGGAAGTCTTTGTGAATCTAGCTGAATTTACATACACCAATATTTGACCGCTCTAGTTAAACTGTAGTGGAAGCCTATCACATTCTACTAACGCCATACTACGACTAACATTCCTACTAACTCTGAGCAGCTGCCTACACACCTTAATCTGCAGACCTTCAATTATTTTACAATATGATGTTTCCCAGACTTCAGATCCATAACACGAAATAGGCAAAATAATAGAATAAGAATATTTGAAGGGGCAGTAGCACGTTTTTGGAGGGAATATAAGGTGATGTAAAAAAAAATAGGGTTTCAACTGAAAGAGAATGAATTAAAAGTAAATGAAGCAGTAATAAATCAAATATATAATGTAAAAATCAACAATGCGATTCCCTTTTCTTACACAGAATGAATTAAAGGTCTTCACACAGAAATGGCGGTCAATAGACCTGATACTTTGCTCACTGGCTATGGATGGTTGAATTATGTAATGAGATTATTACTATTATCTAAATACTACAGCCCCCTTAAATAGATTTCGGGGTAACACAAATACATTTTCTACAAATATTTTCTTAAAAGCTTAAATAGAAATAAATGCTTTATTACCTTGCGAAGGTATCTTTGGTTCATGAAAATCTAGGGATAAAACTATACCAAGATAACAATAAGCAATAGGATGGCAAAACCGCAATGTTTTACCTTCAAAGAACCACGTTTCATAATGCCTTAATTTCCTGAATCGCGAAATACCATACTCATAGTTTTGTAGAAATTTACCTTCATGCCAGTTTGCTTACAAAATAACTCTAATGCATTTAACCTCTTCTGTAACTAAAGTGCAGTATCAGCTGCAACCTCGACACATCATCAGCAAACATTAATGCATAAATATTAAATAATTGAAACATCGAAAAAACCTTATTTATGAAGATGGTGAATATTAGGGGACTTAGATACACCCTTGACAAGAACGTTTGTTACACCTGAAAGTGTCAGTAAAGCCATTTTTGGTCCTAACAAAAGCTACCAACTTTGGATATATTGTGATACCAAAAACAAATACCAATTAAGCCAAAATCCTCAAGACAATCAAACAAAACTTTGAGATTTATAGGAAATAGCACTTTTGCGAAATCTATAAAAACACAATAAAACTACCTCCTGTGAGCATACATTTGCACTACAGCAAAGGAGAGCAAATAACTATTGCATCCCAAAATGCTGGGAATTGACCATTTTTAAATAATGGTTAAACATTAATGTAAAATGTTTTTAGAGTATAGCTTGGAGAATGTAATTTACCCCTTTCACTAAAAATAATTGCTACGACTTCCTTGAATATAAGAGGGATTTTCTATTGTGGAGCAGCTGTTCTTTATTTGAATTGAATTAGCAATGTGAGCTTAATTCGCGCAAAATATTGCATGATTAAGTGTATCTTATGAATGAATATAATGCAACCATGACTAGTACCAATCCAAAGATGAAGGCGTCCCCGTGGCGTGACATAGATCCCTGGATATGTTCCATTTGCCTCTTTTCTTGAAACTTATCGTGACGTAGCATAGCTTTTCTTCTTAAAACTTGTATTGATGTTCTTAAAAAATGGCCAAGATTACTAAAAATTACTGTCAGGGTTTGCACAGGGAAATGTTTCAGTTAAGTTGGACTTTTAACTACCAAGACTATTACTTTAACATCTGAATGTGTTATTAATGTGCAATGCGTATAGACATAGAATGGGAGAGATGCTTAAACGATTATCCTACCTCATGTAAGAACCTCGATCTCTGAATTGGTCCACGTGACCCTGAATAAATAATGATATCACCCTCTTGGGCGGGGTAATAAATCATTTTTACCCCGGCACATAAAAAGCATGAAAAAGGCGTGCAGATTGAGCGTCTTGAAATGTGCAATGTATGTTACCTCTAACACATGATCAAGCTGGTTACTTTTGATCAACCGATGTGTAGCTTTGAACAAACTATAGTAGAATGAATTACGCAGTTCTTACTCTTTATCTTCATATTATATGCGTTTTGTTTAAACATTCAGTAGGATACATTCGTTATACCATTCGGCTCGTCGCATAACACGAAGCTCGAGGCAGATATCTCCCCATGCACCCCGCCTCTGAATGGTATAACTTATATCGTAGATTGATGTTTTCTGATTAAATTGACAGTAATATCTGGCGTTATAAATATTCAACTAAAATTGTTTTCTATCATTAATTCTTTGATTAATTAAAACTGAAAATAAAATGTCTAGATCTTGCAGATAGACGTTATTTATTTAGATGAATAGGATTATGAAACTCACCGATTTGCGAAAATGGATACAGAAATTAATACGTTCTTACACAATAGATTGTTAACTGAATAATTCCAGATTTCTGTTGATTTGTATGCGTACAGTTTGATAGTATATAGTTAAATGAGAAGTCAGATTAAAACTTCATAATCATATTCTATTTACAAATCTTTCAAACAACATCAATATGGACTTCTTATATTTAGTCTCGATTTTCATTATGCATTTTCATTTAGATTGAAAGAATAGTTTGAATTGATCTCGTTGGTAGGGAAGAATGGAGATAAAGATTTAAATATTAGCGGTTAATCACGGAATTACTATAGCACATATTTCTCCATTTGGACTGCATATCGAGGCAGCGAAGATATAGCATAATTGTTCTATATCTATACTTAATCGAAGTAATAGAATATGTTCAGAATTTTGACATTTGTCGAAATATTTACTTTCGATATAAATGCAACAAAATTAAAGTTTTAATGTTCAACATTAAGAAGTTTAAACAACCAGATAAATGATCATTACGTACATAAGTGCTACGAATCAGATACAAATTCTCCGATTTCATTTGAGTCTGTGGATGAAGTGTTAGGACAAAACTTCAAGGATTGACATTAAAAAGCTACTTGAAACCTGACGTTCAAATAATGACAAACTATATCATCACCATAATTAGAGTAATCTACATGTTTTACCTTCACTTTGTGTCTTTCTTAAAATATTGCTTGACAAAATTAACTAACCACAGATAAATGATAATATCTTACAATCACCCAATACATTATTGTTTGTTTAAGTATGGATTCACTTAAAGGGGAAGTAGCACGTGTTTTGAACATTTAATATTTTAATTTTGTACTGATAATCGTACGTTAATGCTATATGTATTATTTTAAAAGTGTCACAAATTTCATTACATAAGCCAATCGTCCATAGTCGGAGAAAAACATTATAAAGACTCACATAAAGTCCATTGGCAGCCATTTTATGTGTGAACACCTTTAATTCATTTCATTAAGAAAAGGCAATCGCATGGCATCTATTTGATTTATTACTGCTTCATTTAGTTTAAATATATTGTCTTTCAACTGGAACGATTTATTTTTCATTTTCTTGACATCACCTTATATTCCCATTTAATGTGCTACTGCCCCTTAAAGATATTTTTGAGGTAGTTGTAGACAAATCCAAAACGTAAATTGTCGGACTCATAACAGAATGAACTATTTCCAAACTCACAGAAGTCAGAAAGTGGGAAAATACAAACAACAGTAAATGAAGTAGTAGAAAAATGTTGTGATTGCTTTTGGAGTTCTGCTCCGGAAACAATATGATTACACAGTGATTACCATAGCTTAAAAGAAAATATATAGTTGAGATGGATGACATATGGAATAAGGGAAAGGTAGTAAGTTCTCGAAAATGTCGAATTAGCCTCGGGAATGTCCGGATCATTGGATACCTTCATACTCAGTTATTATCCTAACACAACTAAAACGGAAATGCTAAGCACCTTACAACATTGTTATAACTCTTTTAGTATATTTGGTCTAACTCCGTCTTCAGCTAGGCACGTA
The DNA here is from genome assembly GCA_916613615.1 of Steromphala cineraria. NCBI lineage: Eukaryota > Metazoa > Mollusca > Gastropoda > Trochida > Trochidae > Steromphala > Steromphala cineraria. Next base: position 60,701,340 of record OU744729.1, read on the forward strand.
GCTGTAATAAGTTTCTTACCTTAAGATGTATATTGAGTTTAATCATCGTCCTTGTCCTATATCTCACACAACTACTGATTTATGAGAACAGGTTTTCGTAATGTCATCGTCTTTTGTCTAATGTTTCCTGTTGACCAAAACCTTTGATGGACTATGCTTAAAAGGTAGAACTGTTTGAATGACATTCTAGAAGTTGACATTGAAAGAAGACAATGTTAAAGGTACCTATTTATTTTCAGAGTCGCGATTGGTTCCGGGGATAGGACGTTGATCTTGTTATGTAAATATTAACGTTACTGAGGTTGACCACGTTCTATCTTGTTCCGGATTATTCATATTTGTTGCTGTCAGTAGGCTTAGGCAGGAGAAGTTTATCTTTTAATTTGATGAAATAAGAATCATACCAAAACGTTTCTTTCTGAAAATAAAAGGTTGCTCATCCATAAAACGTCAACCATGACTAATAATATTCGGTGTTATGGTAACTTTCTTAGCTAAGAACTCATCGCAACGAACAATTGAGATGTTATTGTTTTAAAGAAATTTTATTCCTTTCAAAACAGATCATTATTGTATGCCAAGCTTATAACCTTACCAACATGTGATTTTAGCAGTTACAATTGAATGTCTTTCATCTTTTAATTAGATATTTCGACAGAATGTATGATTACGCAGATAACTTTTGAAAGTAAAATTTCAATAATATCCACTTAAAGCTTATCAGAATATTAGTTCAATACCAAGCTTATAACGATACTCAAATCAAATCTAAAACTACTTAAATGGAATCATTGCTTAAATGGGGAAGACGATATGATATCATTGTTGAAATGTCAAGACTCGAAATTGAAATAAGATTTGCCAAGAACTCGATACTTTGAATTTCAATTTACTCAATTCTAGCAATACCTTAACGATTTTGTAACGTAAGTCGTTTGGTTAGCTTGTTGGATTGCTCAGCGTCTACTTCTTTGCTTAGACTGATGAAAATGTTTGGTGATTTAAATGATGAGTTGAAATTTGAAAGGCCAGGACATGACACTTGCATTTTCAATTTACTTATTTCAAGCAATAACCGAAGGTTTTATGAGTATTCAACGTAAGACAAGAAGTTTTGATATAATGGGAAGTATTGCTTATATTCTACATCCTATATAAGACTCCAGGCATGAATGAAGCGCTAAAACAACTCAAGAGAACAAGTTTAGAATTTGGTTGTAGACTTCTATAATGCGGGCACGCTATGTCTACTTTCTATCCTTGATAATTGGTGATTTTATACAATTTTGTTCTATTCGGCAATTATCAAGGTAAACTAAATGTACTACACTTGGGACCAGACACTCTAAAGTCTTTACAGTTCATCTGAAGTAACAATAGTGAAGTGGTCTTTAGTGAGTGAGTTGTGACTTAACTTGTTAACTTGTCAGCAATATTTAATCTATTTAACTCGTGGATATTGCTATCCAAAAGAGAGAAGACAGATCCGAAAGACAGAAGATCGACAGGATTAGAGAGCGGATGGGGGAAAGATGGCATATTTTACAATGAGAGAAAGACGGCATATTTTACAATGAGAGAAAGACGGCATATTTTAGAATGAGAGAAAGACGGCAGATTTTAGGAATGAGAGAAAGACGGCAGATTTTAGAATGAGAGAAAGGCGGAAGATTTTAGAATGAGAGAAAGACGGCATATTTGAGAATGAGAGAAAGATGGCATATTTTAGAATGAGAGGAAGACGGCAGATTTTAGAATGAGAGAAAGACGGCAGATTTTAGAAAGCCTCAAATTTGGGCTGACTTCTACCCGTTGACTTGTCCAGCTTGGGTGACCCTTCCAGCTGGCATAGCTCTCGGGGTGGCAGAAGCACACAAACCACCACACTACGATAGGGTAATGAGTTTAGTGGTGGAGAACGGTATGTTTCATATTCTTGAAATTTAGAAACGAGACAAATGGTCAAAATGTCCCTGTTTGCACAGAAGCTGTAAAGAAATATATATGTCAGTTGTAATCTTATATTCGCATTTACTCAAGTAAAAAAATCCAAACCACCTTTGCGTTTCTTTTGTTAAAGGGTATGACATAGCATAGATAGAAATCGGCGAACTTTGTTGTTAAAGAAGTAGATGAATCCCGTGAATCGGGATCAGAACATATGATGAAGAGATAATGAAACACAATTTATCATTATTCGTTTTTATTACCTAGAAATTACCATTCATTCTACGTTCACAGATTTGGGAAAAAATAGAAGATTCGGTCTGACAGAAAAGCACTATGTTTTCTTATCAATTTGTTTCTTATCATTATGTTTAATACAAGGTTTCGTAATCAGTCATATTTCTCCAATACAAAAACTACATAATCTTAAAACATCATATCAGCTGATCCAAATAATGTTGAAACCAGAAATTGATGCATGCAATAAGAACTAACTTCTTTATTATCATGATTTGAACATGTTTTGCCATATCTAGAAATAAACTGCCATGTTTCTACATAATACTTTCAATGAAGATACTTTACAGTTTCTGTAAACTACTCGTTAAAAGGGAAACATTACTGGTTAAGACAGTTAATGTTTTCAAATATTTTATCAACATTGATTACAAGAAATGACTATCAAGGTAATACTAGCTTTTGATGAAGGAAAGGTGATCAGATTAGTTACACAAGTTCCCCCCAGAACAAGTGTCTGCATCCTGCTACGTCATAATTCATAAAACACATAGCACTTCCATGACCCTGATATCTGTCTGGCCTAATGCCTCTTCTTGCTGACAGCTCGTTTTGAACATTCTCTCCCCACAGAGGCAGATGAAGTCATGTTGATTTAGCCTCTGTTCTATTACGCCGAAATCCGTTGGTTCCGGCAGTTTCCCCAAGGCGGAAAAAACTTTCATCACAAAACATTTGAATTTCTTTATCAAATGACAAGGCTTCTCGCATGGAAAGGGTGGTTCATATCACAATGGCTTTGACTTGTTTAAGTTGCCAAAATGGTATTTAAAGAACAGCGTCGCTGATTACACAACTAATGTTGATTGCCTCCAATCAGGCATCTCCCATTCTATCCCACGAACTCGGCGTAATATAAACAAGAAACGATACCAAACTTTCAGATCTAATATTTTTGTACAAAACTGTTGAAAATGTAAATACACGACATTGAAATTATTCCCCTATGTCAGTAATCATATGTGTCACGAAAATTGTTGCGTTTTGGCGATCCGTTTCCGGGAAATTGCATTAAAGCGAGATTTTTTTACATGAAAATAACATGTAACACGTGCATCATTTGGGTATAAAAGATGTGTCTTATCATTCGACGACATACCATTTCTTCAACTGTACATGGAAACATGGCAAGATTATCACCAGAAGAGAGAGAGAGAGGGCCGTCGGGATGATACAGATGGGTGCAACGCATGCACACGTGGCTACGACGTTGGGTTGCAGCCGTATTACTATCACCAGGCTTATGAGACGGTACAGGCAGACAGGGAGGACAGTAGACTTGCCGAGGAGTGGAAGACCCCGCGTAACAACCGCCAACGAAGACCGCCATTTGCGAATTCTTCATCTGCGGTCCGCTTCCTGTCAGTGACGGAATCGGCGACGAATAGCCTTGGACATGCTGTCAGTCGAAGAACAGTGGCCAGACGTCTGAGACGACATGGTATTCGCGCCTACAGACCCGGCCGTGGCGTGCATTTGACGCCTCGACATCGACGTCAACGTCTCCAGTGGGCACGTAACGTTCGGCAGTGGCAGGCCCGGAACTGGCGAAGAGTACTGAAAAACCTGTTTTTATGGGTGTTGTATTTTTAGGTGCTGATCGAATTCAGGACAATTTCATGAGTGAACTTTAAGGAGTTGTACGTCATAACACACTGACCTGAATGACTTCAATATGTGATTGTTTGATGAACTTGTTATCTGTTTTCATAATGGAAATGAAATAAAAGATGTGTCATTTATTTCCTGTCTTTTATTGGTCAATTATACTTGGTATCGTTTCTTTTGCCCGTTAGTTTAAGAGAGGCTAAATCAACATGACTGAGAGAATGGTTTTGAATGGCTATATCAAAAAGTTCCGACCAGTGAAATGTTATGCAAGGAGTTAAAAGGGAATACTAATGGTAATGTCATAACGAAAGTGAGTCTGATACCACATTCTATTCACGAGTTGCTTAAAATGATATCAGATTACCATGAGTCTAGTATTGTATTCCCTACGTATCAATATTTATTCAAATATTTTTTTCAAAACAAGTGATCGGGCATTCTCTCCCCACAGAGGCAGATCAAGTCATGAAAGCCAATAAGCCAAAATCCGTGGGTTCCGGCAGTTTCCCCTAGCGGATGAAATTTGCACCACAATCAATTTGAATTTCTTAAGCAAATGACAACGCTTCTCGCATGGAAAGGGTGGTTCATTTCAAAGTAGCCAAACTGATGATATAAGAACAGCGTCGCTGATTGCACAACTAACTTTGATTGCCTCCAATGAAATGTTTTTCACAAAAATAATGTTGTTCATGTCTGTTTGTTTTATTTTCTCTGGTTGAATTCATACGCTGGGTTCCCGATCACCATTCTCTTCCTACAGAGGCAGATCAAGTCACAAAATGTTGATACAGCCTCTGTTCTATTACGCCGACTTTGTGGGATAGAATGGGTGACGCCTGATTGGAGGCAGTCAGACTTAGCTGTGCAATCAGCGATGCTGTTCTAAATCATCATTTTGGCTACTGAATCATGGCAATAGCATTGTGATATGAACCACCCTTCTAGGCGAGAAGCGTTGTCAGTTTTGTAAAGAAATTCAAATGGATTGTGGTGCAAGTTTTTTCCGCCGGTGGAAACTGTTGGAACCCACGGATTTCGGCGTGAGAGAACAGAGGCTGTATCAACATTTCCTGCCTCTGTGGGGAGAGAATGCAGGGTGTCAATCAAACTAGCAAGGAAGACATTAGTTGTCCTGATGGCTTTCATGGTTGAAGAACATTAGTGTGAACATATTAGATGTAAGCATTAGTCGTTTTTGCCCTCTATAATGGATACTCGTATCTTGTGAATTCTTTGGAAGGCGGTATCAAGAGTAGCTTAATGATTAAATAAGTACAAATGTCCTCGAAAAAAAATCTGATTAAGTCCAGAGATGTGTTAGATGTAAAAGAACATTTCCTTTGAATTATTTATTTATATCATTTCAAACATAATCCTTGTCTGTTTATGAAACTTTGCAACTTCTCATACATGTTATAAAGAATATTTTAATATTTTATTTTAATATTTTAACGATTATTGACTTTTCTTTGTTTATTGATGTCAAAAGTCGATTTTTGTATAATATTTTGCTACCAGTGGTGATAAAAAAATCATTTCTAATACATGTTTAGCTCCGGGCATTGGAAACATTTGTAAATTATTATCCTCGAGTTTAACTTTATTTGTAATAATATATAAATATATGTCATTAACTAGATAAGCGTTTGCTGGACACCGCAAAAGCAGAACAGTCCTGAACTGACGGTTTCGCCTTCCTCTGTTCCGCCTTGTACAAAAACTCAGTTAAATGGGAATTTTCTAAGAGATGTAAAATAATAAAATTGATCTTGATAAATTATTATAAATGTAAATATTTTAAAAGAATACCCAGTGGGTTAAATCATTATTTCTAAAACTTAAATCTATATTTCTGATCTCTAAATCTCATCAAAGGTGAACTAAACTCTTATCTGGTGACCTTGAAGGTCAACAACTATTGGTCCCTATATTGGTTATGACAATTTATTATGATTAAGAGTTGTGACCTTGACCATTGATGGTTTGTAACAGAAACGTTTTAAATTATGTTTTACTTCTCTAGAGCTTCATAGCTCCAAATCTTTTCAATTTACAATGTTTACAAGGAATTTGTTAGTGATGATATAACTCGTAAACCTTGAACTTTCATCTTGTGAACATGTCAATATGGTCCCACCAAGGGTGTAAACAGCAACGCATGTACACGAGTTCTGAAAAGATAAATTTAAAGGAGCCAAACTCGACTATATTGCAATATCGCATATCTTGTGACCTTGACCTTTGACATCCAAGGTCACACAATTAATAAATAATTTTCATAGTTAATAGTTTAGCCGAAGACACATTCCTGTATATGCAACTGGAAGCAATGTTATTTGATAATGGAAAGAGGTATAACATTGTAATATATCATTAGAAAGCTGATGATGTGCACAACACAAATAAAATTGTTGTGGTGAATTATATGTGGACATTTTCTTTTTAAATGAAAAAAATAAATCTGCTCTGAGGTTCTTTACTGTTATTTTATGTACAATTAGTTGTATGCTTGTGATGGCGAATAGTATCTTGTAGCTGTCTGCTTGTATGACTTCCTGTCGAGATGTCAGTGTCAGTTGTGTAGATAAAACTGTTTACAATTCATCACAGGACCAGAAACCTTCTCCAGATTGATGTAGGTAAGTGCATAATGTTAATGATTTTCTTATGAAAGGATGATTTTATCATATTTCGATTAATTTTGACAGTGCTAGTGTTCAGTTGAGCCTATGCATGCACTAGATCTATGCACTAGTTACCAGGCCTAATCTACATTGATTTTTCTGTAATTAACAACTATTTAAATTGACATACTTGTTTCAATTGTAAAGATATATGGATAGGTTGTGCGTAAAAATATTTTTTCAGTCAGAAAGTTATGATTTCTTGTTGTTAATAACAAGTTAGTGTGCTATGGAAAATTAACATGAGGGGCCCGATTTGGGATAATAATTTGCTATGTCATAATATGCCGTAATTTTTTATGATTTTTTAAAGAATTTTAATTGTTTTTATTTTCAAATGTTTTTTTTAAATCCTGAAATATGTGAATTTGTACCATCCTGAATCTAGTCAATGAAAAATAAAAATAACACAACCTTACAAGGGCCCCATCAACCCACACAGGAAGTTTACTCTGATGCTATTGATAATATTTTCCTTTCACTAGTTACATTTTCTTAAAGACCCCAAACTGGAATATGGACTTTATCTATTTTTTCCCCTTTTGATATCTAGATCTGATCTAATTTTAATAATTTTTGGTTAAATTTATTATGAAAGGAAAAAACTTTGTTAAATGAACAAATTGTACCTCATTATGCACAATATTATTATTAAATGTTTTTTATTTCATTTCAAATAACAGATTGATGCTAGGAGAGCCGGCTTAAATTGGTTTGCATAGAGATGGATATCTTATTAAATTGTAAGTATTTATATTTTGATTTGCAATAACTGTTTTAAATTATTGAACATAATTCAGGTAAATTCATCTGTCTTTAGATTTTGTGTTCATTTGAATATCAAATATCCTATTTTCTAAGTTACAGTATAACTTTACATTCCAATTAGTTTTAAAATGATAAATGAATCAGCAAAACAATATTATTTAATGTATTAAAGACACATGAAAATTATAAATTGTTGATCACAGAGAGAAAAATTACCAATGTTAAATTTATTTTTAATTTAATTTTCTTTCCTCAGAATATATGAAGGCCTACCAATTTCAGCAGTAGTTTCATCAGTGGTTATAAATAGCAAGAGACTGCCTGACTAAAATGTCATAAAGGTAAATTATCTTATTTCATCCCAATTAAACTTCTGAAAATCATTTTATGTTACCAATGGGTTTTTGCTTTGTAATTAATCTATTAATGAATTATGTTATTGAGTATTGCATTCTTATAAAATGACATGTTAGTACAATTTATTAACATTTATGATAATTAAGTGTATTTTTCAAATAAGGAAAATTGATCTGTTTATTGAGTATTGCATTCTAATTAAATGACATGTTAGTACAATGTATTAACATTTATGATAATTAAGTGTATTTTTCAAATGAAGAATAATGATCTAAGTCTAATATCTAATCATTTTTACAGAATAAAGAACTCCTCATGGCGTCCACTGTAGAAGTGACAGTAATTTCCTGATGTCCAGAAATTTATTGATTCCCAAAAGGTAATTACACATCAAGATCTAAACCCTCTCTAAATTAAATATTTGCCTGCATTGAATAAACTCTGTGTCAAATCAGTTTCGAAATCAGATTAGCCAAGAATTTTAAGTTACTAAAACTTAAACAGCTATCCATGAGTAAATTTGGAAAAAATTCATGTGTATATTTTCATTCAAATAACCCCAAATCTCATTTGATGATTTGTTTGTAAAAATGTTTTTATTTTCATAACTGACTTTCACACTTTTTGTTTTTTGCAGATGAATGTCAAGGATGGAAGATATTAACTGTAGTCCAGTGAAATTGAGTTCTGCCAAAAAGCGAAGAAAAGTTTTAAAATTTGATGATTGCATAATTTGCAAACATGGAGGAAATTGTGTTCTTGCAACACCCCAGGGTGCACAGTGTCTTCTAAAAGTAGCCCAGCAATTCAAGGATGAGGTTCATGACAGAATTTGTTTAACCTTTGGAGACAGTCCTGATGAAAACATTGAGCTCTACTACCACCGCATTTGCTATCAAAAATATACAAGTAGGACCAACCAACAACATTGGGTTCTAGCACATGATACTACAGCGGATACAGGTTCATCTCCCTGGAATGTGAGCACTGAGCAACAGTCAAACAGTTTCTCTACAAGATCATCAGCCCCAATATCATGGAATAACTGTTTAATTTGTGGCTTTAAGAAGCACAGAGGAAACAAGAACCTGCATGTCATTCAATCGTTTGAACGAGCAAATGATCTCTTACAAGCCGCAGAAGAACTGAAAGATGATTCTGTTTTATGCAGAATAATAGGGGAAGATTTGATTGCTAAAGAAGGATTATATCATGAAACCTGCATGAAGAAATATCTTAGATCAGCAAGAAATGTAGCATCAACCTTGGAGAAAGATACCTCAGGGAAGGAGCCAACTCAAAGTACTTGTGCTTTTGAAAGACTGGTACAGGAAATTGAACCACTGCTCTTTGATCAAGACAAGGCTTTAGGGTTACCTCTACTAATACTGCGATATAATGAACTTGCATTGGAACTAGGTGAGCCCAAGTGGATCAGCACTCAATTGAAAAATAAACTATGCAGTCATTACAGTCAGAGAATTACTGTTCAGACAATAGCTGGAAAAGGAAGCCCAAACATAATTCTGAACAGCAAAATCAAGTTAAGTGATGCAATTCTGGCAGCGCAAGAACTTAAAGAAGAACTAACAAGACTCCAATACAAAAGCTATACAGATACAGATTTGTTGTCAAGCTGCCTCACCGATGAGAAGCAAGTTCAAGAAACTCTTAGAAATGCAGCTGCTATTCTAAGTCATGATATGAAAGAAGTAAAGAGTAAAGAGTACTTCCCATCACCATCAGATATTCAACAAAACAGTTCAGAACAATTTGTACCCTCTTCACTGCTCAATTTTATTCAGCTATTGTTGGATCCCAAGGCATATGAATCTACAGAAGAGTATGCACCAAGTGAAGAAATGAGAAGAAAGGCTGTAACAATAGCTGAATGTATACTTCACAGCTCTAGAAACATAACAACTCCATTTCATTTAGGCTTGGCTGTACAACTACACCACAATCATGGATCAAGGCATCTCATTGATACACTGCATTCTTATGGACTGTGTGTCAGCTACTCAGAATTAAGACTGTTCTTGACAAGTGTGGCTGAAGAAGAACTGAAGAAGATTGAGAAGGGAACATACAAACCTTCTGGTATAGTACCAGTTTTGGAAGGTGGATGTCTGATTCAAGAAGGAGATGACAATATTGACATGAATATTGAAACCATTGATGGCAAGAATACCTTCCACTCAATGGCTCGCGTCATCTTTCAAATGAATAGAAGTGGTGTCCATAACACTGAACATCAACTGATTCCACGAGGGAAAAGCAGGTCTCTACAAGTTTCAGAAAATGTGAACGACCTAATGAACTTGATCCATTATGACAAACCACACAAGAGACCAGAACCACCTCGCCATGCTGATGCTTTGAAGCTGGTTGAGAGCAGCATGAAAGCCCTTAGTCCAACTAAAGATCTCACTTGGGTGCTCCTACGTATGTTGTGTCGCAATGTACTTCCAATTTCCAAGAACCCAATTGATAAACAGAACATTCCATTTTGGACCGATTACAACAAGAAGTTGGTAGAGAGACAGGAACAGTACACCACTGTATCGTATGCTCCCTTGATTGATGCCAAACCAACAGACCCATCTACAGTGTATACGTCAATGGTGAGGTGCATGGAAATGTCTTACAGCCTCGGACAAGTCAACTCAATACAAACAATGGATTTGCAACTATATGCAATAGCACAGAACATTAAATGGAGCCAACCACAAAGATTCAAGAATCACATATTACGACTTGGGGGTTTCCATGAAGTGCAATGTTACATTGCAGCGATAGGAAAATTATGGGGAGACGCAGGTCTTCTTGATCTGCTAGTGGATTCAGGAGTTTATGCTTCAATCACTGCTGAACAAATGCTTGCTGGGAAACAGTATCACAGAGCTGTCCGTGGACTGACTTTGACATATGAGGTGATGATGCAGGCCTATCAAGTGGAGTTTCTGAAATGGTGTGAGCTGAACAATCACAGCAGTAACCTACAGAAGATATGGTCACAAGCAGAGGAAATAGTTTCTGAATCAATGCAAAAAGAAAAAGTTGCTGAGATAGAGGATTTGGTGGAGTCTGTCATGGAACCATTAATGAAACTCTTCAATGAATGTGGAAGAGAAAGATCACCAACATTCTCATTCTGGTTGAATTTCCTCCAGGCCATCCAAGTTCTTCTATTGAACATCCGAGCTGAACGTGAAAGCAATTGGGACAATCACATTGCTACGCAAGGAAGAATGCTCCCATACATATTTGCAGCAGATAGGACAAATTATGCAAGATACATACCTGTCTACATTTTGGACATGCTGAATTTACCTGAGGATATTAAAGAAGCCTTTGATGAAGGACAGCACACTTTCAGAGAAAAGCCAGGTAAATTTAACAGTATTTGGTCTGACATGGGTGTTGAAAAGACTGTAATACGTGATGCAAAGAGTGATGGTGGTGTGATTGGATTCACAAGAAAACAAGGTGCGCTCTTGCGATGGACAGTGACACGTCATTTGATTGGAGTATACTCAGCCACTATGCAGGACAGATCTGGTGTAAAGAAATCTGAAGATCCAGAAAAAGAACAATGTAGCCAAACATCACTCAGTAGAGATGAAAAGCATGTAGAGGCGATGTATAATCATCTTACAACTGGCATGTCAAACCCCTTTGACTTACAACATCCAGATGTCCTCTTCAACATTTCAACCGGGGCATTGGCTTCTCCTGAAGTCCAACGATCACTTCTCAATGCAGTAACCAAAGGAAAAAAGAAAATGGAGGCTTTCATTAGTGACACTCTTTCAGAGGGGGGAGAGAAACCCTTTTACCAACCCATATCAAGATCTGGTGTTCTCACTTTCACTGACAAGAAAAAAAAGACTAAACTCTTCTCTCCTGGTGGCGTCAGACTTGTACATATCAGTTCAGAGATGGTCTTTAGAAGAGCCCTGTGTCTTGTGGACTGCAGAAACGACATTTCTCTCAAGACAGTTCTTTCACATCCCATTGGAGCTGTACCAACATCACTCTTCAGTGAAGATGGCACAATGCGAAAAACAGTGAAGTCTGACCTATTGAAGAAACTTGAGGCTACTTCAAAGACTGTGATAAATGATGCAGACTTGCCTTCACCAAAAAACTGTACTGTTTACATAAGAGATGCCATGGCCCTAATTCGCTCAATGAAATTTCCAAATCATTTCACTTTTGACAATTTGGGAGACATGTACATCAATAATTTGACAAAAGGACTGCTATATGCTAACACAGTTGTTGATGTCTTTGATCAATATGACCACCCTGAGTCTGTGAAAGCTGTAGAGAGATCAAGGAGAGGTGATGCAAGTGGTGTCATCAGAGAGTATCATATCACCCCTGGTCGCCAGGTTCCACACTGGAACAAGTTTCTCCTTTGCTCTGCCAACAAGAAGGAACTCAATAGATTTCTTTGTCAGAAGATTGAACAGATCCTCCCAGGAAAGTTGTCACAAGGCCAGGAAGTATTTGTAGCTGGGGGTTTTGCCACTGGTTCGGAGACAAAGTGCATAACATCGGAAGGATCCACTCTTGTTGAAGACCTGTCCTGCACACAAGAGGAAGCCGACACCAGGATGATTCTGCATGCCATGAACAGTGATAGGTCCTTTGAAAAGGCAGGCATAAAAGGTCATGTCATTATCAGATCCCCAGATACTGATGTTCTTGTCTTGAGTGTCCATTACTTCTCATGCATGAAGAATGTTGAACAACTCTGGTTTGAGACAGGTGTATCATCAAGCAGAAGGTATATTCCTGTTCATGAGATATGTGCTAGCCTATCACCATCGATGTGTTCAGCACTACCAGCCATCCATGCTCTAACAGGCTGTGACTCAACATCTGCTTTTTTTGGAATTGGCAAAAAAACTGTCTTTAAAGTGTTGGAAAGAAATGAAAATCTGTTGACAGACAGTGCTGCTTTAGCTAGTGACAATGTTGATGATGCAACAAAAGTTGCACGTGGAATTGTATGTGCACTCTATGATGTTGGGAGAAAACATCTCTCCAGTCATGCAAGTCTGAATGACATGCGACTTAGCATGTGCAAGATGAAAGACATTGATCTTGCTAAACTGCCCCCATGCGAGGACACATTTGCACAACATGTCAAAAGAGTGATGTGGCAGACAAGAATTTGGACAAATGCCCACATACCAAAACCAGAAATCGGAAATCCGGAAAGCTATGGTTGGACAAAAAACAGTGATGTACTTGTGCCTGTACATTTTGAAGGGAAATCTGCCTCTGAAATCCTCGACTGTTTGGTGTGTGCCTGCAGACATTCATGTTCAAAGGCACAATGTTCTTGTAAACAGCATGGCCTAAATTGCATTGAACTGTGCATGTGTCGAAATGACTGTGTAAACACTATCAGGCCTGAAATTGCCAACAATGATGAGGAATAATGATGACTGTTTGACAGTAAGTACAAAAATGTGTAATGATGGATATTCTATTACTGTCATGAGTTGTGCCGAAGATATTGCTTTTAATCAACTTGATTTATTGATGATCTTTCATTTGGTGGCTATGTATTAATATTGTACAAACATGATATGATGAAGAAAGGTCAATTTCTTATTAAATACTTTATCTGATAAACTTAATACTTTGGTTTTGCGATTTTTCTTACGATTTTTTGTGATTTTATGGGTACTAACTTTGAAGTTAAGTTTTTAAAAATTGTCCACATTAAATCTACCACAACATATATATTCTGAATCAGTGGATTCTCAGCTTTCAAATGATATATGATATAGGTATACCTCTCTCCGTTATCAAATGACATAAAAATTCTTGACCCGTTTCCTCGGCTAGTTGAAATAATGCCTTTTTGATAAACCATGCTAAAGTCGCGACCTTGCTGGATTGATGCAGAAACCTTTTAAAATCTGTACTTCTCTAAAGATGAGATATATAGAGGATATTAAAACAGTGTGTATGGCATACTATTTCTACGACACTAGTGGCTATATCCCAAATATTTTGGATAACTTTCACTGATAATTTCAAACTATGGACAATGAATTTTATCTAGATCTAAGTGGTAAAAAATAAAAGTTTGTTCCCTTTGTTTAAACTGGGTTATAAATGCCCATATCAGACGTCATTAAAGTCATAAAACATTCAGTGACTCGTGTTATTTACAATCTTGCACTAACTGTAAATGTATATCCAGTGTAAAACAACTCGAAAAAATCTTTTAAAAACAACTATTGGTTGCAAAGGGTAATATCGTGATACGAGTTATCAACTTTTGCTTACTTCGCATTTATTTCATTAGTGCATTTCTTATAAAAACGAGTCAAATTCCAGTTCGATAATGATAGGCCGTCTCAAGTGGCAAAGTTTTATGAATGTTTCTTTACAACAGAGATTAGTTCACAAATGGCAAGATCAAAGTCACTTCTCTTATACTGCGCTCTACTCTTTTTAATGACAATACAAGCAAAGCACCAAAAAATGTATCGAGAACCTGTCAAAATCAAAGTCCGCGCATGCGCAATATGAAAATTTACCGTTAAACTGTGATTTCATGCAAATTTCCTACAAAGAGGAGCTTTACCACAGTTGGGTAACAGTGTACTTGAGATTCGCAGTACTCATGCACTGTGTTAATGGTAATGTACATTTTACCAGAAGTTGACAAAATAGGAGATGCGTCCTCAGGTGTTGGTAGTGTGTTAGTAAAATTCAAATCCTTATTCCATAGTAAGGATATAAGTTTGTCTTTAATGGTTCGAAGAACAGATGTTTCGGAATCAAAACTGTCAATTAGAAGCTTCTGTCGAGGTGAAAGTCATTAATGCCTAAAATGTTGAACTTTTGACACAAAGTTCTAGGTGAATAGATTTTGACCCATGCAGAAGTTCAGCTGCAGACTTAACTATTCAGACATGCAAAGGTAACTCCGAGATTTTAAACAAGAAAGGTAGAATCGTTTGGCCAATCAGATGGCTAATTTTGACACATGGTTTTCCGTAATTTATATTTATGACCACAGACATGTCACTAGACTAATGTTCATGCACGAACTAATCGTGCTTTTAACAACATCTGTCAAATAATACTGTCACATGACTTACATTGGAAGTAATGTATCCTGATTTGAACCACATCGAACATGTTTGGGACATCATGGGCCATTAATTTTGCCTTTGTGTTTTCATGACGTCTTATGCTCATACCGTTAAAACGTGTATCCCAAATGGCAAAGTGAAAGTTTTAAAAACAATATCTTCTAGTTATCTTGTTTTTGTCAGTTTGAAAAAGTACTGACATAAAGTTTACCCCTTTTTGAAAAGTCAGGGGTTGCTTAATAATTGTTGTTCTTTGTATATTGCTTTCTGAATTAAGATAACGGTAACAGCTATTTCGTAATATACATTGTATGGTCTTATCTCTTATGATGTGATAAGTAAGCCAGTTCTATAGTTCAGGTAACCGCAATATTAAATAACAAGATGTCCCTAACAATGCACTTATGTGAAATAGATATAGTTCTGTGAAAGATTATTCTATAAGTCATTGAAAAGCTACTTTGAGTAATTGAATTTTTTTTTTCACATTGAAATCATTTGATTGCAATCCAACCTAAAATTGAATTGTTAAATTCTTTTAAATTGTGTTATTAATGACATAACCCAATAACCCATTTTAGCAGGGAACGATAAATAACGAATATACGACTACATTAGCAAATTGTTTTGAGTTATACTCAATTTCTTAAAATTATTATTAGGATATTTATATAGCGCACATATCCATCCACTAGTGGTTGCTCAAGGCGCTTTGTTTGTTCTTTGTTTCCCATGTGAAATAATAAAAACGAAACTATTAAGCAAATGATTGCAGTCGCAAGTCGCTACGCAACGGTGGACAAACACGGTTTGGTAACGACTTTTTAAATCCCGGCATTAACGTCCACTTTTTATTAGCATTTGGTATCGGATTTGTTAATTGAGACAAGTAAAATTTCCGAAAACTAACGAACCAAAACCATCCCATGTGAAATAATAATTTGTAAGACGTATTATACAAATGCATTATAACGCATTCACAACAAAGGTAACGCATGGATGAAATGTCTTAGGTAATATATAAATACCAGAGACAATCAAGTATCAAGGTTTTCGTGTTGTTTCAATAAAATATCTAATTTTCGTGTATGTTTGTTTTTGTTAAAACAAATTGTTTGGTAATTTGATAAAATGTACAACCTCCTCAATTATCCATATTGATAAAATGTTTCAGATTCTCGCCGATATAGACTTGTTGCTTCTATTCCTAAGTCATACGTGCAAGATAACATATATTCCAATCTACTGTACAATTTCACTATCACCTTCTTTGTCAAATAAGAAGTCTCAACTTCCTGTAACAAAGAACAGACAATACACATGTACAAATATTCATGTTATAGCTATTTGTCACAAAGAAATACGGTTTAAATTCTAACGTTCGGATCTTCTCTTTCTGAAATAGTTTATTGAATGGATGAATTTTAGGAGAAATGTGGATCAAAGCAGTAAAAAGTGATAAACATAAGAAACCTTTACAGAACATATACTTCCCCCCAGTCTTGAACATATAACCATCAAATGTGCTCCTGTAGTGTACATGTCATTAGTATCTTTGCTTCAACTAGTTAAAATAACTTGTACATTGATGATTGAATGAGTCGAACTCAACTCATATTACATTCTATTTGCACTAAGTTCAAAAGTAGTGAAACAAGATATTGTTAAGCAGCTGAACGTCATCACTGCAAAGGTTTGATAAATGGTGTATTTAATCTTCACACTCTGTTGGTTACACGAGCAGTCTTGGAGTATTTATACACAATCTAACCCTGTTATAGTGTTGAGGCGGAACTGCAAGCTGTAAGTCACCCCACGTCCTTTCGGTTCTGTCTAAACCAGTCATCGATTATACACAGGTGGCGGCGTTGTCCCGTGTATCAAGAGTCTTACAATGTAAACTGTATTTAATTCATTTTGCCATGGCGCTTTCTACTTAATGTGGATATTTTTAGTTTAAGAGTTAAAGAGTCTAATAGTCGTTGCTATAACTATGTTCAATATGAACAAAATGTGAAGTTGAAATGACTTTGTGAGACAGACGAAATGGTATATTGACATACAGTAGAACACGGATATAGCGAACAATCGGATATAGCGAACTAATTTTCAAGTCCCGCCCCTATATAATATCACTTAAATTATATGTGTATAGTGAACACCGGATATAGCGAACTAAATTCTTTGGTCCCCTGGAATTCGTTATATCAGAGTTCTACTGTACATGTATGTGCACAAATCATTTATGCCTATCATCAACTGCTTCAGAGGGATACTTCATATGTACGTGTTTGAAATGTCAAACTATCGATTTATTTTAATTGATGCACATATTCATACTCTATGAAGTCATAGACACTTTCTTGGTGATAATCTCGTAGGATTAAAAGCTTTACCAATATGTGGTCCAATTTGTCATTGGACTGAAGTGATAAGTACTCCATATCCATCCAGTAAATGTTCGTTTCGATACAATAAAATATATGATACTTTTAGGCGTATCGACACAAAGATCATGCGTACTGACTCAATATAGCTAGACTCAATATCGGGAGCACAGCTAGTATTATTTAGGCTAGGTTTACTTAGACTGCTGCTTTCTATCTCTTACTATGCATTTATTGCCGTCTTGTCCCTCTTTCTTTTATAATCCCTTTCTCCTCATTGGTCTACTCATATTTGGATGGTAACATCCACATGTTTAGTAACTTAAATATTGTTCAAAACACGTAAAACACCAACTTACTCACTCACTCGTTCACGCCAAGAAAGAAAAATTAGAAAAAGTAATTCCTTCAATATCACGGCAATCTTCCAATGTTCCTACACTGGACCCTCCATAAGACAAAGTAAAATCGACACTATCGTGAAACATGAAAAGTCTTTGCATTTCTTTTCAATTGTGTATTGACTACATGTATGTGTATGTGTATTCTCAAAAATAAAATAAAAAACTTTTCGGAGAACAAACATAGTATTGAACATTGCTTTGACATATTTTCCAAAGAAAGAAATTCGTAGATATATTGTTAACTTCAATTGCCTTTTCCCCGTTAGATTTGTATTTAAACTCTCATGATATAAATTTCAGATCCTATACTTTTCCAGAAATCTTGATTTTGTTTCTTGTTCTAAACATCTCTTGTATTATCCTCAACTTGCTTAATCGGATTTGTTATGTGATAAAATTATAAAAGTACATCTGATGCTGACGTGCAATTTACAACCTTGTAAATGTACTAGCAACTCTCGGAACATCAGATCAGAGATTTCAGACAACTCTCATGCTATCTACAACTGATTCCAAAGGTTAACATTGTTGTTTAAGGTATCAATTTTAGCTTATGCTGCGTTCAGGTTATATTGGTTATTAATGAAACCAGTTAAATTTGATATGAATGACGATACACTGTATATGCTGCTGAGGTTTTATGGATGTATTATTATCATTAGATACGATAACCTGACAAGAGTGAAGTTTTACATTATATGTTGCTTTTCCGAACTCTCTTAACCATATGATGTTTGATCGAACATTTCCAATGACTTGCCACTAACTCGGTGCTAAGAGGTATTCAATGTCTGCATTTAGGTGATGAGTAAAGTATATTATTTTACAAAATTTAATTTTTTTAGAAGGGTTGCATCTTGATAATTGTGTACTTGTGTATTGAAAAGTAAGTAATCATTCCAATGACCCCAGGACACTATGCTTTTTCTCATGTTATCGTTAAATATACGGGCCAATTATTTTATGCATAGTATGCCTAACATGTGATCTTGTTGAACTAAATTGCAATGAAACAATCAATAACTATAAAAAGGGACTTTACATAAAATATACACTCCAAATCCCCCCCCCCCCCCCCTCCCCCCAAAAAAAGGTTTTGAATTTAAACATTTAATTTCGATGGCATGCCTTGTTATAATCAATACTCTATTCTTATATGCTTTACGATAAGTTTTTACGATGATTTGCAGATGTTTGCCAACTTGTGTAACAAATTAAAAGCCATTTATGTTCATTTACAAGAAGACCTAGTACGCTGCATCTCTTAACCTAACATACTTCATGATTGCGGAAAAACAAGTTACACATGACCACACTTCAATAATCAAGAGTTTACTTAATCGTGATATATCATTGGTAAATGAAAATGACGTCGGACATAAGAAACCTCTTGCAAAAAATAACCTCCAGTTTTTTTACTTTCAGTATCTATAAATGTTCATATGGCCTGCCACACAAATACATTTTGTCATTCTGTTAAACTATTCTAGAGCCATTGGATATACAATGTAAATGGATAAAGATAATCCCTTCACTTATACATTTCTTTATTACGACCCATGCATCCATATATAACCTATTTCTAGTACTGACGGGACATATCATACATCATACGTCCACACCACTAAATGTCTATGTATTAATAGTGCGGTTGAAGTTATGTCAACAACTAGATATTAGAATATGAGTTCATTCATATTTAATGTTTAAACAGATTAAATGTATTAGATGTAATAGCTTTTGAAGATATTAACATCTATACAGGTACAGATGTACTGACGCAAATCATTGCTAAGATTCATTGACAGCAAGCACACTCATTCGGAACTGGACAGATTTTCAGCATTATTTGAAATTTGATGTTTCTTGATGTCAGAGAGAAACAAAACATATCAATCACAACAAAGGTCATGTTTGAACCAGGTAATGAAATTTGCTAATGAAATCGAGTTTCATAATCAAGTCATCAGTTTTCTTAAAAAAGAGAAAACAACATGTGTCTTCACTTAAATGTGTATTCTTAATTAATGGATTCCTTGAACAGATTATGTTTTGTTTACAAGTAAACTATTGACGCGGATTGCCTACAAGTAGTTTTTTGTAGGTATTTGGGCCTTTTTTATATCACTGGTATAAAGAAACTGCTTTAAATATTGTCGTATGTGGTCATTAGCAGAAATAAATATTTTCCTATACTCATAATGAATTAACTAGTTCAATCATTATACCTGATTCAGTGTTTCAAATCCTACTCTTATGGTATGCATAGTATACCAACGGTACGATTCGAGTGAATTGATGACTGAATAAGTCATACTATAATGAGGATGGTAAGAATCATGCTGAGGTGCTAATCATATCAAAATATCATGCTAAACATTATATACAAGTACATAAATTCTTATTGAATGAATGACATGATAAATGTTATACTTAGTGTCGGGTATTACATATTAAGGATGAAAACAAATATCTTATAGAAGATGATCAATAAATATTCTATACCGAGACACATCTAAAGTAGAATTACCCCAGTTAAAAGTAATAAAGTTTGAATGAAACGATATGACATTTACACAGCTTAATGTCTTAGTCATGGGTTTGTAAACCTGTGCTAGATAGACAATTTGGCTTTTTTTTGCAACATAACTCTTGCTTTATCAACCCTTAAGCAACATCAGAATCAATAACTTATAAGGAACCGAGTAACATATCTACAATTTATATTACGTGGACATATAGCACAAACTACAGGTGGAGAATCCTTAAAAGATAACTTGAAAATCAAGAATAAATCATTATAAGTAAATTATTTTATACTGGGTTTATTGATCGCCGCATGTATGAAGGGTTAAACTGATTCCTTAACAGTTATCGGATATACATGTATATACATGTAGTCCCAAAACATGATGTATAAAGATACAAACGATACCTAAACTGAACGCCAAAAGAAATGTTACACCTCTTTGAATTTGAATATCATAAAAAGTTACGTGTTCAGAGGGATTTGCTTTGATGTGTTGAAACACTCTATCAGTTTAGTGCTTTGTCCTAAAATAGTAGGCCTGTAACTTTATTGATAACTAAGTTACCGCCAGTTCTTCATGGGTGGGGTCAATTGTCCTATTTCCGATCATGCAATAATTGAAGTGAAAATTCGTAGCCATAGAATTTTAACAACGCATGATATCAATTGCAGCACACCGTTAGTACGAGACAGAAAACCCGGGAGGCAGATTGGATGGATGAATTTAGCGAAACGAGGGTTTGTATGTGACACAAAACCAAGGAGGCAGTTTACAGCTATCACTGAGAAGTCATTATCTGATTGGATGGATGTATTTAGCGGAACGAGGGTTTGAGTCCTATGGATATCGGGGTTTAAGTTGGTGCATAACACGGAGACTGATGTAGCAAGATGCATAATGCCACCATGCGTTTTTTAGGGTCAGTTATGAAAACGATCTCAAGGTTAAATGGATGAAAAGAAATGACTATCATTTTTAAATGTGTTGGTTGAGTTTTGTGACAATAGAGAGGTTAAAGGGGCAGTAGCACGTTTTTTGATAATTTTATAATTTGAATTTCTCACTGATAATTGAAAGTGAATGCTAAATGTATTATGTTGACAGTGTCAAAAATCTCATTACACAAGCCAATCATCCATTGTCAGAGGACAAAGAATGAAGATTCACATCAAATCCATTGGCGGCCATTTTTTTGTGAACACCTTTTAATTCATTTTTGTAAGAAAAAGGAATCGCATGGCTAAACTTACCGTTATATACTGGGATTATTACTGCTCCATTTAGTTTAAATACATTGTCTTTCAATTGAGACCATTCATTTTCATTTTCCTTCCATCACCCTATATTCCCCCTAAAAACGTGCTACTGCCCCTTTAAAGTCTTGATTTGGATTTGAAATCCGGAGTTTTCTTATATGGGTGGCGCAAAGAAATGATTGGTGATACCTGAACTTAATTTCGTTCACTGATACGCATCTGTCATAAACACAGTGTACTATAAAAGCTTGAAAAGAGTTCATTGCACTGAAATATCGGAAGATAGATCATGACTATTAATCTTAAATGTCAACAGTACAAAGGTATTGTTGCAATTACTAGAAAAATCACAAAATATACATTAAATTTGCTGTCTAGATTCATAACAAGATTGTTAAGGTTTGTTTCAAAGGAAAGATAATGTTTCATTTGTTCATTACGTCACTATAACTTACTATTTTTAAAATCAAAAGACGTTTCAAATTTACAGGAGGACATTGCACCAAAACTTAGTGGAACTTTGAAACACGTTACAAAATGACGAACAGATTTAGTTTGAAACGGGCAGTATAAGTGCAAGTTTATTAGGTTAACTATGGAATCTCGCGAATACGAAAAGAAATGTTTCCGATTGACAGACACGCCTTTCATCAAAGGTGACATTCCTTAAACATATTCGGATAAGCTTATAGGATCCATTTCCTCTCAAATGATTAAAAGATGACAGAAAATGGCTATCGGTTGCCTTTGCTTCCTAAATCATCTCGTCTAAGACTTGGGATAATGGGGTTGAGTAATCAGATGTTTAACCCTCTGGCGCTAGCACATTTGTCATAAATTAATGTTCATTTGGGACAATTTGAGGAAATAAATTTTCAAATACCCGCGATTCTACCGTTTAAAATTAAGATCTTAGAATTATGTCATTATATCTCGGCCTTATATACATGTACCTTGTAGGTAATCGGTGTCAAGATAGACAGCTTATGTCAATATATAGACATAATTGTGATACTTGGACACTTTAGCAGTCCAATATTGTTGAAAAGCATAAGAGCTATATTTTATCATTTAACTGATTACAGGGAAAACCGTCGAAAGGATAACTTAGCATAGTTGAAATATATCAAATACGAGTCTGAAAGCATTGTCTGAAAGATTTTGTCAAGTTAGCATGTTTACATATTTATTTCACCCGTTACATGGGATCTTGACCTTGAATGTGAACGAGTCAAATCAATCCCAAGGCTGAGTGATCAACAAAAAATTGGTATGTGGTCGATAGTATATATTCAAATTAAAGGTCACACAATAATTGATCACTTTTCAACGATTAAACCATGTTAAAGCTACAAGTATCAATAGTTTAATAAAGCATGTATAGCAATATCATGCTGTAACCTTCATCTTTGATATAATAGAGTCGAGTTTGGTTCTTCATCAAAGTTTAAAGATATCAAATAGTAGCTTGATAACACACAATAATCATGGTTATAAGGAATTTTTCAACTCGCTGTCTTGATCTTTTACTTTTCCACATTAATGAATTAAAAATGTAAGTGTATTAGGGTTTAAAAACAATTCACGTGTTAATATATCTTGCAAAACATTTCAAATATTTGACATGGTTAATGTTAAACTTAAAAAAAATAGTTTTAGTTTGTTTGCAATCCTATCCGTGAGTTCGGTCGTGCAAAATTCACTATGGCTTTGTCTTCTCTGTTCTCTAATGGTAATATAATCCAAATTAATGCTACAATTGTTCAAAGTATACAGATCAAACTTTCCTCCCCTAATGGAGTTTTCCATTAGCTGATTATGGTTGAAAGCAAGCCTGCGATTAGCACAAGAATAGAGACACATATAGTTAGATGTTTTTCAATTATGGATGAGTGACTTGAATACGGTGATAACAAAACAAATATAAGAGGACTTATACTGTAAAAGTATTGATACATTCATAAAAATGTAGACAATGACGCCTAATCCAAAAACATTCATTTCTGAAATCAACTACATTTTGGAATATTTTATCTTGAAACCAAATATCTTTTTAATGTAATTTTAACTCTCTATTCAAAAGAAATCATTTGCATCGTGGAACATACTTACATGTACAGGTTATATAGAAAATTAGAAAGATAGTGTTAGACTCTACAATGAAATAGTTGTTAATCTATAAAATGTGTATCTTATATGTGTACGTAATCATTACGGTATCTATTCAGGATCTCGCCATGATAGTAACATTCATTTATTGTCCCAACACACAACTAGGAAGTTATTTCATTATATTCAAGTTTATGTTTGTGATTAAACATTTATGAACATAGTAATACAAATATTTGAATGTGTTGACATTAACTACACTATACTGTACAGTTGTTGAACAAAAGTGTTTTAACTATGTAAGAATTCCTTATGTAAAATAGGCAAGTTTGGAAATGTTAATTAGTCACCACAAACTATTTTATGACACAAATGATATGTGAAAGGTACATTTTACACCATTTTGTAACAAGCTGTACGTGGTATGTCAGAAAAATGTAATGTAATTTCTTGGAAAAGAGGGTCACTTTAAATAAAAAATTCAATGCAATATTTTTTACACGATTCATATTTTATTTTCATTTTACACCCATATGTTTGTTTGTGAATTAATCAAATGGTTGCTTTAACTGATCTCTATCTGTCATTAACTTTGTATTGTCAAGATAAAAAAATTCAATACACTATTTTTTACAAGATTCATATTTTATTTTTATTTTACACCAATTATAATATAAATTACAAGTGTGTTTGTTTGTGAATTAATCAAGTGGTTGCTATAACTGATCTCTATCTGTCATTAACTTTGTATTGTCAATAAAAGAACCTGTGCCTGTATCCACACGGTTATCTTCATAAGTCACAAGGTAAGGCGATTATCATTGTAGTAAGGTTTGGATATAATATTGGTCAGATGAATCGGAATAAAGATAGTTTGTTTCAACATGTTTGATGAAGTGGTAACTAACAGAGTTATAAAACTTGTCTAGCAAAGTACAGGATGTAGTTTAACTTACTTCACCATTTCATATTGTTTTCACTTTAAAGGGGCAGTAGCACGTTTTTTTGATAATTTTATATTGTACAATTGTACACTGATAATTGTAAGTTAATGTTAAATGAATTATTTTGACGGTGTCAAAAATCTGATTACACGAGTCAATCATCCATAGTAAGAGAACGAAGTATGAAGATTCACATAAAGCCATTGGCGGCCATGTTTTGTGAACACCTTAATTTCAATTTGTGTAAGAAAGGGGAATCGCATGGCTAAACTTTACGTTATATGTTTGAATTATTACTGCTCCATTTAATGAAAATACATTGTCTTTCAATTGGAACCATTAATTTTCATTTTCCTGATATCACCTTATATTTCCCCTAAAAACGTGCTACTGCCCCTTTAATCTATGCTTTATAAAACCAAATACCGCATCCTTTGGAAATCCATGCTAAATATATAACTATGAATCTCGAGGAATCCATTGTGAATTATGAATCACTACTCCGTATTTCTATTCAATAACCATAATACGATATTCCATCGACGCTATTTATGGGTTTCTGTATATTGCAGATAAAGTAAATGAAATCATTTCTGCATATGAGTATTTTAACTTTCTTAATCATAATTCTTTTTGAAATGTTTATACTTCACATACAAATACCCTGCAACAGGTCCCTGGATTTGGGCGTTGAACGTTTAAGTTTTGTTTAAAGAGGCAGTAGCACGTTTTAGGGGGTATATAGGGTGATGTCAGAAAAATGAAAATTAATGGTTCCAATTGTAAGACAATGTATCTAAAAGTGGAGCAGTTAAAATTCAAATATATAACGTAAAGTTTAGCCATGCGATTCCTTTTTCTTAGAGAAAATGAATTAAAGGTGTTCATACAAAATGGCCGCCAAAGGATTTTATGTGAATCTTCATACTATGCCCTCTGACTCTGGATGATTGGCTTGTGTAATGAGATTGTTGACACTGTCAAAATAATATATTTACCATTAACGTACAATTATCAGTGAACAATTTAAAATATAAAATTATCAAAAAACGTGCTACTGAAGAAATATACTTGTAAAGAATACGAACTACCGGAGGTGACGACTAGATGATTTATTACACTTTTTAAATTTATTTAAAAATTCATTGCGATTAATACATGCAGTATCGAGCTGTAGCAAGTTCTAACACAGTTCGAGTTATGATAATCAAAACACTGATGTTAAAAGTGATATTTACCCGAGCGAGAGCTCGTTTTGTAACAATAATATGAAATCTCGCGAGTGTGTTAATTTCTATACTAATTTCAATGATGCGTGTGGATACATCTGTAACTCGGTCACTGTTGGCGCCAATTTCAAGCGGAAACATAACGTTGTTACTGCAAACTATCAATTTTTATTCCAACATTCTATTGACATAATTACACTGATTCACCAGCCGATAAGTCAGTGTACTACTTTGCACGTGATGCATGCTTTTTGCGTTCTACGCGGTATCCATCTGCCAATGAAATTACCTCACAATATCACACATGTTCAACATATCCCAATACATTTCATGACTTATTTCTACTCATATGGATGATAAAGCTTCTGTATAAATGCCTTCAACGTACATGTACTTAACTGAGTTGCGGACAACATGTTTTACAAAGTGACCGAGATGATACATAGAAGTCACGCAGTATTCAGAGTTGTCTGCCTTTGTACCGCTGACGCTTGAACGTGGCCGACATCGAGAAGAAAACGCTGCAGTCACTTACGGATAGGATGTGTTCGTTTGATACAATCTAACTTTCAACTAAAGTATCATTGTTTTGTGAATTTGTTACAATGTGGTTATTACTATAAGACCAACAATGTAGTACTCGCAAATCAGAAACATATTAACAGTTCCATTCGACTCTTCAAACTGTTCAAACTCATTTCTTCTATCGTGATACAACTCTTTTGCAGTTACAAACCAGTTCAAAAAATGGGACAGATTACAAAAGTTTAATTATGTATCATTTCAACAGATATACGAGAATACAACTCATATATTCCATTTTGGTGTTGAAAGATCTGTGTTGTTTGTCAATCGTTGATTAAGGACGTCCTAGTGCGATCTTCGGGCACAGGCTTACGGAGTTGTGATCAGTAAGTTAATAATCAATCCTCATAAATCTCTTTAAGATTTTGTGAATGGTAAATTTCCTTTAGAATTGACAATGAAATTGTCAAACCCTGAATTGTAAATTGTGAATATTTCTTGATCACTGACAATATTGTTTATCTGTTCACTCAATATAAAATTTGTAATGAAATGTACATGTTTATCGGTCTACGGCCTACATATTTTATAAATACAGTTGGTTTCTCTGAACTGATCTTTCATAGAAGTGAAGTATTTACTTTATCGTATTCTTGCCGTAAGCGTGAATTATATATATATAAAGGAGAACCGTCATCGAGTTTTAGTTTTAGTTTTTGCAAGCACTATGTGATCGATACAGAGAGCATGGATAAAGTGAAGACTTGGAGACTTCTAAACATTTTGTATTATCACTATACAAAATGATTATTTTTTACATATTCTCAGTAATCCAGGGCAATGATATTTACGTCAAAAGTAATCTGCAAAATATAACATAATAACTTATATTGACAACTTCATCTTTGTGATATGAAACAAGTTAGAATTTAAGGTTTTGAATCACTTTTGTTTAAATCGTTTGTTTAAGTCTTCAGTCGGAAGTGAAGGTTACTTTCCCTAACACTAAAGCTTCTTTGACGATAGTTTGATTTTGTCAACAAAAATAAAACACGTATTGTTTCCCTTTAAGCCTTGAAATACAAGGATGTCTTTGAGAAATTGGTTTGTGATAATTGCAAGTTGAATTGAAAGCAGTTTATGCATCTCTGCATGTAGAGCAATGATAAACAAGTTTTATTTCATGGTAAATGTACATAGTTTCAAGTAAAATGGACAAGATACAGTAGAACACGGATATAACTAAAAATCGTATATAGCGAACAATCGGATATAGTGAAAAAGAATTTAAATCCCGACAAAAGCCCTATGCATGGCGATCAAACGCGAGTAGCGAACACCGGATATAGCGAACTGAATTCTCTGGTCCCTTGGAGTTCGTTATATCAGAGTTCTACTGTAGTTCACCTTTTGATCACACTGAACAACCGTTCGTTCACCTTCCTATTTCTATTTGCGCATTCATATCTATTCATAATTACTATAGATTTTGTCGACGTTTTCAAACTTCAATATCAGAATATGACGATATCATTATCGCCGTAGTTCTGTGTAATCAATTCAATCTACAACAGGTAATGTACCACGCATGCACTTATTGACAATGATAAATGAGTAGGAGATAATAAAATCTTTAGTGATAAGATTTTAATAATGAAGCACCTCCGTCATCTAAATCCATGTTCCGGAAGGACATCCGTCTGGACGCGTACGATGTACCTTAACATTCATAGTTTCTACACGTAGTACACCTGCCCCCGTGCTTTAACCATTCGAGTTTTAGGCAGCACTATATTCAATTACAATACACAAAGGGGTGGAGCTTACTTTATTTCTTACAGAATTCTTGTCAAAATTTATGAAAATCACCTGACATTCACTTGCTGACAAATGACAAATGATAGAATATGAAAAAACATCAAAAGAATACCAACGAGACGAAGGGACCACATGCATACTTACCGTACATGCAAACAAACATTATATAATTTATATAATGACGAATTGATTCCAGGACGGGCACATATATTCAGACAGTATGCCACCGTTCTTAGAATAGTGTACAGTCACTTGTTGCAGTCATAACATGTCTATAAATAATATCTAAAATTCCAAATCAAAACCAAATCATAAAGTACTAGAAACTACCAACAACATGTGCAGGGAAGCGTGAAATTAAATCAAATTGTATCACATAAACACCATCCCCATTTTAAGGATCAGAGATCAATAAGATGAACACAAGTTACTTGTGACAACAATTTTCATACATATTTAATTTCAATCAGTCACATTGATTGTTTGAAAAAGTCGAAGGGAACACAACAAGATACGAAACACTTTCTAAATATTTACATGTACTTAAAAGATAGTCTAAAGAGGAAAATTGTTGAATTTTCTTTCAACCTTTATTTAACAAATGAGCGCATTAAATCCAAAACCCAAATTGAATTGATTAGTAAATTGATAAGAACTATATGCTTTTTTCTTTTCAGAATTATACTCTAGTATCTAAGTTTACTTCCCTAAAGCTCAGGAATACAGATCCCGCTTACTTATATATGAATATCTAGTAATTTTCTTCCAAGAACACTTACTGTTACGCATAAGTATATCCCCCTTTAGTCCATCATTTCGATGGGTATACGTCTGACACCAAAACTACAGGAAAAACAAAAATCCATTTGGTTAAATGAAATTAAAATTGGATATCATTTAAATGTCTACTATAAAATTGGTTCGCAAACCATTTTGGTATTTTATAACTATACTGCTTTCCAAGGGTTAGGATAAGGGTTCAATAGGATTCAGGGTAAAGGTTACGATAAGGATAAGGATTAGGGTAAGGATAATAGTTAAGGTTAAGGTTAAGGTTAGGGTTTTATTTCCGGTTGTCGATCCAATTCTTTTCTTACTTTCAATACTTGGCTTAATACTGATGTACAATCTTTCAATTATCTGTATTAGAAAAAACTATTCAGGATTATTAGTTTAGGAGGTTGGAAAATTAGATAATAAGTTCGTATTCAAATTAAGTTGTGATGCTGGGATGGTTTAATCGTCTTGTTCAGACAATTACACATTTGACGTTCTTAATATTTACGAGACAATGAACGAATCATCAGGATTACTGTAAGAAAACAAAAACCTTTGACATTTACTAGTTTCTTACTCAGGAGTTATTAATTTATTTATAACCCTTATTGACATTATCATTGCAAATACATCAATTTGCACAGATATTAAATATCATCATCTGGAATCACTCATATTGTTGATAAAACGTGATGACTGAGTGTCATTAAATGAAACTTTATCAGTTATGAACAAAACCAATTAGCATGTTATTAGTCCTTGGTGTAGCCATAAATGTTAATTCAAAATGAAGGATAATTGATCAAACAACAGAACACACGGGAGTAATGTGTCGACATGTAAACTGAGCCAAAACAACGCCT
The DNA here is from genome assembly GCA_916613615.1 of Steromphala cineraria. NCBI lineage: Eukaryota > Metazoa > Mollusca > Gastropoda > Trochida > Trochidae > Steromphala > Steromphala cineraria. Next base: position 60,730,980 of record OU744729.1, read on the forward strand.
AAACATTTTCTCGGTTAACATCATACTTTGTAAGCCTTGAAATTGATCAAACTCCCTCTTTACTTGCATTAAGAACTTCAGGATGACGAATTCAAACTAACGATGTCTGTCGTCATGAAGTCGGTTTAACTTTTAAATATATTTCTTTCATATATGAATGCGATTTGCCAAAATGTATAAGCAAGAAATTGTTATATATAATTCATTCGTAATATCACCTAAGGAAACGCAAGGCAGGAACATAGGAGAAAGGTATTAACTGATAAAATAATATCCTTATCGTGTTTGAGTGATAAATAATGTTTATGGAGACTTTTGAAGTTCTCTTATGATTTTATCCGCCAATGCGGGGATCATAAAACCAAATTTGTAAAGTAAACTCAATAAAATTCGTGCCAATAAATACCAATGTAATGGATTGAAACGATACTCTGACGTTATAGGAATATTTGCAAAAGAAGGATGAAAAAAGTAGATTTTCCGTCATTGTTTCTAAATATATTTACGCAAACATTAAAATATATCTTGCAACAAACTTGGTTGGGATCACTTTCGTCTCTTTAAAAATGCAATTATTACACGATTTGCAAAACCCTCATTTATACTGAACATTATTTATCATGAGTAAATGTAAGAAAAATAAGGGTAAGATTTATGAATATCAAAAGAGAAGACAAAATATATAGATGTAAATCAGTAATATTGTAGAAGACGAATATCATTTTCTTCTTGTATCTCCATGTATACAACGTAACAATTAAATAAAAGAATACTATTTTGTTCATCCAACGGTTCAAAACTATACTTTATCATTTAATTGTCTAAATGAACATGTTTTTCAAATTGTTCGTTTTATTTCCACCAAGCAATGATGTTAAGATAGTTGTATACATGAAACGTATAGTGACCCGCAGGCCTTTTCAGGACTGAAATAAAGATTGATTGATTGAAATTAAAGACTGATTAAAAATACTGCAGAATGAACATTGTTAATAATGCTGTTTTTTTATTTCAGATGAAGGCCAAATTAAAGTCTTGCTGAATAGGAAGGCTCTACTAAGTTTATGTTATCCCGTTCAATATTTATGAAAATTGACAAATAAACATGATATTATTTACGCCTGCTTGTGTAAATCTGGGAACACAATATGAATGTTAACACTGACCTATATTAACATTTACTGACTTTATTGATGTAAATTAAATCTTTTATATTAGATTCAACATGACCGAGCTGTCTGATATTTCTACACTAATGTGAGATTAAAGGTCTTCGGAATAAGTTTACTTTCAAATTGTCAAGATTCATTGTCGAGATTCATTTCCTTTATGATCCTTTCAAATCGTAACTTGGTAAATGACATTGATTTCTCCGACATATCTCGCAAAACTTGACGATAATGGGAGCTACAAAAAAAACAAGTTGGTAATTATTATATTTTCATGACTTCTCTAATTTTTAGCGTTTAAAACAAAACATGATCCTTGGTTTATTTATATACATATACGGTTTATTTATGCTTACTTGCTCAGGTAAAGCTTAAGTTTGCGATTTCATGTCGATTTGGGGGGGGGGGGGGGGCAAGAATGAATGAAAACATTTAATTACCTGTTACATTACACAGGTACTTTTTTAAATCAGACGATATATTAAGAAGACATGACATACTTGCATGTCGTCAAAGAAAAATTGAATTGATATTTGTAGAATTTTAACAACAACAAATATGTGCGTGTTAGTGTACATTACAAAAGCTTTTTTTTCAATTGAGAATATTTGTAGGTAACCTTTCTTTATTATTCGTACAATTCTAGAATAGGTTAAAGATATTGGATGTTTCGACGTTTCACTGTTTACTTGGTCATAACAGAATCAACTTAAACACAGTTAATGATTGTTATATCCTTCATTGTAAAACATGGTCTCTCACCTTACGAGCATCACAATTATAACAATCTCAATCTTTTACAATCATTGACGCATTTTGATAAAATATTTGATCAGGTGTAAAGTTTGCCTACTTTGCCCTGAACCATGATAAGTGTTCGTCAATGTGTTCTCGAAAACATCTCCTAGCATATCTATATAAAATAGTACCCATAGTGTTTATATACTGTTAACAATGTTTGTGTGGATTCATTTTTTATGATTGAAATTGTTTATTATAAATATCATTAGCTCTATACTCATTGAATTGACATATATTTGGTGGATATAGACAACGTCCATACCTTTATATATATATGATTATGTCCATACTATTTTACCTTTTGAACTCAGCTTCACACAGAAAATTAAATTTTCATACGAACTTTTTCGCTGGATTAAAACACAGCCAAAACGGGAAACATACTTAATGGTATCCCTTATTATAATTTTGTAGTGTACTGTTATTTTATTCAAATTCACAACTTTGAAGGATAATCTTCAAAAAATGGCACACATAAGCGAATCATATCTCCGGTGTATAACTTCTTTCATTATTCTATAAACTTTAGAAATTTACTGAATTTACTAGAACTTGAGATCAATTTGAGGTTGAAGCTGATGCCATATCCCTGGTCAAAGGATTTGATTATTAAAAAGATGTCAGGCACTGAGAATTTTACAATTTCCCATTAGTTGATCACATCGAAATGGGAGTACTTGATCCTTCAAAAAATTTATCACCCCATGATGTAATCAAAGAATCAAAATTATCGATTTTCAAATTTCAATTCTAAGTTTTTCAACATTAAATGTCATTACTAACTTAATCTTACAATAATATCTCTAATGTTTTTATTAATATAAATGGCGTCAGCTACCAGAATATTAGAAACATTTCTTGCTCTGTCACTCCTAATGCGGATAAAAAAAACTAACTAGCCAATTTTAAACAACATACTTATTAAGTAAGCATAACGGTGATACTGCAAACTATCAATTCGTATTTTAGAAATACCTAGCTTGGTAATCGAAGCCTTTCAAGTTTTTTCACCATGTGTTAACACCACAAAATAAAGTTATATGCAGCTAACGATGAATATGTGCTTCAATATGTTCGTGAGTAGCATAGACCTAGACCGCTTTGACCGTGTCAGTTACCAACTTATCAGCAAAAACAATTCATATGCTAGTGATAAACTCACGTGCAAAAGAAACGTCCCCAAACGTTTTCAAACTATAAATAGCAAATCTCAAAACACTTGTATATTCTGACATTTATTATTATTAACTTGTTGTATATTTATCAAATTGCAAGAATTCGTGAAACATAAAGACATTTTTTTACCGTTTTACAAGATGATTAGTTGACTAGGGGTGTATTGTCCGGTATTCGATCACCTGTCAAAACACAAATCACACTGCTTCAGTTACTTAAACGTCATAATATCGGTTGTGGCCTCCTTGTGATGCAACAAGAAACGCAACACGACCGCGGACATGGTTTATAAATCGCCTAATAACACGACTATGGATATGGTGCCATTTCCCTTGCAAAACACGACTCAAGTCCTGCACTGTCAGTGGAGGCTGTTGGCGTTGTCCAATACGTCGCCTGAGGTAGCCTCAAAGATGCTCTACTGGATACATATCCGGAGATCTTGCTGGCTAGGCCAAGACATTCACAACATTGACGAACAGTACTCCCTACAGCCAGTATTCGACGTCAAATTTGATGCTTTAACTTCATTGCTCTGAGAGGTCGATTTGCTCAAATGTCGTGTTAACGCAGTCGTCTGGTCACTGTCCATCTGCTGATTCGACGATTCAGGCTGTGTGCAGCTGATGACGTCACAGTCAGGAAAATGTTCCTCAGGGGAAGCACCCGTAAATGTCTGTCTACAATGGGGGTGGTCACCTTCGGTCTGTAGCTGCTGGGCCAGTTTATTGTCCTGCCAGTCTGTCCAAAATGCATCAACAGCCTACCAATTGTTTGCTTCGAGCAGTTCAAGATTATAGCGACATGGTCGTTTGTAGCGCCAAGTTGAAGCATCCACTTTGCTCACCCTCTCTGATTTGAAGTTAATTGCGGCATGTTCTTGTTGTCAACATGATGTAACTGATGCCCAAAAACATTTTGGCGGGGGCTTTATACCCCAAGACCATACGGGTATTTTTATGTACATTTAGGAAATTTCACTGATTAAAATCATTTTTCTCGTAAAAAACGTGCATTTATTGTCCTTTTGTGGTCATGTCATCAACTTGAGTGTTTATGTGACCTATTCCTAACACTGAGTTAGGTTCAATGTCATTAGATAAAAAATTACAAATAAAAAATGTTTGGGGACGTTTCTTTTGCACGTGAGTATAGTACACATTATCTAGAAACGTAGTAACAAACGTAACAACCTTCGCAAATAATCGGCGGTCTCGGCGTTTAGTCTAAGGATACCGTAACTGAACTGGCGTAAAAAATATGACAATGCACCTATTCAAAATGCAGTCAGAGTTACTTCCCCTGTTGAAGCGACTTTGACATGTGGTTCATACACATTTTTTGTTATATAGAAAAACATGTTTGCTCGTGCACTGGAAATCAGACTTGAACTTGGACCTGTCCATAGATTTTAGGAGACAATAAACAAATCATTTCATGAAGGAATATTTCTAGACTGTTCACAACTGTATATCGCCGACAAAATGACCTTCGCCTTGGTGTATTGTAAATTACTCCGCGAAATCTAGGTCAACATATTATTAGAAGGAATTATATTTTCGTTTAAACCCTTTTATTTCAAAATGGCAAAATGTTATTCCTATTTTATGATATTAATGTTACGGAAACACACTCGGTAAATAATCTCTTTCTATAATATGTTTAGAGGACTTATCTGACTGTCTTGTTGTTTGATGTTGTTTGTTTTACCATTAACGTGTAAATGTGAAACATAGCAAATGTTATTTCTTGAAATGGCGTGTGTGTAATTCTTTTCGATTTTTAAATACTACTACCTTAGTTAGGAAAACTTATCTATTGATTATGTCCAATTATTTCCTTACATATTCACTTTTTACATTATGAACAAATATTTCTTGAGTTGAAGATTATACACCAACCACTGCCTCAACTTAATCCATTTGTCCGTCTGTCAATTAATTCTTTCTAGTGAATAGTTTGGATTAGTCCATTATTGTTTCAGTGGTAGCAGTAATTACCATCCAAGCTGAGTGTGTAACAACATTACTGGCACTATCATGTGTAGCTATTGGGAGACAATCGTTACAAACGTTACAACCCAACCTTTGCAAATAATCGCCGTTTAGTCTAAGGACAGCGAAACCGAAATGTAACAACCATGACATTGCAGTTTTTCAAGGTAGGTAGGTAGGTGGATTAAGGGCGACGTTGGGCCACACATGACCTATATGCGCCCTGCATTAGAATGTTATGTTAAAAGATTGTTAAAAAAACGAAATGATTAAAAGATTAGATTATATCATATTTGCCTGTGTTTTTGACAAAATCTAAAAGTGACCTTTGAACTTCGCCAAACATCAAGTTTTCTTCTAATACGGATCTAAGTGAGAAGACGTTTGATTTTGATATAACAACCTCTCTGAGGTTCTGGCGTTGATCGTTGTGACCTTCACATTCTAAGAGAAAATGAAAGATTGTTTCTGGAGTATTTGTAAAACAATGGATACCTAGCTGAGATACGTCTTTGTCTAAAATATGCGTTTAATGACCAATCATCAGACGAGTAATAATAACTTCTTCTCTTTGATTGATCTTGATCTTGATATGCTTTTCAATCGTTGGACATCAACTGTACATTTGCCTTGCAGTGCTGCCATGAGCCCAGTCACTTTGCCACTTGTCACCAATTGCCTCATTTATGTTTATATAGATGTCTTTGGAGATGGGGCAGATATCATCAATGTCAATTTGTAGTTTTGTTAATGAAGACTTTGCAAGATGATCAACTTTCTCGTTTCCAGCTAGACCAACATGAGCAGGAACCCATACGAAATCACAGCTGATACATGCTTCATTTAATATTGTTTTCAAATTTGCAGTTAGAGTTACCTCCCAAATAGTAGCCACTTTGGCAAGTAAGAAAACTAAAAGGTTTGCTCGTGCACTGGAGATCAGACAACAATTTTGATAGATTTAGGAGACATGTCTATCAATATGAACAACGACATAATGCAGGAATATTTCTAGGCTGTTCACAATCGCTAATCGCCGACAATTATGACCTTCAACTTGGGGTGTTGTAAACAAAATTACTCGGCCAAATAGGTCAAAACATACTTTAGAAAGAACCATTTGTGAGTTTAAGCCCTTTTTATCCCACCGGTATGTAATACCGTGGGATATAGTCATCGCCCTGTCCGTCTGTATGTCCGTCCGTCCGTCCGTCTGTCCGCCCGTCCGTAATCATTTCGTTTCCGGAGCAGAACTCAAAAACCGGTCCACATATCTTTCTGAAACTGTACATGTGTATTGCCCACCTACTGAAGTGGTACCTTTTGATATTTTCAAATTTCTGAAAATTTTATTTTTTATTATTTCCATGGAAACGGCTCTTATATGGACTCTGTTCATGAAAAGTTTAGTTTCCGGAGCAGAACTCAAAAACCAGTCCACATATCTTTCTGAAACTTGACATGTGTATTGCCCACCTACTGAAGTGGTGCCTTTGATATTTTCAAATTTCTGAAAATTTTTTTTTATATTATTTCCATGGAAACGGCTCTTATTTGGACTCTGTTCATGAAAGGTTTCATATATATAAAACCGGTCCACATATCTTTCTTAAACTTTACATGTGTATTGCCCACCTACTGAAGTGGTGCCTTTTGATAGTTTCACATTTCTGAAAATTTTATTTTTTATTATTTCCATGGAAACGGCTCTTATTTGGACTCTGTTCATGAAAGGTTTCGTTTTATATATATTAGCTTATATTATATTGAAAAATGTACAATTATCTTTCAAAGGTTTACATCTTACGATCATGTGGAACCGGTGGGATATGTCATCTTCTGATGACTCTTGTATTTCAAAACTGACATTGTACAATAAAAGCTCGCATTATACAAATGCTATTCCTATTATATGATATTAATGATATGGAAACATACTCGGTTAATAATCAACATTCATCCAATGACTCATTTAAGCTTCTTTATTAATTCATAATGTCTTCCATGTACTTGAGTTGTAAATCTTTTATATGTAAAATTATACATTTCATATATCATGCTTATGTAAATGTTTAAAAAGTTGTTATTACAGATGTGACTTAAAATGATGTACTTGCAAACCGAGACATATAAACAATTCCAGTCAAATAATAAAACTTTATTGAAATTTGATTTTTATCCAAAAGGGTAATATCGAGATTTTAGAAAAAAAACATTTCACGTTTTTTGCAGTAACAAGTCAGTTCGAAAAGTTTGACAGATTACAAAAGTTTTGTGACGTATCATTGTAACAGAAATACGAGAATGCAACTTGTATATTCCAGGTAGGACTAAAAGGTCAATGTAGTGTGTCGATCGTTGAGTAAGGACTACCTTATCGGTCCTCTTTGGAACAGGCGTAAGAGTTTTTTTTACAATTTTGAAGTCAATACTGACTCCTCTTAAATCATTTATTGATTTTGTGAAGATCAAATCACTTATTATTGACATGATATAGTCACACCGTTAATATTATTGCATGTTATGATCACTGGCAAATTTCCTCAAGGGACAATAGGTTCAATCGATTTGGCGAATGATTATCGATCTTCTTATGAGTAATGTGTTCACTTAATATAAAATATGTAGGGAAATGACCATCGGTGTACAGCCTACAAAGATTAATACGCATTCTTGACTTGACTTCTTTGAACTGATGTTTCAGTTGAAGTGAGTCAATTACTTGCTGTGATTGTTAATGAATAAACAATCTTGCCGTAGATGTATATTATGTATATAAAGGAGAACCATTAACACAGTCTCATCAAGATTAACTTGTGGTTTACAAGCATTATGTGTTCGATACAGATAGCATGGATAGATTAATAGGTTCAGGCTAGAAGTATTTGCAAAACAGGGATCATGCATCACTTGTTTTACTATGTATCAAACTTTGATTGATCTGTAGCCTGGAAGGCTTATATAACATGTTATGCCATGCCGATTTTCTTATTAAAACCAGTCTCGAATTGAAAATAGGATAAAAAAGGACAACTAATTTGGTATTTTCGAACAACAAATAATAAGTTCTACTGTGCCAAAAAAACACAATACACGAGTATATCCAACGTATTATGCATTTTTTTGCGAGACATTTGGACTACTGGAAGAAATGTTGAGATAACAAAGAATAAGTTGCAACATATTCTGATTGCATGACTCATAGATAGAATGGCAACATGGTAATATACACCCTGTAGGAATGGAGAGATAAATGAATATATACATTTGTGGAGAATACCTTTATGTAATTGAGGAGTATGATGTACTAAGACATAAAACAAGATTTGAAATAGAGGATACAACATGACTAAATATTAGTATTTTCCGAGCGAGAGCGAGTGATATAGTGTTATTTAAGCACGAGTGTCGTAAACGTAGTATGCCATGGGCACGAATATAATTTTTCTGTTTCTAACCGTAGTCACAAAATTTAAAAGAAATATTTAAACCTACTTCTAAGCATAGGCTGACTAGGCGCCGCCGGCCCACATAGAACCTGTAGGAATAGGAACGCAAATCTATACACTCTTGCTATAAATATCTGAAGTCAGTCACTATACATCGTTTCTCACTGAATATATGGTTTTATAATGTAGAATTACTCAAATGGTAGGTATAAAAGCCAATAAATATTATAACGTTCAGTTCTTAATATGCATTCTTTGACCGATTGTAGTAAAAAATATAATTTCGTAAATATGTTCCAGTAACAAACAAGACCATTGTGATCTAATCTACGGAGTTTTGACCTTGTAGTATAATCCCAGTTAAAGCCACAATTGTTCACCACACAAAGACATATAGTTCCATCTAAAATGGACCTTCCATTAGCAGATTGGATAAAAGCGAGCCTGTCATTAGCACATCAATGGACTCCAATATGATAAAATGATCTTTAATCATGAAGGAGTTGCTTGGATCTTTTTAGGGAGAAAACAAGTCAGTGAAGACTATGTGCCACGTTCTTTATATGTTTCAGATAGCACTTCTCCAGCATGTCGTCTATAAGAACTATTTGCTATATATAGTTAGTAAACATGTACAAAATTATTTCTTGTTTATAATGCTTTCATGCTCATGTCTGATAACGCATTGTTGTGAATCACGCATGTAAATATTTGTCTATGCTATCAGTTAACAAAACGACTAACAGTTAACAAAAGTCCCCATTAACCAAAGACAATGCGATCTATAACGAAAATAATCTGGATACTATGATATAAAGAAAGTTTCACCCAAGTACCTTCTGATATCAAATATATCAACTCAAGTTGATGAAAATAACAAATATCCGAGGCATGCGGAGGTTATTATCAACGAGTGTTGATATATTTGATATCAGAAGACACGAGGGTGATATTTTATCTATCCTCCAAAATCATTTTTCATCACGTTTGTACTAAAAATGTAAATTTTTTAACATTTCACTTCACTAAAACTCTTAACGCAGTGATATCACAGAATTATGACGGCGTTGTGAATATTTCGTCATAGCTTACTGATGATGCAAAAACGTTTGTGCTGTCATTTTTAAAATGCGATATTTCTTGTGAAACACAGTTCAGGCAATTTAAATTGTAAGCAGTTGATGTACAGCAAATGTAAAGTTCATGGTAAATTTACATAGATTCAAGCAAAATGAACATCATAGTTCACACTTTCATCGCTCTGAACAAACGTTTGTTCACCTTTGCCTATTCATTTTTTTTCATAATTCATGTAGATTGTGAAGACGTTCTCAAATAAGAGACTAGGGCGATTATAAGTTACCATGTGTTCGCGAGTTTGATATGGACATTTATCATGTGTCCGAGTTAAATATCAACGAGAACGAAGTTTAAGTTGGATATTTAACTCGCGGACACATGGTTAGGAATTTATCTCGACGATCACCCTTTCTAAATACTTTACCAAGCATGCGTGACGTTACAGAAATCGAGCGTAGCGTAGCCTTTGTTTATCGACAAGGGGGATAACTCTTGACACTACATCGTTGCCTGTTACTAGGGGAGCGCGTGGCCCGGAGTAACATAGCTAAATATACTTACGGCACGTGACCTGTTTTAAACCAATGGTAAGCCGACATTGCTGTGCAAATCGAGATAAAACATTATCGCCGTAGTAGTACTATGTAATCAATTCAATCTACAAGTAATATACAACGGATGTACCTGCTCACAATGTTGAGGAGATAACAAATCTTATGTGATTAAATATTAATAATTAAGCATCTCCGCTTTCTAGATCCCTGTTCCGGAAATACATCTGTCCATACCAAGAACGATGTATCTTAAAATGATTTTTTCTACACGTGGTACACCTGCTCTCGTGTTTAAACCACGATAGCTATATATTTAATACCACTTGACCCTAGGATGGCATTAACTTTATGTCGTAACGAGATCCATGGCTATGTACATATAGTAGACATGGCACGCACTTGTTTGAGACATATGATAGAATACAATTTTCAATACAACAATATTACAAATCGAATATTAAACTAGATTATGGAACCACAGTAAATTTGCATGCAAACAAAAATTGTCATTTGTATTATGATGAAATGAGTTTTAGGACTAGCACAAGTATTTAGACCATTATACCATAGTTCCTAGAATAGTGATCATCTACATCCATGACTCATCATTGAATGCAAGAATTCTTGAATTCGTAATATTCGTTTAAAAAGATTATTGTTATCATCGATGAATAATCAACACATGTCAATAAAGCACACTTCTTTACTTTCTCAACTATTAATAAACTGCCTTTTACGGACTCAACCCGAACTTCTGTAACAAAATATAATGAGTTTTTATTTACTTCTGATATTACATGTAGATGCGCCTGCAGCTATGGAAAGGATAAATTAAAAAGCAGAGATAGCCATAAAGAATAAAGTGACATATCAGGATGTTTTCCTGTGACCATAATATCCTAAAGACTATTGTGACATAAATTATTGTTTTAACTCGTTTGAGTCATATCATATATTGAAAAAGGTAGATATGACAGATCATTTCTTACCTAATTAGTTTCCTTTTAACAAAATGATATTTTCAAATGTAGTGAGAGTTATGTTCACTAAATGAGATTTTCATATACCACTTTGTATTGTTATCTCCGTTTATCAATTTAAACATAATAGTTAAAAAGTAGCAGCAATAGATCATATTTAGCTGAAGATAGTTATCTTCATGGTCATGTCATATGTGAAGACAAATGATAAATCAACCATATTTTCTTTGGTTTTGCACTATATCATTATGTACTGTGCAACGACCGTTGTCATAAATCTTTACTACCTTCCGCCAAAAACCCTCAGTACAGGATGCAAGTATGTGATTGAGTCGCCTCTCATTAATACTTAACATTTTCTGTGAAATACACAAGAGATTTCCTTTCCTAGTGTTCATAACCAGTTATTTTTCTTATTACTAATACAAACATCTTAAGTGTTATAACTTTTGAAAGTATAAAATTATTGCTAAATATATTTGCACAAAAAGGAATGATTTTCTGTTTTGTTTCATACGTATGTACGTATATGTGTTCGAAGTTGTAATACAGGTAATCTTAAACAATTTTCATAACTTAGCGCACATAACATAGAAATGTAGATATAAAGATGGATCATGGACAATATTTACCTGAACTTTTAAGAAATAAGTTTTTTTTGTGAATCTCCATGAAAAGAATGCAACATGTACACGACCTGTACAAACAAAAACAGATTTTGGCAACTGCTTTTTAATGTATCGATTTCAAAAGACCGTCTTGATATGTCCCAAATATGGTTACATGTTATTGTCTGTTAACATATTTTTTCTAATCATTTATGAAAAACAGATATTTCTTAGCAGTTTTTAGTGCACATGGTCATACTTTTGTACACATCGCTCAGGATATGATATTGTATTTTGTACTGTAGTATAATCCGAAATAATACCCCATTTGTTTAGCACGTAACAGCCTGAACGTTTTCTGTAATGGACTCATCACTTTGTTGATTGGATCTAAGTAAGTCTGCGAAAATGGACGCCCATGTGGCAAAAGGACTTTAATCATTGATTAGTTATTTGAATACAGTAAGTATATATACAAATATGTAAGGACGAGGATTGCCGCGCCAGTACTTAAGTCTTCAAGACCCACTGTTTGACCTTCACACAGTGGTTGACCTTCACAAGCATTGTTGTTGAAGAGCTAAACAGTTAGTAATACATCATCAAAATAAACAATTTTCACATGATATTCAATGTTTAAAGGGGCAGTATCACGTTTTTTTATAACTTTTTATCTTAAATATTTCGCTGATAATTGTAAGTTAATGCTAAATGAATTATTTTGACAGTGTCAAAAATCTCATTACACAAGCCAATCATCCAAAGTCAGGGAACAAAATATGAAGATTCAAATGAAATCCATTGGCGGCCATTTTGTGTGAAGACCTTCAATTCATCAAAATGATCAATGATTACAGGATCCAGAACCTAGTAGTAGTAGCAAACGCCCGTAACCCTGTATAGAATTTTGGTTTCAGCATATACTGAAAATTCAATTTATTTGAAGGGTGCTTTTGGGGGGGGGGGGGGGGGGGGGGTGAATATATTTCGATTTAACTTTGTGAAGCTTTTTCCCAGGATTAATTTCAAATCTTTATGAATAGGTAGGTCAACCTTATGGATTTTAAATTATCCTTTAAAATCTGAAATTGGTAAAAGACATTAGATGCCCCGACAATTCTCTCCTAACTTGACAATGATGAGAGCTACTTAAACAGAGTTTGTTTATTTTTTCAATGTTAGAAATAGTCTGTCATATAAATAGCCTCACAAATTAAACAAAACATTATCCCTGGTTTCCTGGTTTTTATTTTAAATCTCTTTTGTCAAACCATTAACATATAACGGATTTATTGTTATTTGTTTGCGATTCGTTGTCTTGAACCATGATTAGTCTTTTGATTGATTTGTGTCTTGAAACTTTATGTAATAGTGAAGATTGAGTTTACATACTGTTTACAATGCTTGTCTGATTAATTTGGATGATAAAAGTTGATATCTATTTACAAAATCATTGCTTTAGATTTATTCCCTATCAAACTATTGAGATGTGGTTGATTTTGGATATTTTTATAGGACCATGATGCCCATTCTTTTTTAATATCAATTCTAATAAAGCATTAAGAAAGAATGGGGGGTCTTTACAGAAATATCCTTAAGAAATTTCACAGTTGATTCTAAATTAGCGTATTTCGTGTAAAATATTTCATAAGGTTTTGAAAATAACTTTTAAAATCCTAAAAATCGATGAGAACCGATGCCGCAATTCTGCTCAAAGAAAGAGGATCATTAGGAATTGTCAAGATTTGAGTATTTTTCAATTCCCCATTAGTTGATCAGTTTCCCAGGGGACTCACGTGATCGCCAAAAAACTGGAATGACCTTGAACTGAATGAAATAATCATTGATGTTTCAAATTTCTAAAGCCATTCAATTCACAATTTGAAAAAAGATTATCGAAACAAATTTCCTAAACAGCGACTATAATAACTGAAATCTGAATGCATCACGTTTTGTTTACCGTCTCAGCAAAACATGCACACGTACTATTTTAGCAAAAGTAGATTGGTGATAAATGGAAGTAGTATCAAACTTACTAATTTGACATTCTGTTTGTGGCATGCTCGTCGTAAAAAAATGTCATGTTGTCATATCATATTTTCTATGCTTATTATCATTAAAAAATGGACACATTACGGCATGTTAATTCAAAAGTCTTTGAAAATGCATTATATTGAGAATGTACAAACATTGGTAATGTTTCAAAGCGGATCTCCGTTATATTTCAAACGAAATACAACATTGATAACGATACCCACTATCCTATACCATAGGGTTAGAGGGGGGGGAGATATTTCTTTCTTTACAAGTTAAATACTGTTTTTTGTTAAATTTCCTGTGATCGTCGGGTGTCCGTCGCACTGTGTTGAACCCTTTATTTGCAAACTTAAAATTGCGACGACTACCTTAGTTGGGAAGCAATCTAAAATCAAATATCATTTGCACACTTGCCACACCATCGGAAAAGAATCCAGAAATCTTGGCTATTTGTAATTATGAAAATTTAATATTGTCTCCACGTAAAAACGATTATTCGTGCATTTAGTTTTGCGTAAATTTTGCAATTGCATTGATGTATACTACTTTATCTTCTTAGAGTGCTTTTCGTTTTCAAATTTAGAACGTCCATTTGAAGCCAGGCATATAACTTGTTAAAATGATAATGAATAAAATACACAATGGCTCACTTTTGTAACAACAAACCCAACATGGTCAAAACACTCGTATCCATTTGGGCTGAGCATTTTTCACACAGTATGTGTAAATTAGGTCACCGAAGATATTTTCATACATATTTCATTTCACTGAGCCCCAAACCTTGATTAAAAGTACTAGACGTGAATGGCCTCATTCTGTTATAGTAAGCCTGACAACGTTAACGTGACAACGGAGAAAAAATGTTTTTAAGAATGAAGATACTATACAGTTCGTGAACAGAAGTTTGTTACTTTATGCAATTATAACGCAATATCATTTTTTGGGGAGATACTGAAATCTTCAACTCTTAATAAACATCTTATTGACAATTATTTTTAATCAATTACGTTCGCTGTTTATATAGTTGATAGACAATAAACCAGAGATGATTCTGACATCACCCAAAACAGGATTTGGGTCACAATGTGATAGATTAGATAAAGAACAATATATAGATTATTATTTGATATAGTGTTGACAAAAGTGTTGATATTGGTTAATCTTGTAAAATATATAATCTTTTAATACAAAATATATTTGAGGTTGTCATGCTTATTTTTAACATGTAAACAAATTAGGTTATACATTGTACTAGCCAGAGTGTCGATTTTCGAAAAGAATGTTAATTTTCTTTATGTACTTCAAAACTTATATATTTGGACTACAAGATGGATATGTTATTTCACTAAATATAACTTTCAAATTTAAAAGTTCTTAAAGCACTTTTTTCAACAGCCGTAAAAAAGTGAAACACCTTAAACCATGTGACTGTCACAGGAATAGATCAGCTACTTCTATTTATAAAAGTAAGATGATATGTGAATAATAAATGACCCACTTGCATGTCGTCAGTGAAAAATCATAATTGAACTAATAATTTTAGACTTTTAACAACAACTGATATGTGCATAATAGTGTACATTAAGAAAACCTTTTTATTTAATTGGATATTTTTGGATTAATATTTTTACAGCTCTAAAATTGGTTTATGATGGGTGCTACGAGGTTTCATCGTGCACTTAACGTTTACAAAAAAACAGAACTTGTAATTGTTAAATTTTCACAATATTAACCTTATTTAAATCAGATCTCATAGATTAGATTCAACATGACACGCCTGTCTGTTATTGTAACACTAATTTGAGATTAAAGGACTTCGCAATCAGTTTCCTATCACATTGACTATTTCGAGATTCATTTACTTTATTATCCTTTAAAATCTTAACTTGGTTAATGACATTGGATGCTTCAACAATTCTCTCTAAACTTAGCGATAATGGGGGCTATTAAAATAAATTCAGACTTTGTAAATGTAAACGATATGCTCGATTCTGATTGGATCTTACAAGGTCATGCAAGTTCGCCAGTTATACAAGTGTATCTTACAAGTTTCAAACAGGTTATAACCGTGTAGACAACCATATTATGAATTCATTTCTAAACAGAATTTGTGATAGTTAATTTTGTTCGCTTTAATGCATGACCTCTCACGTTATGAGAGTCAGAAACAAAACAGGATCTCGTTTTCATAATCCTTTCTTTCTTTTACAACCCTCGACCAATTGTGGATTAATGTTTATTTCTTCGGCTGATAATGTAGTTGAGTTTTATGTCCTGAAGTATGATACATTTTGACCACTGTATTATCTATGAATTTTCAGATAAGTTTTGAAAATGATATAAAAGGAGAAGATGAAGGCAATATTATGGATATACAACTTCTTTATTCAAGTGTGCGCGTTTCGACATATATACTTATGTCGTTATCAAGCAAGTAATGCAGGTGATAGAGTAAAACAGGATATATATGTACACGATGAAACGTCGCAAACTTGACTAAAGAAGTTGTATATCCATAATATTGCCTTCATCTTCTTCATCATCGCAACTTCTGCCCATAAAAGAAGATATACAAGGAGTTTACATAGTGTCAACAATGCCTGTGTGAGTTTGTAATGATGGAAGTTCTATCAGTATCATTGCATAAGCTTTAATCTCATCAATGTGACGTATATCTGGTGAATATGGAAATCTTGATAGCATTAAAAGCGGGACTTTACAGAAACATACTTAAATCTATCTATTGCTATATGTTCGAACGTAATGTTATTTTTCCATAATCTCAATATAAATCCTTTTTGTTAATAATTCAAATTAACTTTAGAATTTGTGTTCAATAGAACTGAAAATCTATGAAGGTTGAAGCCGACCCAGTTCTTGTCAAAGAAAGGGGAATAGAAGATGACAAGCACTGAGAATTACACAATAACCCATTAGTTGATCACTTCCCAATGGGTCTTACTTTATCCATCCTAAAATTTGTTATGAGAAAAACATTGTTATGACCTTAAAATTCAATGAAAAAATCAATTATTGTTTTGTAAATTTCTAAAGCCTTTAAATTCACAGTTGTTTTTCAAAATGTCATTGCTTTTTTATGGGAAAACGAACTTATATAACCCACTATTTCGAATGCATTTAAACCATGTTTCCTTGCACGAAAAGCCATATTTACTTGTCAATCCAGAACTAAAAGGGTCTTCAATGCAACATAAAGCCATTTAGTTCTATTTCTCGTTAAACAATGTCTTGATATTGATTTTATTCACTGTCATTGTTACGCTAATAGTAATGCTTGTATTCTGAAATAATAAAGTGTTACGTTTGCTATGATTCTTGCCCATTAAGATACAGATACATTAAAAAAGGTAATTAATATGACTTTAAATATCGAAAACTTGCATGATATCTATCAGAAATTAGTGTTCACTAAAATATTATATTGAGTTGTTGTTGAGGTAATCAAGCCGAAGTCTATGTCATCGATTTTATCAACTGTCTTTCGTCAATCAAAAAGTTTCAACAAGTAACGAATAAATGTAAAGACTATATGAAATAAGAGATCGTAGGTTTAAAACAAGCATCCTACATATAACGTGACGTCAATTGAAAAGGGATATTTTGCCCTAGGGCAACATATGAAAAATATGAACCTCGGAATGACTGCCCTCGTAGGTAATAAGTTACGTTTAGGAACGATTTGTATATTACATTACTTACATAAACATTTTACCACACTCTTTGAATTGACGTAGGATACTATTTCGAAGTATGAAAATAAAAGTCGTAATGTTATAAACCAGGATGCTCTGACGTGGTTTGATATTTTATCGTTTAGCCGTCTCTTTATTAGCACAGTTAAACGATGTTGAAAAAGCAATAAATCGTATAATGATATGCAAGTTCTTATTGAAAAGGATACACAATTCACCAAGGCACGGGACAAAGCACAATTATCAAACTCGGGACATGAACGTATTATGAAACGGGAAACTCGTTAGATATCCTCTCATGTGAACAGAAAGGTGTGTCGACCCTTAGTGGAGTTTGCCTTCAAATTGGGATTCCGCCATTTTGGTACTTAGAGTGTAGAGTACACGCTTCCTTTAAAGGACAGAAGCACGTTTTTTGAAAATTTGATATTTTCAATTAATCACTGAGAGTTGGACGTTAATGTAAAATGTAACATTTTTCTAGTGTCAAAAAATCTTATCCATAGTCAAAGAAAACATGATTAAGATTCATATAAGATCCATTGGCAGCCATTTTTGTGTGAACACCTTTAATTCACTTTGTGTAAGAAGAAGGAATTGCATGGCTCAAGTTTACATTATATGTTTGAATTATTACTGCTTCATTGATTTTAATAAATTTTCTTTCAATTGAAACCACATATTTAACATTTCTGACATCACCTTATATTCCCACTTACACGTGCTACTGCCCCTTTAACTTACCATGTTAAGTTCTCATACGCTTTTCTTAACCTGACATTTCTGGCACAGCCTACCAGACTATTCACAATCCAACCTAAAACAGCAATATCAAATACATGATTGTGCATTCCAAAAGGAATGTTAGTTACTCTTTTCTTTCTATTTTATTAACGTAGCTTGAAAAAGGTTAAGCTTTGACGGAAAAGGAAATTACATGGCATGACAATTTTAGGATTCGTAAAAAGCTAGAAGCTAAACTCATGTCCAAAAGAAACGATACCAAGTTTTCAAAGTCGTCCGAAACAAAATTCTATAACCTGACAGAGTCGAATTTAAGTGTGTCTAACAGGCATATATCTTGTAAAAAAGTATGCACATTTTCATTCTTCAGGAAAAGATACTTTTGATTTTGTGTCTTTTCAAATGTACATGGAGTGCATAAATCGAAATTTCAAATTGTTTTATGAACAGAACTTTTGTCATTTCACTTTAAACTTGATAAAGTATTGAATTTATGTCAGAAAAAAATGTTGTTGATATAATACACTTTATTTGACATAAATTCGTTGACGCGTCATTGCACTAGAACGTTTTAAAACAAGCGAAAGTGTCCAATTTCTCTCTGCTATCTCGCCTAGTTAAGGAGATTCCAGATCGATGATTTTTTCAAATGCATGTTTCTCGCAAACATGAAAAGATAATGTTTCCAAATTTTGCATAGACGTAAGTTGACTACTGAAGAAATGATATTACTATGTTTTAGTCTTATTAATCTGCAGTGGATTGAGTTATTTTGAGATTTGTATGGTATCGTTTCTTTTGGACATGAGTTTAGTTAAACCACCCGGTGTCAATTTAACACTTATTTCTCGTACTTTCCATTACAAATTATTCTATTAAAGCAATTTTTAAAACTTGAAATAAGCACTATATCAAGCAGTTTCTATGGACTACAACTTGCTGTTATCAAATGATTTTTGAAGATGATACATAATACAAGAACATTTTTTGGACGAGATAAGAGGTAAGATGTTTTCGCTTTCAATAAAATAACTCAATTTCAATAGACGATCATGACATACTAAACTACACAAACAATAAGGAGAGCTACCGATCTGATGTTGTGATCATCACATGTTTCTATTTAATGATTAAAAACTTTGTAAAAGATTACAATTCTACCAGCTCGGCGTAGACAACTTGTATCAAACTGACCGCACTGTTGACCAACTTTGGCGGATGCGGATTAAAAGAAAATGGAGTTGAAACTCTAAAACACTTATGCTATATTCTGAGTACGTATTATGAAATTAAACTGATCTTATTTTTAGACTTAACATGTTGATACAGAACGAAACAGTGATAATCACGAATACTGTGTTAATGTATCTCTCACTCTCTCACTCACTGCCCGTCACACCTGGCTGGGGTATGGGCCGCCGACAACAGTTCTCCAGAGTCCTTTGTCCTGGGCCATCTTCTCTAGCTGGCTCCAGGTGTATCCCATCTTCTTGGTGTCTGCCTCAAGATCACGTCTCCAGGTGTTTCTTGGACGGCCTCGTTTTCGCTTTCCTTGGGGGTTCCATCTCAGCGCCTGCCTGGTGATGTTTGTCGGCGGTTTGCGGAGGGTGTGCCCTATCCAGCCCCATCTCCTCATCCTGATTTGTTGTTCTGCAGGAAGTTGGCTGGACATTTCCCAAAGATTGGCATTGCTGATGGTTTCTGGCCAGCGAATCTTGATAATCCTTCTTAGGCAACTGTTGATGAATGTCTGGACTTTGCTGATGGTGGCTTTGGTTGTCCTCCAGGTTTCTGCTCCATACATTAGCACTGCCTTCACGTTGGAGTTGTACACTATGAGCTTGGTGGTTGTTGACAGCTCTCTAGAGTTTCAGATGTTTTTGAGTTGGATGAAGGCGGTTCTTGCTTTGCCTATCCTTGCCTTAACGTCCGCGTCCGTACCACCCTGCTGGTCGATGATGCTTCCAAGATATGTGAAGGACTGCACTTCTTCCAGGGGACTTCCAGTTAGGGTGACTGGTTCGTTACTGGCACTGACTGTCTTCATTATCTTGGTCTTGCCCTTGTGGATGTTGAGACCAACTTGTGTTGATATTTCTGCCAGAACGTTTGTCCTCTCCTGCATCTGTTCTTGGCTATGGGAAAGAAGTGCCAGGTCGTCGGCAAAGTCTAGATCATCCAGTTGGCGCCATAGAGTCCATTGAATTCCGTTCCTTCTTCCGCTGGTTGATTTCTTCAAGATCCAGTCGATGGTAAAATGGCTACTTAAACAAGTCAAAGGCATTGTGATATGAACCACCCTTTTCATGCGAGAAGCCTTGTCATTTGATCAAGAGATTCATTAATGTATTGTGATGAAAGTAATAATGTATGTGCGATGTTTATATTTGATATAATCACTTTACTTAATCTGATCATACTTATTCAACAGTGTCTTTTTTGTTCTTGATGAAACGCGCAAGTATGTTATTTCTTCTTAACATTACGTTGAAATTGTGAATCAAAAATAAATCTGGCATTTCGTATCCTGTACGTCGCATAATTCCTTATAAACATGTACTCTTTTATCAGGAATCTACACTGCTATTCCTCTGACGAAAAAGTGCCCCGTTACAGATTGTTGTTTCATATAGGCCTTTCAGAATTGTTAATCTCAAGCAATGTTTGGTGCTCTGTGTGATGAAATATAGATGATGATTATTCCGAATATCCTTCTATCATTCCATCTGTCTACAGTGACCTACATAAACACATACATGTACAATGAGTTACAAAAAGTATTGCCTATTCACATGTACGGGATATATGGCGCAAATATGAGGTATTACTTGCTTAATAAAGTTTAAAATCATATATATATAATTAACCCAGCTAGTTGTCACGCCTCGACGTTAATCTAAGAACGGTCCACATTTGGGACATAACTTACCAAAACGTTTAGAAAGTGTTTTAAACTTCCTGTGAACCAAAACATTTAGAAAGTGTTTTAAACTTCCTGTGAACATTCGCTACTCACATGTTTTGTAAAAGTGAATGCAAACTATCAGAAATAAAGTTCCATGTATCCATTGTCATTAGGATGATAACCATAACAATTAGATATAAACGTCATATTCCTACAAGAACACATTTGACATGGAGTTGTGAAACACCTGCGTCCAAAATGAGGTGAGGTGACATATGGTTTAACGACGCTTTAAATAGTATATCACTTGTATCGTAGCTGCTAGTATTACTGCAGGGAGAAAGCCCGCAATACTATTGTGATTATGTATTCGGTGAAACCTGCGAGCATCGGCTGGAATGCCCAAAATGTTTAAAACAGATTCCCAGAAATTTTTATTTTAAACTATTATTTTTGGAAATTGATTACTTTTTTGCCTTGTATATAGTGGCCATCGCCATTTTTAGCACATTCCAAGCGAATGCAAGGTTTCCCAACAAGATGAATATAAATCTTACACGATTTAATGTAAACTATAGAGATTATTACTCGAAGAAATGTGTCACATGTTTTTAAGAACGAGTGTAAATTGTTGTAAACCGGACACGAGAACGATAAACGTAAAACACAAATTTGCACGAGTTTAGTAAAACTCACATGCCATACTTTCGAGGAAAATAATTTCTTTATAACCTATGCTATTCTATTCTATTTTATGTTTATAGAAATATTTTGAAAACGGCCTGCTGCCCTTGCCATGATCGGCTTCATTGACGTCACGAATGTTGCGTATCGATATCGTATGTCAACTGTTTTTATTGATTCATACTTAATTCAATAACATTCAGAAGGTCAACCCTTCAAATTACTGTCGAACAATGTTCAAGAAAACATAAATTTTTAAATTTTATTTTACGACAGTCACCGAATGTACAAACATAAGAGGGAAAAGCATATGGGCCATCCTGTCGTTTAAGATCTAAGCTTCTAGAGAGACTTACTATTTCGCATGATTATAGCCTCGTTGTGATTGTATAGTTACTGTAGATAACCTTTAATGCATTCTCTCCCCACAGAGGCAGATACAGTCATGCAATGTTGATACAGCCTCTGTTCTATTACGCCGAGTTTGTGGTATAGAATGGGAGACGCCTGATTGGAGGCAATCAAAATTAGTTTCGCAATCAGCGACGTTGTTCTTAAATCATCATTTACTAAATTTGCAAATAATATGCGTTAAGAAATGAACTTCCTTAAGCGTTAGCCGGGGATGTACTCTTTTAATTGTAACAATGTTATTCCCATCCTTTTTGTACAATCCGGGTTGCTTAAAAATAAAATAATTGTATTTATACTTCTTTTTTCTGTAGTAAATTGCGAGTACTTCTCTCAATTATACATGTATGTGTCTATCGCAGGGCTGCGAAAGTTGGCATTGTTTCATATATATCATTTACCTAGAAGCTTTATCGCAATTGAAACGTGAATCTTACCAAATTTATTGATGACTACATATCTTAGAGGATATCAGTCTTTCCTCACTTATGCCATCCTTATCTGATTGAGTTGGGTAGAAAGTTTATATTTCCACGAGTGTGGAGCCACAAGTTATAAAATGTTACAACATGGCGTCCGCCGACAGATGGCTTTCCAGCATGACAACGCTAGACCCCACACCGCCAGGTTGACAAGGGACTTCCTGAACAATAATCATGTTGCTGTCATGGATTGGCCCGCTAGGTCTCCCGACATGAATCCGATCGAGCACATTTGGGATGAACTGGGACGGCGGGTTCGAACTCAAGCCGTGCCACCACGAACTGTTACTGAGTTGGCACAGGTACTCCAAAATCAGTGGCAAGCAATGCCACAGCGTAATCAGCAAGTAAATAATAAATAAAATTTTAAACTCGGTCACGTTTCATAACATTTTTATGAAACTCGTGAATGGTGTAGGTACTCACTTTCGCTCGTTAAATAATAACCCGTTCACTAGTTTCAGAAACGGGACATCGTTTAGTATTCTCTATATATAAGGCGATAATGCGTTTGATTCAACATACTAATTCATAAAAAGTTTCACCTTTTTGCCATTCTCTCCCAAAAGAAGAGTCATGAAAAGTTGATCTAGTCTCTGCCCTAATTAGCCGAGTTTGTGAGCTAGCCGTGTTATAATGGGCGATGCTTGATTTTATTCCGATCAAAGGATATATTTGTGCAATCAGCGACACTGGCTACCGAATCAACGGCAATGTGGTATGAACCTTCATTTCCATGCAAAAGGTGTTTGTTATTTTGTTTTTAGGTGCAAATTTTACCGCCAGGGAAAACCGCCGGAAACCACGTTCTAATTCGAACAGAGGTTGGATCACCTAGATCTACACCTGCTGGGAAAGATTGCCTTCTGGCTCATACATAAATGATCTGTACTTTTCATGTACATCAACTTGGCGCTATAGCGGAGAGAATCACGACAATTGGAGTGCGTCAATCGTAGCTAAGTTCTTAATGTTCACTGTAAATGTGTCTCAATGTTTCTCAAATAAAAATGTAAATTGAGTAAAAAGTATAATAAGATACGTGCTTGCAATCAAAACCGTAAATCTTATTGTTAATTTCAAATAAAAAAGTCATGTCAAAAGGATTCTCGCATACAAACAAAACATCGTACCAGAGTCTTTAAATTGAAGTCAATATATAAAACATCAACTCAATAGGATCAATGATACGGGTCACGACGATTCTCATTAATACTTAATTTAATTAGGCCCATTAATTGATCGCAAGAAGAGAAAAGGTCGCTTTTTTTCCTTTAGTGAAGGTTTGATTACTGAATTGTCTTTCATGTAATTTTTAACAATGCTGAGAAAAGAAAAATAATCGCAAAATAATTGAAAGGTTAAAATGTTACAGTTGCGGCATTATTTCCGATTTAGATAAAAAGAAATAGGAAAGAACTAAGAAACTCCTGGCAAGCCATTTTAGAAATAAATTCCGTGTTTTATACTATAGCCTCTTAAAGAAAAGTTTGCATGCAAATTTCGGTTCGTTAGACATATGATCCTAAAGAGATATCAGTTTTCTTTTAAAAGATTCATTGGATACGTTTCATGATTTAGGTCTTATGCATAATTGTAATATTCTCATGTGTAGGAAACTAATATATATATTTCTCATATTTTTGTTCTCATATTTTTCAAGTTATCATAGTACTGCACCGCCCTCACAATTGTATCTGATTCGCGGACAGCACAACAATACACATAAATTATAGACGATTACTTAACAGAATAGTTAAAACCATTTCATGACATATTTGTTTTAATAATCATGAAAAATTGGATATCAAATTCGCAGTCGCTTTGTTTATATGTAGCTTAGTGCTTTAGATCATTTACGATGACATCATCGATCGTGTTTACGGGTGATTTTTCACGTTAGGGAAATGTTTAGGATATTTAGCTTGAAATATCCTTTAAACTCTGACAAGGCCTTTCAGATAAATTTATCAAAGCTTGGATGGTCGTCAACGAAGATTGTGAACGTCGTAGCATAAAATGCAGGCGTTGAAGTTTTTTGTGATTCGAAAATCGGGAATGTAGATAGCAAGATTCGAAGTCTCCTCAATTTTATTATTTTTTTAATATCAGCTCTTCAAAGCCTATTGTCGTGTTTGTGCTCATTATTTCACTATCAAGAACCTGCATCTCCGACCCTAATGTACACGGCCATTAGCTGATTGGCTCAAAGCACATCGCTGGCCGCCCATATGTTGTGTTGATGATTATAGACTAATGAGAAGTAACTTGATGCAGGGCATCTGCAAATATTGGGAGAAACATTCTGTTTTCCGAACCTTCGTTACGCTTTAATGTCAACAACTAGTGTATGTGTCATAAGATAAGTTTCCATTTGGACACTTTTTACTGCGCTCATATCTAATTATAATGGGTTTGGTTATGATAACAAGTGTGATTTGGCTTTTACACCCCTACCTCAAAATTGCTGTCAGTCGATCATTAGGGCTGACCGTATCGATGCTCGTCAGTACATCACCACTTAGAGTTTTCATCAAGAATATCAGTGGTGCAATTATCAGCTTCTAAGAAGTTTATGAAACAAAACCCATTGACACTGCTTGATACGACAAGATCGAAATATATTTAGGGAACGCTGATTTTAATAGAGTTCTTTACAGTGTATGCTAGGCAACTTAAATTCAAAATCACAATATACACTTTCCCCACTGATTGACTACAAAGACAAAAGCGTAAGCAATGAATTGGATTAACAAATTCAACCTAGTACGTCATTCTCTCCCCAAAGAGGTAGATCGGGTCATAAATGTTAATCCCACCTCTGTTCGAATTAGACCAAATCCGTGGTTCACAATACACTTCAATTTTTGTAGCATGGTTTGTTGCCATGACTCATTAGCCAAAATTATTATTTAGGACACCATCACTGATTGCACAACTAACCTCGATTGCATCCAATCAGGCATCTCTCATTCTAGCCCACAAACTCAGCTAATTGGAACAGAAGCTTGATCCACATTTCATGACTTGATCTGCCTCTGTGGGGAGAAATTGCATTTACGCATAGCGTAAGGATATTGCAAAATAGGTTCAACGGTCCAATCGATGTATCAGTCTCATTGGCTTAGTCAAAGGAAGGGCGAGTAATTTCAGCGAATAGTGTTCTATTGAAACATCCAAGAGGTTATTTATATTGAATGACGTTTGAACAACAATTCCGTAGTGACCAACGATATGGGGAATGCAGGGAATATTTGTTCGTAACAGGACATACTTGCTCGAGTGATTATCATATAGCCATTCAGTCCACAAGCAAGATAACTTCTGTGGGCAATAAGTCAAAATGTCGCTAAGAATAGTCCAACATGTTTAACATCTTTACCTTAGATTCAAATGTCCAGCAGATAACCACACTGTATCCTGTAAACACACGTAACTTGCGTTATAAATTCTAGTTTTAACAAGGTTTTAGTTAAGAGAAGCATTGTTAAAAGAGTGATGATCAATAACATCTGAAATGTATTGTTCATCCGTCACGCACTAAGTTAGCTTTAAACTATGTGTTAATCCGGTGACGGTGATAAGAGGATCACTCTGGCTTTGTTGACAGCAATGAGTGGCTATTAGCAGATGCACTGCCCCTAGGGATGCTTTATACTGTCAATGTATTATGAAAAATGTTTTCCGTTTCTTCGTTTCATATCAAATTACTATTAGAATTATAGACGCAAGTGTAGTTTCAGATCACATTTATTGCGGTTTGTTGTGTCTAAACAAGAAGATTGAAATCCAGAAACATGTTCTATTTAAACTCACTTATGTCCTTTCATTGGCATAATGTGTTTTGAGATAACGTTGAATGATTTACTTGCTAGACGCTTGATTACATAACTTTTATCTGACAAAGACATAATAAAAAAGTATGTTCATCGCTTTTTAAAAGAGAATAGTTTACCGAACATCGCAGTCATAAGCAGTTTGTTGACAATTCATATAACCACATTTGATTCCCTCTAGAAAATACAAAACTCTCTTACCTACAGATATAAATAGCACCATAAAAAATAAGTACATGAAGTAAAATAAGTATAAGTAAACAATGAATTTCCGAATGTGGTTGTCACAAATGTATAGCCTGTTAAACGTATATAGCTGGCGAAGCTTGCTTACACATGTATAAGTTTCAATTTTCAAATGTCCTGGCTGTCAGAGAACATAGTTTTTGAAAGGGTCCATATCGTAAGGACCATATCGCTGAACATTAGTTAAGAATTGTGAAGACCACAATCTCCCTTGTTTCTTTCTCATCATATGTCACACACGGTCAATTCTATTCGATTGTCAACAATTCTCTGTCAAGGCCTCTCCGATAAGGAGTATCCCTGGGCTCTGTCCTTGGTCCCGTTCTTTTCAGCCCATACATTCAGCCTCTGTACATCAAATGTAATCCATGCCGACGAGTGTGATAACCATAAATATGCTGACGACACAAAGGTGTCATAAAGTGGTACTCATGCAACAGTACAAGCGGGTGATGCTAGAGTGTGTCATCGTGGACGACGAGCCACAAGGACCAGATAACAGCGAATTCAGGACCCATCTGCTCACATTGGGGATATAGATATCCAGTTTCAATCATGTATCAAGTACCTTGGCGTCATGATTGACAATGTAGGACCACATCAATACCATCTGTCAGGGATGGTATGTCGAAAAAATTCCGAAACTTGCCTCAATACCGAAAAGTCTGACAAATGAATCTGTTGTCAAACTTGTACATGCCTTAATAACCTCGAAGTTTGACTATTGAAACTGTCCCCTCTATGGTCTACCTACAGTACTGATTGATCGCCTCCAGTACGGAACTCTACAGTTCGACTTGTGCTATGGAAGCGTACATATGATTACACCATCCATTGCTGCAAGAATCGAATTGGCTTCCAATCAATGGTACTGTACAAACTGGCAACAATATGTACAAGGCAAACGTCCTTCTTATTTCTCAAATGGACTCTCAGAATGTAATCATTGATCAGCTAGTTTCAAAGTGGTATCAGCGGGTGCAATGGCTTTCACGTGTACTGGACCTGTATTTTTAACTCGCTGTCTACTGATCTCAGAAGTGAGCAAACCCCTCCAAGGGTTAAAAACAGAAGTCAAAACACAACTTTCAAAGCTAGTCTTGCTTAATTTTAATGTCTCAGAGTGAAGGAAATTCACAGAGTCCTCTGACATAAAAACTGCGCTATGAAAGATAGATAGGTATAGTTTGTTTATTATTGGCCATAGTTTTATCAAATACTATTTACTGTTTAATCATCACACCAAACCATTCCCAGGAGTTTTAATTTCACACTCAATATCCCTACTTAGCGTCAGAGCATTGGCGATCAGTAGATGGAATAGACAACAATTCTCTTTTGTTCAGGTTAATGAGAATTCGTTTTGATAGTGTTGAATTTCAAAGATAGGCATGTGATATGAAATCGCTTTTATTACTATTTCATGTTTTAAAGGCGAAGATGATAAGTCTTTTAAGATAATATGTTTCTGGAATTGGAGACACGTGGATACGTTTAATCTGTTTTTTACTTCTTTTTCGATGTCTGGTATTAAAATGTTGTATAATTGCTATTTCCCACAAAATATAACAGAGCATAAATTGAATGCGAATTTGAATATTTTAAAAAAGTGTTCCTACATTCACGGACAAAACAAACTTGATCACGGAGTAAGTAAAATGTAAGTCAGTATATAAAAATGTGTGATGGTAACGGATAAGATTGTCAAGCGTGATACGACAAACGGAACTATTAATTTCCAATACCACTTGCAAATAACTTATCTATAAACAATTATCAAAGTATGAGTGTTATCTCAATTCCTCTTACCCTGTGAGGACGTCTAAGACTACAGTTTCTCGAAACTCATCCACACCCTATCGTGATGGTGGATAATTCAATATGGAAGCTAATCAAACGTATCCTTTATTCAGTTGTTGCTTTAAAGGGGCAGTAGCACGTTTTTAGGGGGAATATAAGGTGATGTCAGGAAAATGAAAATTATTGGTTTAAATCTCAAGACAATGTATTTAAACTAAATGCAGCAGCAATAATTCAAATATTTAATGCAAAGTTAAGCCATGCCATTCCTTTTTTTACACTAAATGAATTAAAGGTGTTCACACAAAAATGGCTGCCAATGGATTCTATGGGAATCTTTATAATTTGTTCCCTGACTATGGATGATTGGTTAGTGTGAAGAGATTTTTGACACTATCAACGTAATACATTAAGTATTAACGTACATTTATCAGTGAAAAAATGAAAATATAAAATTGTCAAAAAACGTGCTACTGCCCCTTTAAAGGGGCAGTAGCATGTTTTTTGATAATTTTATATTCAAAATTTTCACTGAAGTTAATGCTGAATGTATTATTTTGACAGTGTCAAAAATTTCATTACACAAACCAATCATCCATAGTCACAGGACAAAGTATGAAAATTCACATAAAACCAATTGGCGGCCATTTTGAGTGAACACCTTTAATTCATTGGTGTAAGAAAAAGGAATTGTATGGCTTCACATTACGTTATATATTTGAATTATTACTGCTCCATGGGGTTTAAATACATTGGCTTTCAATTGGAACCATTAATTTTCATTTTCCTGACATCACCTAATTCTTCCCGTAAGAACGTGCTACTGCCCATTTAAATTAATGACGAACACCAACGTTACACGTTACACACGTGTATTGTCTTGAGGAATGTCTTTAAAAGGAAAAGTTTTAATTAAATATAGTTTTCTTTCCATCGTGTTAAAACAGTTTGTGTGATATTAGCTAATTATCGGAAAACCTTATTAAATCATAGCAAAATTTCAACGCAAAAATGGTTCACCAAACAAAGACACAAAAGCAATGAATATGTTAATTAAGATAATAACTTGTTTTTGTTGCTAGTATATACTGTTTACTATACATGTATATACCGTTTCATTAATCTCTAATAAATTGTTCTTTTTGTCTTGGTGTTATCGATAGACAGTTAAATTAGATGTATTCGTGATTGTTGTTATCTTAAAACCTTTAGTATTAGGGCAGAGCATCTCGAATAGAAACATCGTCGTACGAAGAAGTAAGCATTTCCATTCCTCGTATAATATAGAACAGGCGTTCTTTTTGCATCTCGAATAGTAGTTTATTGACTACAGAGGAGCACGGACGATTAGTTTTAAAGACATTTATTTTTAAAATAAGTTCTATTTGCAGGACAAAAATAGAAGAAATAATGTATATAATAGTATATAAAATTGACATGTACATCATGTATGTATAACTCATAACTTTCTGAAATATATACTGCCACTGTTTCTATTTCATCTTCCAAACAATCAATTTTAATGACCCATTTAATGTTCGAGCTTAATTTGAAAGAAAGTGTTTTCGACACTATAGCAACGTGGCAGTATAAATTTCAATTAATAAATTTAATATTAACACAACCAACAAAATTGTCAATGCCTTATGTCAACTATTAAAGAAGAAGCAAAACATGTTTCTACTTTGAACAAGAAATGAAATATTGGAACTGAAAAACCCTATGAGGTCAACTATCACAGTTGATAAAAAAAACATGAAATTGAAAAAAAAATGAATATCTGTACAAATGTCTATTTCATTCATCACAAGTCTTTGTAGATCAGATTCTTCCTTTATAAGCAGCCTTTCCACGAATCTTAAGCGGATCATCAGAGAGGATAAGAGGTGTGTCCGAATAACACGAAAAACACTGTTCTCGCATCTCAGGACGGAAGTGGATAGTCACGTGATGTCGTGCATTGTATCCCATGATGCACGTGATTCTGTCGAGTTTAAAACTGATTTGTCTTTCAGATGGAATTAAGTCCTAGTTTAAGAATGTCAGGAAATTATCACTGAGTGAGAAAGATGTTGAGTCGCGTGTCCTCTGTTTCAGTGAGTCTTGAGAGAAGTCCTAATTTGGTTGTCATTTGGGGACAGAAATCTGCCGTCGTTTGTACATTTGGGTCAGCGTTGGATCACCGTTCCTACAGGATTCCTTCAAGTGAAAAGATTCAATTTAAAACAACATTTCAGATCCGATGGTTTTTAAGTCATTAGCTTTTTGCTACCATGAAGAGGAATGGATATTTTTTAACATGAACACTATTCAATAGTATACCGAACGGCGAAGTTTTAGAACATACAAAACACTAACATTGAGTGCTTATTTTTTGGAGATTAAATACAGCCTGTTAACCAGCAATTTGACTCATACACGATACTCACTTTCAACCTCTTACTCCATGGAACCCGAAGTTCGGTTGTCGTTTACTGTTGAACAATGCCGGGTCTGAAAAAATCAACAATGATTTAAATATGCAATGAAATGAGTGAAAACAACTTCATCACTTCATGACGAAACTAGTTTAGCACAACAAATAGAACCGCTATCTAACCAAATTATTCTTAACTTCCTCGCCGCTTATGGCTGCAATATTGCCCAAGCGGCGCTAAACAATAACTCACTCACTCACTATTCTTAACTTCATATTTCTCTATTGGAGATTCAAATCAACTTATCAGCTTTCTACGTTTGCAAATGGATGCTGTCAATTAATTTTATCTATCACCCTGCTACATCAGCGTATTTGTATCAGCATAGGTCCGTTGATATCCTGGAATCTTTCAAGCTAAGTAGGCTACTTGTTTCATTGACGTAAATGTTCCGCCGATGTAATGTTGTATTATAAGAGGAGACTCCTCATATCACAAGTCCTTATATTCATTTATTCTTCAACCCCCACTCTTGCTAGATGATAATCATGTCATTGGCTTGATAGATAGCAGGGTATGGTCGGAGATACGCGAATAAACATACATACATAATGGTTAATGAGGCAGGGTTTCGCAACAAGATTTGTCAAAACAAAGCATTCTAAAGACTTTTTACATCTTTCAAATAGTAATGACATATAAAATAGTTCATCAAGGACAAATAATACATCAAAACCTAATTCATTGTTTCTTGAAGCTATATTATGCGAAATATACCAGGCCATTCTTCCAACATGTTAAGTTGATGTTTTGTGCGACGATACAACAGGGACTCTTTGACATTTTCAAATTACCTTTCTCAGCAATAATTTATTTACATAAAGGTCTATGACGGCAATGAACCACTTCAGGGACTGTATTAATAAGTTAACTTGTTCATTGAAAGAAATGACTGATGAAAGACTGCACAATTATTGACAATGTCAAAGACTAATGATAACGTACGTCATTAAACTGACTCGTATTCAAAATTAACTCAATTCTCGCCCCACAGTGGCAGCTCAATTATTGAAATGCTGATACAGCCTCTGTTATATTACGCCGAGTTTGTGGGATAAAATCGGAGATTCCCGATTGGTGGCAATCAAAATTAGTTGTGCAATCAGCGATGCTGTGCTTAAAATCATCGTTTTGGCTACTGAATCATGGCAAAGGCATTGTGATTTGAACAACCCTTGCCAATGCAAGAAGCGTTATCATTTGATAAAGAAATTCAAATGGATTGTAATGCAATTTTGTTCCGCCAGGGGAAACTGCCAGAACATACGGATTTCGGCGTAACATAACAGAGGCTGTATCAACATTGAATGACTTGATCTGCCTCTGTGGGGAGAGAATGGATAACAAACTGATGCATACCTTCATTTGAAAGCGTCCTGAAGGAGGATCTGAAGGGTAAAGCTCGAGCTCTCTCCTCGTACATGTTCAAGAGATCCCTTAAAGACATAAATGCATTCTGACGTTCCATACGCTTGCCTCTGGCACCAACATATCCAAAGCGTTTATCCTCCATAACGCTGCTCCCGAAACTTGGCGGCCTCCGAATGAAGCTACCGAAGTTATAGCTGACTGGTGGTCTGCCCCAGCTTAGGTCTGGAGAGTCGTATCCACTGTCCATATCCCCTGCCCGCTTACTCGATAAGGAGTTATATGACGGTTGTAACAACTGAAATGATGACATAGATACGTTGAATATAAATGATTGATACATTACATCTGTATTACTTGATACGTGCGTAGATAAACATGAATCAACAAGGGTTTTGCAGTCCCGTACACCCTTTCGATACACCGTGTGACTAATGATATGGCACAAATCATCCTGTATCAGGGTACGAAATTTACGCTAACTCCACTAATCTGTACCCTGGGCCCAGAAGCTAGATTCGCTCGAGGGGCCCTACCTTGGATATAGCCAATCAACAACTTTTCTCGTTGAAATTTTATCGAGATGGTGGCGAGAAAATGATTTGATTGGCTATATCCCAAGACGGGTATTACTTAATACGTGCGTAGATAAACATGAATCAACAAGGGTTTTGACTAATGATATGGCACAAATATCCAGATAAAACTGAAATAAAAAGGGTGAAACAAATTGATGTGCATACATACACAGATGCTCATATTTAAATATTTGTAACACCTGATTGTTGTATGCATAATCGATTGCGCTGCAACAAGGTTTTCCAGAAAACAACGTTCAGATTTGTAGGCATGATTTCGATGACAATGTTAACATTTTACATAATCCAAGATGTATGATCTCCTGTAGTTGGTCAATATGATAATCTCACCTTATAAAGGCTTTTTGATGTGCTGTCATCTAATGACTCTCCACTGGCCAGTGTTAGAAGGGCGAGCCCAGCAAAAACAAAGATGGCGGTTTGACCGGTATTCATGGTTTTCTTTCTGAAAGAGAATAACAATCATTTGCAACATTGGTTTTAAACTATAGAACTGGTATTGATATGAACTGCAAGAATTTCCGGATAACGACTTTTAGGGTTGAATGCATCAAAACTTTGTATTATTTTTGCAATGAAGAAATGATTATCCAGAAAATCTAAGTGAAGGTTGACATTTATCGAGACGAACTGAATAAAACTGAATTCATTCCGTTTTTAATTTAAATTTTCTTCATCGGTGTCATCAGTACCTTAACATCAAAGAAATTGTGTTTGAAATTAGTACTGTTAAGCTCGTTCTTTTACCTTTCTTACATACCTGATCATGTATGATAATCGGATTTAATGAATGTTCTTCTAAATGTCACAAACATTAAAATGAAATCAATCTTGAATATCAACTTTTCATCAGCTCAACTTTTGACATTTAATTTTTTGCATACACTGATACGTTAATTGACTAATTAATCGAAACATATCCGATCAACTTTGTTGATTGTGTTGAGAATGTTACAAAGTAAATGGTGTTTTTTATGTTTCTGTTAATGATTATTGCCTTAAGAAAAAGAACAGTAACAGAGTTTTCAATCATAGCTTCAAAGACCCACAGAAAATTAACGTTAAACCATCAATATATATGCACTCTGGCATACTTTTCTAATTGCTAAAGCATGTTTACACACCAAGAACCAATATTCCTAGTTGCATATCATTTCATGTGATTACATACTAATACCAGAGCATCAACTATTATACATTCTACTCTCATAAATCTATCAACAATTATGTTATACAATGATAAACAGGAAATAACATGTTTTAAACAGTCGTTCGGCTTGGGTTCCTACGACAAAAATGACATTTAACTTTTGAAGCTAACATATTTCCGCCATTATTTATAAACTTGTATAATTAGTCAAGCATGAGCCTATACGATCGATAATACATGTATCTCACAGGAGATAAAAGCTAATGGATATGCTACCTACCATGCCGATATGAGGACGACAACTAGAAATCGTTAATATAATAATGGATGAAGAAGTCATCTAGTAAAGTCCTCATTAAATTAGATTATTTTAATTGTAGTTGAAAATTTATGTCACCTAAAAAAGTAACCAGTTTGAGGAAAATGTGGATGGAAAAGAACGCTTTGTTGAGGATTACATTCTTTTAAATGCCGATGCTTTATTAATGAAAATCGAAAATTCAGGCAGCCTCAGGAGGCAACCCTGTCCAACACCATAGTGTTTGAAAATAACCGAAAACGTAACAAATCATATCCGTAATGCAATGAAGAGTATCACGTTTAAGATAAGGTACATATCATACCAAATTTCAAACGCAACCAGTATCATATACTGCATTTGATAGTATATGTAATTCTACAAAATAAGGGTTATTGAACAGCATCCCCACTGTTTCAAGTATATGAGAACTACGTCAACATATTTCTAATCTAGTATGGTTTAGTGTTGGAGGTCTATAAGTTATACATTAGTATCTTGGTTTATAGCACCGATACCATTTTCTTTATTTTTGTCTCTTGACATTTCGGAAGTTGGGTTTAGAATTATATATACCTTTAATTTATCTTGAATAATTGGTTAAATTGCTTTTCTGTTTATTTTACTGTTAACATTATTAAGATATTGTTGACTGAATACTTTAAAAGATTTAGAAGAACGTCCATGCACAAAGTTAATTTAAAAGCAACCGGTTAACTCAGTCGTGAACCGTAGCACAAACATACATTTTAGCGATTTTGCCAAGAATGTCAGCTTGGAAATTCGCTTTTTAGACTGCAAGGTGCAAAACTGTTATTAATAAAACCCCGTTGGTGCAATACTGAAGCTAAATTAGGCACTAGTTTTAAGTATTCGTGGTCAAGTTGCCCTCGAGGCTATTTGGAAACGCTTTCGCTCTTTTCCGAGACTACAGCAGAGGCAATGCACATCCTAAGAAGAAAATCAATGGCATGATATTCGGTTCATGCTGGAATCTACTTCGGCTTATTTAGTGACATACGCTTTTCCAGGTGATTACACTAAGTAAATGTCGTCCTGAAATGATGCCCTTGGATTTAGAACAATGGGTCGTTGGTCGTCTATTCCATTGTATGCCCTCTAGGGGACGAAGGAAGTACGACAATAATTGAATGAATATTGTTGAGGAGATCAGGAGGAGTAGTAATATCAAGCTGGCCCATCCCAAGAGAGTCGTGTGCTATCTGACTTATAAATCTGTTGTAATCGGATGAATGTAAGTAAGGGATTTGTCATGGACATTACCTTGGTAACAGAACTTCCTGGAGAAACAAAATCCTAACGTGCATGTGTTTTAATTTGAATTAAATTAGTTGGATAGATAAGTCACATATAATTATGATATAAGACGAAATGGAGGTTTTTCTCAACAATGAAAAAGCATAGTCGCGTTTATGAAGCCATAATTTCCTGGTCACTTTGGTTCACACGAAAGAAACACATTTATTCTAACAAATGTCCCAGCCAAACGCTTAAATGAATGAATAAGTTATTGTTCTTAAAAGTGTTTTTGTCATATCACGACGCTAAAAATAACTTATCACTTATTAATCTTGCAACAAAGACGATACTTAATATGGGCGTGTTGACTTAAGGAATTTTTATTGATGACCTTTCCTTTTATCAGGCGTAAATGGGAATGTTATGTACTGTGCGGAGTTATTAACGGACAAAGCGCCCCCGAGTTATGGATTTTGACGCTGGTAGCGAAATTCAATAATTGCAAGTAAACTGACTTCTGGCGTAATTTCCACCACATACATTGTTGAAGAAATCGGTCCATTTTCTGCGCGAATGAGGACAAACATTTAGCACTTATGCAGCGAGAGTAGAGCTAGATTTCATTAGTCTATGATTATTCGTCACAGCCATTGTTTGCAATGCATCTTCCTAAATGAACTCAGCTTTTGCTAATATAAGCATGCTTAGTTTTGAAAATATTTGAGATTCATTCATTGTCATCCAAAAGTTGCATATTTTTTTTGAGAAAATATCGTTTGAAACAAATCAAACTTTATTGTCAACGTATTTCTATACATTACAACAATTTAACGTATTTCATAATATTACAATTCTTAGATCTAGCTGTTTAGGTTACCGCTGATAATATCTTTATCGTGAGCAGTAGCACATTGTGAAGATCGAAACATGATTTTTTCGAAATTTTTGTTGGACATTTTACAAAGTTAATGACATGAACACATAATGTTGCATACGTTATTATTTGGAATAGTTTCCCTTATCAACATATCCTCAAAGCAAAATCAACATATATCTTATCTATCATTTTCTTATCTTTGCTGTTGTAACTCCTAATAGTTCATGGATGAATAATAGATCACACTCATTTACTTATGTCCTTGACATAACATTAGCTAAACTAATACGAGCCTTATGTGGGATGTAACATCTCTATATAAAGTTCACAGAGCTTTTACTTTAAAAACATACATTTCCCACACAGAATGTAGCGTCGTTTTGTCTGACATCAATCTGTTTGTGAGATAATCTTTCATTTCTTGTGTGAATTCTGTTCTCAGCCTAGGATGGAAACACTGACGGCGTCGTACTAGTGTACATTGACATCTATTATCTGTTAGGTGAAACGTGTGTTAAAACTATTTCATCTTTATAATGAATGTTAATCATGGAAATTTGAAAATCTTGTAAATGATAAACACTAAATCATTTCTTCATTGACCACCTGATAAAATACCAGTCATACAAAGTACAATATTTCTAACTTGTTTTGAGTATTATACATTCAGTTGTCATCTCGTTCCAGAAAGCCATTATAGAAGCGTATAAACGTTGGGCATTATATGAAAAACTGTGAATTTGCAAAATACATAAACAGTTACATTATTAAATTCTACGACCTCAGTGATCTCTATAACCAATGAATGATCGCTATGTGGGTTGTTACATTAATAAGTAATGGTCCTTCTTATCGGTTGCATATGTTATACAAAACGTTAAAAACACATTTATGGGGATTCGTCCAACTCAAAGATCAACGACCAAAAGGTAATATCATATAACATTTGATTTATATAGTTTTTAATTTCCAAAACAAGTTAGTTATAACAAAATAAATTGTGACAAATACAAACGCAACACAAATATGATCAGGAAACAGGCTCAAGTAGCCTATATGAATATTTCTCAAAACTTAAAAATTCAAATTAAATAGACATTTTAAATCAACACCCTAACGAAGAAGGAAGATTTTGAGTGTTGTTTTAACCCTCATTTGATGACAGTAGGAAGGCCTTATAGGATGATAAACAAGAGTGGTGTGATTGAAGACACCAATATTCCCACATCGAGGGAAGCTAGGGACTTGGTTCAGCGTTATGTGACAACATAGGATTGGTCGATTAATAAAGTGTGCGTTCGCATTAGCACCGTCTCACAGTTTATGCTTTCTTTATTGGAAGGAGGAAAGAGATGTCAGGCTTCGGTAGAACGACGGGTAAATGCTTTCCGAATAAGCTAAATTTAATTAGCCAGCCGTGCGAATGAATAAGCGATTTTGGTACGCATTAAGTATCAAATCGTATATAGAATAGCTTATATCGGCACTGTTTAAATAACAACGTCCTCCTGACTTATCCATTATACATATTAAAGGGGAAGTAGCACGTTTTTTATAAATTTATAATTCTTCACTGATAATCGTAAGTTTATTCTTAATGTGTTACTTTGACAGTGTCAAAAATCTCATTACACAAGCAAATCATCCATAGTCACAGGACAAAGTATGAAGATTTACAAAAAATCCATTGGCGGCCATTTTGTGTGAACACCTTTAATTCATTTTGTGTAATAAAGGGAATCGCATGGCTAAACTTTACATTATGAATTTGAATTATTACTGCTCCATTATGTTTAATGACATTGTCTTTCATTTGGAACCATATATTTTCATTTTCCTGACATCACTTTATATTCCCCCTAAAAACGTGCTACTGCTCCTTTAATGCATTATGCATTTATGATTTGCAAACCTTTCATCCGAAATCATACAATCATTAGTTTCAGGACAAACCTTTCATTTTCATGTACAGATATAACTTACTTACACATATTTGCCAAACATTATTGTTGTATCAAGACCCATGAAACTCATGGGTTCTCCTTTTATGTTAAATGACATATATTGTTCTTTCCGGTATAAACGCATTAGAATGATGCATCAAATCAAAGCTTTAAATGTAAACTCTTGGTTCTATGATATCGTCAACTAATTAATACATAAGTAACTTCTAACTGATTTGACAGTTGTATACATACATTCAATTTTGATAAGTTAGCTTCTGTAATTGTTGTTTTCAATGAAAACAGATGGAGACTATACACTCACAGTTGCCCTTATATTAGATGGAATGATAACAAATCTAACGGGACAAGAAACGTTGTTCTTATTTCTATGGTCATGTCAGAGCGAAAAGACTCTATCTGACTAGCGCTAAGTCGTCTCCGCGTCAAAGCCTGTATTTATGCCACGCGTCCAGTCTATCTCACTGATCACACGTTCACGGAAACAGATAATTGCTTCTTTTTCTTGTCATTGAGGCTAACATGAATCAAAGACAATGATTTCTCTCCAATTTAGCACTGTCATGTTTACATGTAATTCTCCAGCGACCCTAACAGGTTGGTTATTTATGTCTACAGATATATGGCGGAACAGCTCTTTGGCCTGCTGTCATATCTCGAGTGCGTTTCATGTAGTCGTTACAACGTAATTACTCGCAAGGCGTTCCCGCGAATTGGTGATTACAATGAGTTGTTGCAATGATTGAAATATTTTTCCAAACATGATGTTTACCATGAACATGTACATGCTGCCATGTTGAATACAAAATAACATGACCTCGATAGCATTTCGAAAAATTACGTTATGATTAGTTGACATATCTACAATGGAGTTTGTTACAAGTGTTCTTGAGTTTTTATTTTACCCAAAAAGATAACACCAACGGCAATTTTTGTTCATTAGTTAAGAGATACAGCTTGATTCCGGAATTAATTATCATTATTCTGTCTAATTATCTAATTAACTCAAGAATAGATATATCTCACCTATGCGCAGAATGATGTCGATAAAGACGGAATGGCGCTGCAAAGCGACATTACGCCAAGAAATGTAATATTTTGCTTAGTAATGCTGAACAGCTTTGTGAAAAGAAATGCATTTGCATATTAAGCTCAGTTTTCACAACAAACGATTTACGGGAGAGGTGAATATAATTTAATGTTTAAAACATATTAAAAATGTCCTGTAGTAGAGATGAGAACAATACTTTAAGAACAGGTCATGTCCTAAACAGACGGTGGCACCTTTCATTCACACGTCACTACGGTTGTAGTGAAACAAGGATAAATTACACTTAAAGATAGCGGAATTATAACTTAAAAGAGGAAACTATATATAACACAACATAAACCATCTTGGCGTTGGTATCAACAACGTGGACAACACTATCCGCCTGGTGAATCGTCTTCGATAGACTTGTCTCAGAGCTAGATTTGCATGTCTGAAAGTGTCATTGCTTAAGCTATACGTTCTTTGAAGGGATTTATTGTCTGAATTGTTAAGCTCAGAACGACCCTGAGTGCTTTCCGGCATTGTCTGTCAGAGGGCTGTATGATCTTGCATTAGTCTATTTTTATTAAGACCATGATGTTAGTAATCATGAAATTGTTTTCCAAAGGGGAATAAGTTCTTTATCAATCCTTTGCAACTGGATCCAATCACAATGGCATGATGGCATACATGTTTAAAGTTGTATCATTCAAATCAATTAAGTAAGTTATTGAAATTTATGTCATTCTTTCGAAACGGCTAATGGTCTTTTGACACTGATGATCTTCTTCTGTTTTCAAATACCTAAGGTGAAACTTTCTTAATGATATTCTAAATCATTACAACTAATGAAATCATCGTGAATCAATTACACAATCTCTAAAACTAGTTTTGTGTCTATACCAATTTGATAAAGTCAAATGATTTTAGCATTAAAGTAGAATTGTTTATTGTACAATGGCAGAAATGTTACCATAGTATCTGTGGGCGACCGGAAATACAAGAGACTGACTAAGAATATGATCATGGGTAGCCACTCCCCGAATACACAACAATGATCGTCGATAATTGAGAACCAAACGACATCGCTAAAGCTTTTAAATACTCGACTGATGCTAAAACATGTTGCTTCCAACCATTTAATCAGCCGAAAGAAAAACAACAAAAGATAAGTGTCCTATTCAGCGAAGTTCGTCTGACCACGTACTTTTATCAAGGACCATTGAATGCAATCTAAAATAAAGCAACACGATTTAGTAGTGTAATTTTTATTTTGAACTCAAATAGTAGCAAAGTTATTTGCAGAAGAGAAAACAATTTGTGAACGTAAGTCAGGGATTCGCCGTATGAACCGTATTAGAATTATCAACTCTTGGAGCAGACATTTACCGGAAGTTCACTTTACCTTCACATAAAGCATGTTTTGCAGATGACTAAAATGAACATACACATTCGCTGGCAAAGGAGAGATAGTCATGTGATTAGCAAGTTACTGTAAATGTTAATTAGGAAATAAATACCACTCAATAATTTAAGTATAAATTTCACTTTCAAGTTAGATTGCAACTAAGTTATTAATCCATGTGCTCAACAATAATAACACGCCATTGAAAAAAAGGAATATAGCTCGTCTTCACCTCGCAGATACGGCTAAGCATATGTTGAACTGTAACCCATTAATATATTAAACCCAAGATGACATCGAGAATATCAGAAATGTTTTGACTATCTTCCTGTAAACTAATTGGCCTTTTTCATAAGAACTTTGATTAAGAGCCATCTCAAATCTCGTGTCAAGAATGCCCAAGTGTTTAAGGTCCTGTGAGCCTTGAGAGTTGAGCCCGGGGTATTATCACTCATTTGACTTGCATGGGAAATCATAAGGGACAGGTTTTAAGAGGAGGTTGAATTATCAAAAGAAAGGTTCTATATTAACAATGTACATTTGGGAGTTTTCGCTGAATATTATACTTTCTACAAGATAACCGATATTGGAATCTGTAACCATTGTACTTATTAACTTTTCAAATAGTAGTATGTGACGACAGGAACTTTTCATGACACCTACTTTTACTGTTTCTTGAACGCTAGACAACTTCCGGAATTAAAAATGATTCTTGTCATTGACATTTACGTGACATTTGGCGTTTCTCATTGAGCTATTCTACAAATCAGCTTTTTCCTTACACGATAGTATTAATATTTTATTGCCTTTGTCAATCAATGAATACGATCTACTGTTAAATACCTAAATAACGTTATTCCTCATTCTGATATACTAGCACCAGAAAAACATATTAGTGACAGGGTATTCCAGATCACCAGAGAAATACTATGCAGCATTTATTATTGATGCATTCATGTTTCTAGTCTTTTGTCTTGTCATATCCATGTCCATGTCATGTCAAATGTATGTCACTTTTGGTAGGTTTTCTGTATTCCGTAAAATCCAACGGCTTAATGAGCATAAGGTTAGTCAAACATATTGTATAATTCTAAATATTAGTTTCGTGGAAAAAGGTATACTAACACGACAATGTTCATCAATTGATAATTTCTTATTGGTAAGCAAGTTCGGAATGCTGTATTTGCTAGCACAGGTATGAACTAAACAACGTCATATCCTACTTCAAAATGCTACTTTGAACTTTATACTTAATGTATAGAGCAACTATTCACTCATATCACTATGCCGGGTATATTCTGTTGCAAACTCAAAAATCGTTAAAGGTTAATATCTTAAATTACAGCGAAACCTTTATAATTCATGTTAAGTTTTAAAACCACCTAATAATATACAGATGAAATTAATGAGAATCAATTTCTGAAACTGTGGTCAACTATGAATCCCAAGTAAAACTCTTTCTTGGCTGTACATTTCCAAAATTTCTCAGAAATAACAGTAGTTTTCAAAAGCGGCAAATCCGATAGGGATCTTCAAAAACAAAAACTTGTGGTTTGAAATCTACCTGACTGACAAGATATCATATTGGTATGAAGTTATCGCTGTCTGCATGTAATATCATCAACAAATAGAACCGTTATTATTTTACTACCATTAAATCTTGCAATCATGAACTGGAACCGTCATCACAAACCAGTAAGTTTGTTATCCCGTTCTACATACCATGAATTAGTCACTCTCTGCATTATCTTATAATAATCGTGGTCATGAAGATATCTTCAACTTATTAGGAAATAATATATATATAATTTTCTACATATTGTTTAAATATCCACATACAATTGAATCCTTTTTATACATTTCAAAAATCGTTATTGCTTGCCACAAAACATTAAACAATGCATGAAATCATTGTCGTTTTAAAGTTATGTTGTTGAATCATAAATAGTATTATCATCGCTGCCTACTAATCATACAAATATGAATGAATGAATCTGAACTATCAATCGTCTACACGACATTGACTCCAGTATAAAGTATAGTCATTATTAATTGAAATTGTCATAATTTACAAATCATGAAAGATCGTCACTATTGTTTGCACACAGAATCATTCTCACTGTATACACATCATAGTCTATTATCCGTCCTCCTTACCTTAAGTTCTTGGTATAGGTGTGTTAATCTGCGGCTGTTCAGCACATGCGTGGACAGACGTTCCTTCGTGTCTGACGGGGGGTTCTGCCGTATGACAGTCTTTATACATCGCCTTCACCCAACATCGATCCTCTTCTATTGAAGGGGTTTTCCCACGCACGACACGGAGGTGCTTAGGGGGCGTGGTCACGATACGTGCGTTGCCTGCAATCAGTGAAATATCGACTCTGTCGTGATGTATTTCAATTTGAGCCTTATGGGATCTTTGTTTAAGTTAATGTGGACTTGTATCGTCTCATGGTACTGACACTTTCACGATTTC
This sequence comes from Steromphala cineraria, assembly GCA_916613615.1. Taxonomy (NCBI): domain Eukaryota; kingdom Metazoa; phylum Mollusca; class Gastropoda; order Trochida; family Trochidae; genus Steromphala; species Steromphala cineraria. The sequence goes on from OU744729.1 coordinate 60,774,556, forward strand.
ACTTAGCTTCCTCCTTGAGAGTCAGTCTGCTTAATAGTGGATACTTTGAATGGGAATAGTTTCTTTCACGTAGTTGCAGGCGGTTGTGGAATTTAGATGAGGAATTAAAGCTTTTGTACAACATGTATCTGGTTGCCAGGATTCCAAAAAGGATGAAATTAAAATAAACATGCATTAAGATTTATGAAATTAAAGTGTTGTCTATTTTCACTCTTAGGAAAAGACAAGTGTTGAATATCTCTCTGATATGTGTCTGGAGCATTGAAAAGGACTTTATATCAATGTTGTGTCAAATTATTCAACTTGTAGAAATAAAGTTTTAAATGTATGTTCGAAGGGAATATACATCAGTGTTAATACAATGTCTTTGTGTTACAAAATCGCAACATCAAGTATTAACATAATAGACAATTTGTTTTACATCATTTTTATATCCTTACTTATCATTGTTTAGTTGTTGCTCCGGTTAAGTCCGGAGAAAATTACACATCAGTGATAAACATGACTCTTCAATACGGATATCACAGGTTCATTACCTTACAGTACATAAGGTACAACATTAAAGTTGTTGTACAATGCTATTTATATGTTTTACTACATGGAAAAGGTTTAACACTGCAAGTACAAAAGAAATATATCAGGTTGTCATTGATACGTCACAGTGTCAATTATGAAAGGTGTTACAAAACACTCTTCTATTAACGTCCAATATCAAGGTCTGTCTCACGATGGGACCGGGAATGACATTTAGTAAATGGTAATAGCTAGTAATAAACATGAACTTTCCCCATTCCATCCCCCACTTCCATTACATTAAATGGACTAATTAACTATAGTCTTAGTGAGATTTTACATTCAACGACGTGTTTTGTTTCTACATCAATCAGTATTGTCTCTGTGTGACTCCTAATATTCATAGTAATGGCCTTTTCGGTAGAACAATCAATAGCTCTCCATCTGACAATCATTTCCATTAGACATGTATTTTATAGAGGCACATCAACGATATAATTACTAAATATCTAATTCTGTCTTTAACACACAAGTTTAAATCATTTGCAGATAGTGTTTACATAATTTCATTCATTCCTCTTCCTAATATTTAAATATACCACGTAAATGATAATCTTTTTGATTGCAAAGTTCATTGAGAAGTGAATCTTTGTTGTAGGTGTATGCTGATAATCAAATGTGTTAGCAATACATATCAGACTTAAGACATTTCACATTAACGGTTTCCATTGATGTTGTTTTCGTGATACATGATAAATTAAATGTATCCTCTTACTTGACATATACATCAATTGCTCGACAACATCAAAGTCATATTTTGCACCAAAATATCTTAAATGCCAATCTAAGGATATACTCATCGAAACTGTGATCACCTGACCTTTCGTATATATGCTGGTAATATTTTCATTCACTGTTTAATAATACGATTATACGAGATGTTTTGAATGATTTGTCATATGTTCAACACCAACCTAAACGATAATTTGCTTGTGTATGTATTCATAGTTCATATATACATTTAACTCATTAAGAAAGAATCGCTTGGTGTTTGAACGTAATAAAATATAATGTTTACACATTGTTTCGCATTCTCTCCCCACAGAGGCAGATCAAGTCATGTTGATTTAGCCTCTGTTCTATTACGACGAAATCCGTGGGTTCCGGCAATTTCCCCTGGCGGAAAAAACTTTCACCACAATACATTTGAATTTCTTTATCAAATGACAAGGCTTCTCGCATGGAAAAGGTGGTTCATATCACAATGCCTTTGCCTTGTTTCAGTAGCCAAAATGATGATTTAAGAACAGCGTCGCTGATTGCACAACTAATTTTGATTGCTTCCAATCAGACATCTCCCATTCTTTCCCACAAACTCGTCGTAATAGAACAGAGGCTAAATCAACATGATTTGATCTGCCTCTGTGGGGAGAGAATGATTGTTTCGAATAAATAGAAGAATATGAACGTCTTAATTCAATAGGTACGTCAAACAATCTATGATTAGATAAGAATAAATAAATTCACTTATCTTACTCCTGTTATATTGCCTCTTATTTCATGACGGAGATGAACAACAAAATGCTTGAAATCCTGAACGGTGTATGGTGGTGACGTCTTTTGAAAATCTTATTTGTCAATCACACACTTTCACTTCTTACAGGGTACAAAGAATGCCTCTTGAAATCTCAAGAAAGACATGACATACTAATAAAGCGACATTAGCATGGTCATTTACCACCTTACTTTAATACAATTATATTCGGATCGATCCAAAGTCATGATAAAACGGATAGATATTCTTAATTATTAAACAACCTTTGACAATAAATGCTGACCATTACTTTTAACCTCGAAAACAAGCTGCAATCGAGCACCATAAAGCGAATGAATAATAAAAGGTGATATTAGGGTATATTTTGCATTAATCTTCCGGAGAAAAATGTTATGGGTTACAACCAAAGCATGAATTATGCGACTACTGGTGACACCGTGGCTGAATAAATTCGAAATATGCCTCTACGATGCTTTATTCAGTCCGTCGTTTATGTACAGGTGGCATTGATAAATAAGTCGTCAGGCAGATATTTGAATATGTTCATGCGACGAAGAGCAATGTCTATGAAGTGGAATATATACAAATAAACTTTATCCCTTACATAATCGGCATCGCTCATATTCAGCAGACATAGAATGGAACGATCTCCCTCAAGAAGTGAGGGATAAGCAATATACGAAATGTATTGTTGTATATTTGTTTTTTACCAGACATATTAAACAGACATAATAATTAGCTTTCTACAAGAGTGATTTGATTTTCCGATAACATTTCTAAAAAAAGCGCAAGTTCTCCTATAACCTAACAATTTCTTTGTTTTACAACACTATTCTGTGACTCTCTCGGACTTAACATGTCTATAGTGTATCACAGATAGCGTCAAGCTGTTCCAAAGTTGTTTGACGCATCTGTAATCGTGATGGGAGGACTTGATTGATTGTATGTCAGACAGTTGTTACATTAGGAAGATCTAATTCTAGGAGTATTTATCTCTGATTTCCTCAGGGTAACGATACCTCTGCGAAGATAATCAGCTAAACATTCCCAGTGCCTCATTGTACTGGCGGATTAGTTTAAACAAGGAATTCCCGGACGTATGGTTCCACGACGAAGATGTAATGCTTGTAATGGCTTCTCAATAGCATTAATTCACTGCCAAGTTCTGGACTGGTCTATTGATCCATTGGGGATGTTCATAATAGGCTGATGACTGGCAGTTCATAGACGAACAGGTTCTTGTTTTCGCGTCCTCGTTAACGTGTGATTGGAGATTCTTCCTTGGGGTACTTTAACTCCTGTAAAATCATTTAAGATGTGACTAAATTTTAATCACTCTGCAAAAGAAACAATTGGTTTAAAATTAAAATCACTAGAATGGTACGGGGTGTTCATCCCGACGCGAGGTTTTGCTGGAGGTACCTGGGGTACTTTCTATTTTTTAAAAGATTGTTAAGGATTCCTGAGGATATTAAATTGATTTCAACAATTCAATTAGAAAAGCAACTCTTAAAGTGAAAGGTAAAAACATAAAAAGATTAAAATGAGATTAAAAAATTATATATCGAACTAAGGAACGCTACTTTTCCAACGATGACAAATTACTTGTAAAAGCATTATCTTTAGATAGAATGAAACATGATAGGCACGTGTGTAAGTGCGACAACCTTCAAACATCAGACACCATCGACGATATGATACAAATAAAACTCATGACGTGTTAAAATACACAACGTGACTGTTTTTAATCCCTATTGTTTTTTACACATCCTTACTGATGATCAAAATAATAAGTTAAAGAAAGTAATAAAATGAATTTTATTTTCAAATAAAACATTATCTAATCGGAAGAAGTTGTTCCTTTTTCTCAGAGATAAAGACTAGAATATATTTTTCTTCAGTCACTAGATGTTTACCAAAGTAAGAATTTCATAGTTTTGTTTATTACTTTTCCAACTACAAGATAAGACATTACCAATTCCTAATAACTAATGTTTTCTTTGTTAATTAAGGAGAATAAAACTTAAAATATGTTGCCCGAAACATAATCACATAATATTAGATACTCTAATCTCAACACATAAATATTGATATTTGAAACATTTGAAAGTAAGGTAACATTGTTGATAGCGTATGTAGACTTTATGGCATGACTCCAAATACGCCAAAGCTGAAAAACCATCAAGTATATATTGTTAATAAAGATATTTTACTACAAACGTCTTATTTATAATTGGTTCAAGTTTTGTATGTAATATAATGAAAGCTTTTAGTTTCAAACAGAACATGAGCACTTGATTCGATTTGTTACATACTGATGTTGGTTTTGAATGGCAGAGAGCGTTGGTTTATGTAAAGTAGAAAATGTTGACATAGTGCCAACTTCAAGGTATCTTGAAACTAATGTACGTTTATATGTTATAGATTTTAAACTAGTGTCCATGTAATAACATATTTTCTGTTTAAACTCCATAAAACAACAGGGAGGGATTATTTAAGGACAAATGAAGTACATTGGATTGTGATATTGCGCCAACAAAAATTCAACTATTACAGATTGTGAAGCATTGTGCTTAAATACATTTGCCAAATTAACTTTCCGACTTAGGGAAACTACCCGTGAATGTCACTTTAAAAAGGATTGTCTGCGAGTAAACGTGACCTGGAGCAATATACATGACGTCACATGCTCATGACAATGGATTAGTTTGCCCTTGTGTTCGGAGTGAAGGGTGTTAATCTTTGTTATTTATAATCTCATACATGATGATATCGCGTATTGCTGAGGTTAAGTCTTTGTATTCAATATAAACTTTGGATTATATTAATCAATAAAATTTTCGTTTTTTAAAAAAATTTTTAGAACTGTAATGCGAAGAAAAGCCCGAGATCGTTAATTTGATATAACTGTCCCATTTTCTTCTTCACGAGTAACTGTACAATGGAGAAACGGCAAAAGCCATCATCATCAATGTATAATATATTGGTTCCTTTAGAATTACATCTAGTTAATTAATCAAGGCATTGTCTTGTTTTGTCTTTATCATGACATAATTTTTCAATAACGCCCTACAAAAATATTGTACAATTACTTTTTTCCCTAAAGGACATTTGTTTTACATGTAAAACAGACTAAACAATGCAATGATTATTATTATGAAGACAAGGAACTAAATAACCCTTCTTAGAGTTGCTATTGAGTATAGAACGAGAGAAAATAAGTTCTTAAAGGCCGCTTCACATTTAGCCGAATTTGACAAAAGATGGAAACACGAATTGGAAAATGTGCAAATTCGCAAAGGATCGTAAGCAATCAGGCCATTCGTAAACACATCTTTTGGCCGCCGCAAGAGTTTTTCTGGCTTCGGGGGTAACATCGGGGAAGTGAGCAAATTGTTGACCTTGCCATTTTCGTGTTGCATTGGTGTCTCCATCTTCCCCTTCGCATTGCTATCGAGGAACCGTCGTGTGAATTCGTGCTGTGTTCGTATTGCCTTCGTATATCGAACAGTACGATAATGTCATTCGATTTTATTTGCATGTAAAAACTCGCCCATTGAACAGATGATCACACGAAGGTTATACGATGGCGACACGGATTCGTAGCTATTGTCGTACGAACCGCAATATGGATACACGATTGCACCAAGAAAATATATATTCGCATAGATTGTCAAAATATTTTTGACATTCCAAAAAATTTCCATGCACTTCCGATTTTGCTACCGGAACTATAAAAACTCTACCGACTGTAATACGAAGCATTAAGATGTTTTCACGATAGCCCCGGTAACTTTGCGATTCATTCTCGATGCACACGGCACCGGTTAACAAAGTTGATTTTAAAAAGTTGATGTGATGCCCAGGAAAAATAAAACAAATATCCAGATGATAAATAGTCGTAAAGTGGTCTAAAACAATCGAATTGTGCAGCCATGATACTCTTTCCAGTTGACTTCCAGAGGTCACGTGATGTTTACCGGCACCTGGTTAGAGGCATCGCATATGCATCGTGGTCCCGTTACGACGTCGTGCTGCCACCGTGTTGTCGTCGTGCAGACTTCGTATAGGCTGAGTTCTAAAGCTTTGAATCATTTCCAATTGTTAACGATTGTTATCTAGCAAGTCAGTTTAAAATCATATTATAGGATCATTGCCTGAATGTGTTCCAAGAGGCCACAGATTAATAGTCTAACAACATAACTGGTTATCTTACGTTGTGCCAAACATTCATTCTTAGACTTGGCGGCATTCCACTGCTTGTTCAAACACAAAGCCACCTTTCACGCATGTGTCTTTCTTTCAACATCGTGTTGCCTTCTTTCTTTATTAGAAGTGCCTCCGATTATAACTGTCTTTTATCCAAATTCGGGTAAAATCGTACGAATTTCAAATTTTCTAATTCGTGTTTCTGTCGTTGGTCAAAATCGGGACAGTGTAAAGCCACCCTTGCATGAGCCAAGCGAGAAGCTCCAATTCACAACATAATCAATACAAACAAGTTAACATTTCAAGAAGCACTACTGGTTATTTTTGTAAATGTCCTTGGAATAAGAATAAATACATGCACTTATGTAAGCAGCACCAGTGTATATCATATCATGTATTATTATCATCTTTGAAATGTGTCCTCACTCATTAGAGAGAAATTTATCGTTAATTGACAAACACAGTACTATTAGTTCAAGAATTGTTTACCAGTTGTAAAAACTGTTTAATCATAACAAATCGATAAAACTGATAGAACATACAGAGAGTGTAAACACATGTTTGCAAAGCCACGTGGTTCAGAACTCAAATACTTGCTGATACTTGCACAGTCATCAAACCACCAAGAATAATCAGACAACAACCCGTGAGTTACCTCTGAAAATGGATTAAAACTGTCTATGAAAACTAACTCAAGACGAATAGCGATAGTTCCTAAACTTGTATTGACATAGTGTTTTCACAATACAGACAGGGTGTTGAGACAATGAAGAAGCCCGAAAGAGCAGTACAATTAGATAAAGACTGACACCTACTTGCATTAGAACATCGTCAACGCTATCTCAAAATTGACCACAACTTCAAAAAGTCTGTATTACATTGTTTTCTGAAGTACAAAAGGACAAGAAAAAGTAAATATTTAAAACTATTCGATTCCCCAACGGTCATACAATGACCACTGAACTTACAATCAATTAAATTAATATAATAACCGGCTGATTTAACTTTAATTGCTGATTTTGATTAATATCGATTATTCAGATCGTATGTCTTGTCACTGATTGAAAACCTTCAAGTCCTTATAAACAACATGCTTAACTCAAATTAAATCTATCATTTACGAACAGATCTCGATTAAGTTTGACTCAAATACGGAAAGCGGCATATGATGACGCCACTAAACACTTCTTAGTGTTGTTCAATTAATGGATTCCTATGTGTTAATTAACACTCGTTGTGAGCATATTCCAGTCTAATATAAAACTCTTTAAAATATTAAGAAATTTAAAGTTTAACATTTTATAAAATAAGAGTCTGTTTTTTTAGCCCTCTTATTTTTAATATATACGACACATAACCGGTTTCATCAAATAACGTTTTTAGTCCATGTTTCGGAGATTGGTTGATGTACCAAACGTACTTTATTTCCGACGTTTCATGTTTCAATAAGAGTCTTTTCAATTTGTAATAACTTCCTTTTGGCGACGAGTTAAGTATAAAATCATGTAGTCAGTGACTAATAGAGTCGACACGTGACCACCTTCCTGTTTTCTTAGCTGTCCTTCTGCACTAACGTTTTTCATTATTCTTCACATAAAACTTTGACGTAAGATGTTGTTTTCGAAAGACTGCAACGTTTAAGTTCCAACTTAAATGTGATACAGTGATATCAACTTTAGAAACGTCATTCAATCCATATTCAAAGATATTTACTTGATAACAGGCTATATTAAGCGTTGACTCTGGTAACTCATTAATGTATAGATAGTATTATATGGGTATTTTCATATCACATTCGGTATCAGCCCGAGACCCCAATATCAGCCCGAGAGCTTTAGCTCGAGGGCTGATATTGGTCGAGGGCTGATACCGAATGTGATATGAAAATACTCATATCATACTATTTTTATCATATATACTTACCAAACAAACTGCAAAAATAATTGTAATATTTTTATACTTTAATTCCTAACATTAACATGTGGCTGATTTTATCCGTTTGGATAACTTATATATAGGCCTAACTCAATACCAATAAACATTCAGCCCCCGAGCCTTCGCCTCTTGAGACTTTTGAGTTCATTTAATCTCTGGTTGTATTCCAAACTAGAAAGAAAGGTTGTATCAATAATCAAACTGACAAATCCTATCCGCAAGTAACTGCAGCGTTTTTGCGATGTCGGACACGTTTTAACGTTAGCTGTACAAAGGGAGACAACTCTCAATTCCTCGCGACTTCGATCCTTTTTTTTGCGTTCGTTGCTTAGGGTATCACGTTCAAGTCCCTTGACGACGGGCCTATACAGGTTTTTGCCCTTGACGACGGGCTGATACAGGTTATCTGCCCTGCGGGCTGATACAGGGTGCTTGACGAAGGGTGTATCGTGCATTCAAAATCTCTGTATTTATTAGCAAGTATATGATAAACTTGGTTATTCCCTCCTAAATGGCATTAAAAATATTACGTTTCTCAAATGTTACATAAACAAAGTACACATCTTATTGTTTTTAGTACACGTATACTAGTTAAGTTAGGGTCAAAATAGTTTTGTGCCAGCAAACAATCATATTAATAATTCTCCTTTTCTCCCACACACAGATTACAATCAACATTGCAATTATCACAGAAGTCTTTATTTAAGAAAGTGCAATAATCGACTTTCAAAGTCTTTATTTTCAAACAGAGACATCTCGTCATTTCAACCTGCCCAAGAGCAGAAGTATAGGGTTGTCTCAAAGGAATTATGGGATTCTGTACAATTATAGACTGGTGATAAGGTAAATACTTGTTTTATAGAACCAAACGAAGTCAGAGGTCGATATTATTTTTCTCGGGTCTACGAAATCAGGTATTGACCGAATTCACCATTCAGTCAATAATTATTGTATTATGTCTCAGTTTCAAGACGCAATGAAAACATCAAGCTAATGTCGCTATAAGAGCATAATTCATCCAATATCATAAATTTACAAACTGATGAAGAGGTTGATATGTACTTTCCTCTGGTCTACGTAACTACACTAATGAACGGCATTTAGGCTAACTTGTGAGCGCAGAGGGGCCAGGGGTCATGACAAAAACGATTTGACGTCGTGGGGTCAAGTTAATGTCTCTATTAGTCCGATATCACTTTCTCACTGCCACGTGAACGGCTCTCGACCAATCGCAACGCCGAAAACAGCTTACATAAACAAAAGTATTTATGTTGTTGAAATATAACTGGTATTAATATTTTATCCGGGAAATCAGATGCGATTAAAATGTTATTTTGATATAATCCAAATATTTGCTACTAAAATTCTCTCGTGTATCACAGTGGTGTCTAAATTTAACCAGGCTAAGTCTTATGATTTCAAATGTCAGTGTTCTTTGTTATTCGTTTGACAGATTTTACAAAATATGATATTTCGTGTAATAAATAATTTCACTCTTGTTATCTTGAACCATTGACAACATCAAAATGGGGAACATCAAGTGTTCATCTATAACTTGATACATATGATTACATTTTCAGCAAAGAAACATAGACAAACTATTTTTGTTCCATTAGAAGGCGAATCAGTTTGTAGCTGATATATCATACGAGGATGAAACACTTCCAGTCGATAGATCCAAATAACCAGTGCCTAGCAAATAGGCTTACAAGATGTCAGGAAAAGAACAAAATTATAATAAATTCAATCCAACCTGATTCAAAGGGTAAGAGGGTAAACAAATGGATCTTACGATGATCACCACAACGCTTGAAATCAAAGGGTGAAGTTATTCGTTGAATCGATATCACTATCCCAAGGGTTCACTTTAAAGTGACACACGGGGTCGTCACTGGACAGTTAATTAATTCAACGACTACAAATAATCATAATCATGATGAGCGATAAGATGATTAACCCTGTACAATTTGTGCATACACTTATAAAAGAATGTTGAACCATTTTTTAAATCGTTTTTATTTAAGAATAAACATGACTTTTAACGGGGCAGTTCCACGTTTGTGGAAAAAAATCATTGATAATTTACGTCAATACTAAAGGTTATATTTTGATAGTGTCAAATATCTCATTACACAAACCAATCACCCATAGTTAGAAAACAAATTATGAAGATTCACATAAAGCCCATTTGCCGCCATTGTTTGTGTGAACATTTAACTCGAAGAATAGTGAAAGGTAGTCTGAATCAACCACTGTTTAGCCAAGGAATAGTGCGAACTCACCACATAATTCACTCACACAGAAGATAAAAATAATGTAAACTACTTTTCTTAAAATACCTGTATGATATTTGTTTATTTAATTTATTTTCATTTTACTTCAATAGTATCCATTTTTAATTGGATTCAATGGGTAATATAAACATTTCACTCAACGTGCATTTATTTACATTCTATAATCACCATTCAGCATTGTTGTCATGTTTGAGTTAAATGTGAACGAAATGGAATTTTGTCCATTAACATAACTACGACAATATAACCAGGTAATCCATGTATGTAGCGATGTAAAGTGTATGGAATCAAGGACTAATCTTTCTATTGCGGAAACAATGGACACTAAAAGCAGACAGGCATTACATACGCCCAAGCGACTAGATCTCTCAAGGTACTTCATTGAACGATGCTAGACCCACGCACAATACTACGTTTATTTTTCAGTGGACGGTTGTAGGATTATACAGCACTATCGGTCTATCTAGTGTACTGTTTCAAGTGAAAGTAAATGCGTGGGTAGTCGAACAGCAAACGAAAACAAGTGACGTTGTGCTGACGATTTTGGTGCTAGATAATTCAATGGCCGTATTAAGTATTGATGGCAGACACAGGTAAAGTGATACTTCCGTGACAGGCGACTATTCCTGGTTATATAGCCAAAGGTGTTTAAAAGCAAGGTATTAGTATACTTCATTGCACTCGTTGTAATCGACATTCTTCGAAGAAGTATTTGTTACTATACTACAGAATGGTTTGTTACGAATTGGTTTCCTCCTAGATAAAGCATTCTTATCAACCATCTGGATTGTACTCAGAGATTGTACATACATTGTTCTCATTTTAAACCGACACCCTTCTTATCTCAAAAATTATTTTACTAAAACGACATAAGGATTTGTAACCAGTTTATTTTCTCGTTATTGAAAACACCTTGATTTACGCATTTGTACATTTGCTTGATAGTACAAAGGATGTAGGGAAGCATGGATTATTATTATTATGTATACTCATTATAAGCACACGTGATACAAAATGAATTATTATCAACAGACATTCTTAGGAAATACGCATGCTTCGTTAAGACTCCGAAAAACCATCGACAAGAAAAAAGACCTATTCTAATAAAATCTTATCCACTGACAAACGCACAGTAACAAATGACATAAGTAATTATCTATTTTATACATTTCTCTGCTGACAACGTGCATCATAAGGTATGACGGCAGTATTAGTCCATAAAGAATAAGATGTGAATTGTCTTAGATTTGAGCTATTTGATTCTAAGCTTATTCAAAATGTTGTCCTTATTTGGGTTCAGAGCGCACGGAATATCGACGATATATTTTCAACTCGGCTCTGATTCAGGAATTTGATTTATGTGAAATCCGTTTTAACCGCGTCAATAAGAACAATTAATTTAAGGTTTTTTTGGACGCAGATATTGTCTTTCATAAGATTCGAGTTTCGATGAATATGAACTAATGAGTTTGAGATGTCAATAGCTATTACTTCCAAAGTAAACAAAATTTAAAGACCTTGATAGAGATTCTTCCTAAAACCTATTAGTTTCTTATCTTTGCCATTTTTGCTGTGATCGGTTAATTCTATAAACAAACGATATTTCCAGGGTTTGAGTAACAGGGCAGTAACGTAGTTTTGGTTCCTTGGAGGGACACGCGAGGTCACTGTAATGTAATGAAATGTTTTATCCTCTGAAGATGATATATTGTTTTACATAAAGCAGCATCATATGGGGAAATTTGCAAAACACAATTTAAAAAGAAGGTGGGTTAAAAAGTAAATGAGAAATTCCACATTTTTATATGCTTTTCAAACCTGAAACGTTTCTCTAAGCTTGAAGGATCTATAACCCAAGGAAAGTCAATTGAATTCGATTTATTTGAGGGCTATCCCACTCCATACCACTTGCATGTTACAGACAGGCAGGTCGAGAGGATGGTCAAATGTGACACCCATTCTCTCCCCACAGAGGCAGATCCAGTCATGAAATGTTGATATTATATTACGCCGCTATCCGTGGGTTCCGGCAGTGTCCCCTGGCGGAAAAAAATGCACAACAATCAATCTGAATTTCTTTATCAAATGTCAACTTTTCTCGCATGGAAAGGGTGGTTCATATCACAATGCTTTTTCATTGATTCAGTAGCCAAAATGATGATTTTAGAGCAGCGTCGCTGATTGCACAACTAACTTTGATTGTCTCCAATCAGGCATCCCATCCCATTCTATCCCACAAAGTCGATGTAAGAGAACAGAGGCTGTATCAACATTTCATGACTCGGTCTTCCTCTGTGGGGAGAGAATGAAGCACCCTTGGTTGGTATGGTAATGATTAGAATCCCGTCATGTATACTCTATTTTCCTGTTCAAAGTGTCTTTTAGGTCAACTTAATCATGCCGGTTCTGGATGCCAGCTTATAATTGGCTCAACATCGTATCAAAATTTCAAACTTTAAGAGTTTATTCTGCTTCAATGGAATACCAAATATACATACATGTACCTTAAAGGGACATTAGCACGTTTATAGGGGGTATATAAGGTGATGTCAGGAAAATTAAAATTAATGGTTCCAATTGAAAGACAATGTATTTATACGAAATAGAGCAGTAATAATTCAAATATATAACGTAAAGTTTAGCCATGCGATTCCTTTTTCTTACACAATATGAATTAAAGGTGTTCACACAAAATGGCCGCCAATGGATTTTATGGGAATTTTCATACTTTGTCCTCTGACTATGGAAGATTGGCTTGTGTAATGAGATTTTTGACACTGTCAAAATAATACATTTAGCATTAACTTACAATTATCAGTGAAATTTTTAAAATATAAAATTATAAAAAAACTTGCTACTGCCCCTTTAAAGAGCCACTCCGCTCAGTTGATTTTTGGTCACATATGAAAACTTTGTAAACTTTATAAAAAAAGTATCGACTGTTACAGGAAAGCATCATTTATGCTAAAAGGCATCGTATGATGACAACAAAAGTTTGAAATCGCGATTATGTTCGAAAACCGGACAATGACGAGCGCCAACCAGTCAAAAGTAATTTTGAAACTTATCAGTTAGAATAATGGCAGTTTCGAGATGATAATTTTTGATAGGTATTGTAACTAGTATCCATGTAACTTGGACGTGTGAATTTGCCTTTTGCATTCATATATGACTGTTTTTCGATTTTCATTGAAACAGTAATGTTTAGTATAAGTGCCATTTTGGGATAAATGTGTGAGGTTTTTATTTATTTTTATGATTTGGGCAATATACATTCGTATCAAAGCAAACTGATGATATTACCCATATGGGAGGACGGACACAGGGTAGTATTTTTCCTTTAAGTCCCTAGGGAGTTACACCTTTTCCTGTCTTTTGATTGGTTGTTGTGTACCAATCAAATTAAACGTTGTGCCGGAACTATTTCAATCATCTTTAAAACTTATATTGTTTTCCCTGATTCTAAATCTAAACATGTTGAATTTATTCCATGTTGTTACCATCTGCCAATTTTGTGGCGACGCAAATGATGTTTGATGAGTCAGTCAAATTGTCCGAAAGTATAGAAATTATCGATCAACAAATAACTTTGTTGTCGCGTAAAGCTTTCGGCCGTGTAGAATGCGACGGGTTTCGTTCGATTGTAATGACGTCATAGTCACGAGCGGCTATGACGTCACAGTACTTACGGCGACGTCATAGGAATTTCAGTTTGCTCCGATTTGTATTTTGTTACCGTAGGACATCGCCGGTCACTTTTAATCAATATATAACTTGAAATGACGGCTCGATAAAACGAAACTTTAAACACCAACTAGATTTAAGTTTAATTGTATATGACATTTCGCAAGGGATAATTAGCCGTGCGTAGGCATATCGGGAGTAAAGCAACGGCAAACGCGAATGAATTTGAAGATTGACTCCTAGTGAAATCCTCTATAGACAAAACTCAAGAATCTTAGTTTTTACCGTATAGAATTATATGGGAAATAGAAACAATTAATAACCAACTTGTGACGGGGAATGGCAGATTATCTTTCCCTCGTTAGATTAATTGTGTAATGCTTTCGCCAAGGATCGAGAATTACGAAATTAATATAACTTTCATATTTTCAAATTTTCACTTATAATTGTACGTTAATGCTCAATGTATTATTTTGATAGTGTCAAAAATCTCATAACATCAACCAATCATCCATAGTCAGAGAACAAATTATAACGATTCACATTAAATCCATTGACTGCCATTTTTATGTGAACACCTTTAATTCATTTTGTGTAAGAAAAATGTATCGCATGGCTGTACTAAACATCATATATTTGATTTAATACTGCTTCATTTAGTTAAGATACATTGTCTTTCATTTGGAACCACTTATTTTCATTTTCCTGACATCACCTTATATTCCCCCTCAAAACGTGCTACTGTCCCTTTAATGGTATTAATGACTTGCCACATATGTTTTGATGGATTCATTATTTGCCATCATTACTTCGTAAAGATAGTGAAATACAACTCGGTTTTCATGATCCCAGAAGCCGTAATTTAATAGCAACTCAACTCACACACAACATAAAACTTTGACTTCATACATATTAGCTTCCTGGTTTCATTTGGTAAATAATTCATATGTAAGTTGAAAACCTTTGCAATAAACTTTCCCCGTTAGTGTTGATAAACCTTTGTCTAAGGTCATTAATTCCATTTTAATAAGTTTATGTTCTGCTAGGTTCAAATATACATTTAACTGAATCATATCAATGTACGCTTTCGCAGTGTCTCTAGATCGTGCTTGCAATCGAGTGTCATATAATGGCAATGTAATCCTTAGTCTGTCTAACCCTAAAATATTAAATTAAAGTTAATACAGAATATTTTACAACCGATTGAAGATGAGACTCAACTTTGCAGTTTAAAGGTCTCAAGATAAATGTACATATCGAGCGATACCTCAAATTTGATAAGCTTAAAAAAAACAGGAGTATCATGTATTGCCAAATTTAAGTATAAGTTATCGAAATACATTTTTAAAACTTAAAAAATACATTTATATGTATAAAAAAATGAAGGGTTAAATAAGAAATTTCAGATATATAAAATGACTAGAAAATTTATCTGTTTTTAGAATATAATTAATTTAATTTAATGAATGTGATTTCTGAAACAGAGCAAGTTAAATTTCGCATTTGTACGCGTAAAGAACAAATACAGTTTGTTATTGTGTCATATGTTGGTTACATAAATAAATAATAATAATTTGATCCGTCTATCTACTCAAGAAACAGCACATTAGATTCGAGAAAAGGTGTTCCTTACCATATATTTAGTCGTAAAAACGATGATTACAAACACAATCTTAGCTCACGCTTTTATTGTGACAGCCAATGAAAGCGGGCGATTGCATGTACGTGTTACTCCGATTGAGACGGTATGATCGTTCTTTTGTTTAAATTTGATGTGAGTACGTTGTTATAAAAATCCGATAGATAGTGCAAATTGTAGCTGAATAATTATTCTACATCATGAATTCTGTGTAGACATGTGCGTTTTGCGAAAATACGTTTTTTACATTTCTGAAGTTTTCCTCCTTACAAAGTCAAATAAGTGTCTCTGGATTTGTTATCCTATTTTCTTTTGTAGTATTTCGATTTTTTGTGCAATAAGAGGCAACGGTACGAAAAAACGTAAAACCACCCCACCCCCCCCCCCCCCCCTGTTTTGACCCCGATTTCTAACCAACTGTGTACGTCTGCGAGAGAGTTGTCTTGGTTATCTCCCCTGTCTGGTTATCGCTATTACAAATAGCAGTTAGTTCTGCAGCAAATACTGAAATGTGATCTTGGAGTCGGAACGATTCTTGTTTCAAGGATGGTGTATAGAAAGCTACTCCCACGTGTCCTGTAGCTGGATCTTTAGAGGCATCTGTTTATAATATGGGTGAACCCATGATAGTTTGTGCTTAAGCTTTTATAATGTTAGGACTGATTTGTTATTTACAATTGAGGCCAAATCTATTAATTGATGGTTTGATTAGGCACCATGTTTTTATTCTGTTTACAAAAGGGATTACCTCCCTTGATGCAGTGCATCGTACGATATAGTTGTTATAATTATCTTGTCATGGTTCCTAGTTGGAGTGTAAATGTACGAAAAGAACATGTCGTATTTACATGTACATATGTAAATGTGAACATAATGCGTTTATTGCTGTTATTTGTGAAATTCTTTTTTTTAAACATAACATTGTATAGTGTTTCGTGTATGTATTTCAATGTGTCTATTTGTCTAAACTACAAGGCAATAAACATACACCCGTTACCCGAGTTTGGATTGTGTATTCCCCCAATCACACCCGTAACATTTATATCTATGTAGCCATTTATCAGCATTTATAATTAGCATTCGAGCATGCGTTTGACATGCGATACAAAGTATTTTTCAATAATAAATTTTTAACAATCCCATTTATTTAAGAAATAGAAGACGAGTTGGTGTATATATATCGTTGAATAAAACATAGCAGGGAGCATAAAACACGAATGGCGCAGCCCTGACGATAGATCTACAACAACGAGTTTTATATTTCTTATATGAGATACCCATAACAATTACTCGCTTTTTATATTAAATCAGTTGACAATTATGGTAATTTTAAAAAGGACATTTTGAAAATAATGATCCCTCACTTCGTAGAACATATTCAGTAGCATTGGACGAGTCCATCATTTTGTATAAGGGTGGGTGCTCAAATGATAACAATATCGAATGAATTGAACACTCTATGTGAATTGTATTTATTTTGAACATATATAATTAAATATTTGCACAAAGTATCTATTCTCAATTGAGATTTGGTTTCGAATCGACAGACGTCGAGTCAGCCATGATGGACAAATAGATGGCCCCTCAAGTTTGATCAGTGGTCTTGACAATTATGACGTCATAATGTTCTAATAACTGAAATGACGTCATTAATCTCGCGCATGGTTGTATCGTCAAATAAAGCACATCGTCGGTCCCATTGTCGGCCATTTTTTTCATGCGGTGGCTATCTTGTATTTCTGCTTAGGTTACGCTTACCTCCGCACCGCATCTTTCAACCTTAAAAGGCAACTTCATCTATTGAACGTGTTGTTTGAGAAGGAAGTGCCGATTGTTTCTATAAATATGATTTTAACCCTTATAGTGCCCCAGGACCATATATGTGCCCCTCCCCCCAAACTCCCCATAATGCCGCAGGACCATATATGGTCCCTAGCCATAACCCAATATACAGCCTGGGCTGTTGAAAAAATCCTGCACCGATTCAAGTTTACAGTCATTTTTTTAGAATCTATATAAACATAGCTTCAATTTGGTACCACGTTTGCAATATAGAACACAATATTAACAGAGATATCATGCTTTTCACTAAATAATTCTATCGAGACACATATGGTCCCTGGGCATGGCCATTGGGGGTAGTTTTCTACAATGCAAATGAAAAATTATATCAATCAATTGAAGTTCACACCTATTTTTAAATAACAAAGTCATCAATGTGATACCACTTTTACACTATTTGGCCAGATATTGACAGAGATATTAAGTTTTTAACAAAATACAATGATAAGGACACATATGGTCCATGACCATGGCCGATAGGGGTTAATTCACTTCAATGCATGGGTAAAAATATCTCAACCAATTCTAATTGAAACCCACATTTTCAGAATCACTGTCAAATTAGATTTGATCTGATACCACTTTTGTACTACAAAACCTGATATTAACAGAGAAATTTGGTTTTATAAAAATACCTATTTGGGACACATATGGTCCTTGGGCATGGCCGATGGGGTTAATTTTCTCAAATACTTGTGTAAATAATTCACCAGCATAACAGACAAAATTTAATGAAACAGGAAAAATCCCAAGTATTACCAAAATCTACAGTATCTCTAGTTTTGAAATCACATATTGACAATGGAAAATGCATTCTGATAATTAATGAACCGACTTAATTAATTATTACTTTTGATTTGGTAAAAATGGCCATCATTCCTTGACTAAGGAAAATTACTATGATCCATTACTTGCTCCTAGATTTCTTTTTCAAATGTAAATTCTTGACAAAACATACTATATGGGTACTGAAATCGATATCATACACGAATATGGCAATCAATTAGCAATAATATGCAGCAGACCTTTCCAGAAGTATTTGGCAAACCAGCATACGTCACTGCCAGCTCTTGAATGGAAATAAACAAAATGGCCAGTCAAACTGGCAGCGGACAGAGTACATCTGATTCTAATTTGGATATTTTGTTACACCCACGATGTTTCGAGAAATGTAATGACTGATACATTTTCTACAGTTGATAAACGATGTACAGGTCATGCGCATCATTTGAATTATCGTCAATCCAAAAATTGCGGGGCCGCATAGTAAAACAGTCCAACACTTCGGGTCACAGACAAATCTGATCGGTACAAAAAAGTTTCAAAACGATTCGCGACCTGACAGCCCATTTACATCGAACAAATAAGTAACGTTACCTGAAAATACCATCGAAAGATAGCATTTTAATTTTTGTTTATGTATGAGTCCATGATTTCATGAGTTGATGAGTGCAAGATTGCAAAACGTATAATTTTAAAATGTAGTACACGTTGCATTGCGCGGCTGTTTTGTTGACAGAATGGCGGTGACATTGTAGATACCACTTTCGTGAGATCTTATTTCTATTAGCTAATTTGGTACGGACGTCTGTTGGTTTAAGTGAAACGAAAGAGTACATCACATTACCATTTTGATATTTGTGTTTGCCTCGAAATGTGCTAAATATAGAATAAAATTTAACGGATTGCACAGGTCATTTCCATAGCGTTAATTACTTTGGATAAATATATTTTAACCATGATTTTTTTCCTATGTAAATAACAATCATTATGTCAAGATAGTGTCATTCATATGTCATTGTCATATATTTTGTATTTCAAACTTGGAGGATGATTTTAATCGATTTATTTGAGGAATAAACAAGCCAAGGATTACGAGAGTTTGTTTCAACTTCAAATCGAACCTTCATTCTGGCGCGGAACAATCACCTGTCGTCTGGTGAACAGCACGAGACACGCGAGTCGTGACGTCTTCGCATGTTCTGCCGTCATATCCGGTCTACTTTGCTCGTGACCATTAGCGCTATTTATAGTACGGGAAATCCCTTGTTGCCGAAATAAAAAACATATTTTTAAAATCCTTTTGATTACAATTACAGTGACCTTGGCAATAAAAATCTAGATGATGACGGCTGACTCTTGTCATGTCGAGCTTTGGTTTTGCTGTCTTTCTCATTGAATTTGACATTTTCTTATATTTATCAAAGCCATATATATATCTTAATTTATATGATACGCTTACAAAAATACTGAACAGGAATACAATGAAGTGGCATTCTGGAAATTATGTCTGAAATTTATCAGATGGAAAGTGATTATACAGTATTCCTTGAATCTTTCAAATGAAAAAAAAAACAGTGATCAGGGCGCATGTTTTCAATTTATAAGGGCCATCGCACATTTCCTATTGTAGGCCTTTAATAAATATCAACATGCATGTTTATTGAAAAAAATACATTAATATAAAAAAAATTCTGTATACATCCTCGATTTTTATTATATTTTATTCTATTTTCTCTAATTATTCAATCCCATTTTAACAATCTATTTTTTTCATTTGAATTATTTCGTCCAACTGATAAAGAGTTTTTACGATATTTTAATTTAAAAATTATGCAAAATTAAGGGGTATCTAGTCTCAATATGATTAAATTGATTAATTTCTTGAAATATATTAAGAACATAGTATTTTTATTTGTCATTGATTGTGAATTTATGAATGAATCCCTGGATGCAATACAACATCTGATATAATAGAGAATGTGAAACAAATTGTGTGCTTATAAAAATTTGATCAAAAAAAAAAAGTTACTGGTTTTTTCACCAATATAATCTCAAAATTGAAACCCATTGTTCGCGTGGCCAGTAACAGACGACGCTGAAGAGCGTCAATGTTGGCTTTCGAAAACCTTGATAGAGACGAAGAACATTATAGATAAAAGTGTTGCTTGATAAATTTTAGGCACCCGAGAAATTTAAAGAGTAAACACTGAAGTACGACAACCTTCCCACCATATTTAATGCGCGAATTTCATCGTGCATAAAGCCGCGAGTGGACGACCCGTCAGTCGGCCGTTTTATCTTTAAATGTTTTAGTCATTTTCTTCCATGTCAAGTAAAGACATTATATCCAGTTGATCGTATATATAGTTTGCAACCAATAGTTTGCTTATGAATTCTAATTTGATAATCTGTACTTTTTCATCGTTTTAGTTTATTGTACAACAATATATATTGAGTTGTTTATGCGCTTGCAAAAATGCGACTCAAATCATAATTCTGTCTGCTTGAAACTGCTTTTGTTTTCGACCTTGTGATAGCAACATAATTTCAGCTCTAATGTTTCCTAAAGATATATCATTTACAAGATCGAATCCATAACTTTCTGTGGATGGAAATTCAGTCATGTGCACCGGCTGTGGAACAATTGCAAGGACTTTGCGTGCACCGTACATTTACTGCACTTAGTTTGTCTATGACGTCACGGCGAACAATGTTCAACAAATGAAAACAAAAAGATAACTTGTATTATTTCGTGAACAATCGGTCGCATGTAGGAAGTAAACACATCAACGTGATCACTGAAATCCGCTTTCTTGATAAATGACAATTTAATTACTTTGTAGATAACGGCAATTTAATTACAATCGATGAAACAAGGGTATGCTAACGTTCCTCGGCTGAAGATTTGCATGAAAAACGTCTCTGAAGTTTATAATTAGATTAAATTCATTTTTATTGTTGTCACTTATGATTTAAAATTACATTGATTGAATGGAAAACAACTCAGCTTTCTTCACTTAAAATTTCATGAATTTCCGAACATAGATAACGCCTCAGGGACATTTTTTGTCAAGGTTGACCAAAATCTCGAGTGTACTCCAAAAGTTAGCGGCACTGCGTGAGCGCATAGCGTCAAAGGCCGGGCACTATAAGGGTTAAAGCTAGACAATTCGTTCTTATAGTCAACGTTTCATTTCACGTTATGTTATGCACAGCAATGACAAAAAGGGAAATCACTCTTTTTTCAACAGTACAGATTCTTGTACAAAACTGATGTTACATTTGTTCACTATCTAAATGGCATTTATCTCTAATACATTCAGCGTTGGGAGCTGTGCCAATCAACATCTATCAGAGGGGTAATGAGTGTGACAACAGCTTAACTAGCGCTTGTTGGACCTCCATTTTTGTGGATGGGTAAATAGGCGAGTTGATTACTGCTGGTATGGCCATTGCTCTGAGAGTGTGGGTTCGAATCCTGCATGGGACTCGGCACGATAAAGTTCACGAATCTGTTCTATTGAAGATAGTTTGATCCCAAATATAGCGATGTTACATAATCCTGAAATGTCGAATAACAGAGATGTTTTAAAGATGCAAAATGTATAACAACTCAGTTGTAATTGTTAAGTAAAGCTTTTATTGTTAGTCTTTAATACCCGATTTACCGGATTAAAACCTTCATTGTTGGAAATGTAACATAATTAGTGTTAAGCGCCATTTTATGAAATCTAATGAAAGTATGACACTATTTTTATGCATACAAAACGCAGATACGTTCAGAGATAAGATCATAATCCATTGAGATCATATATCTTGAATCACTTAAAAACTCAATTTCGACCACACGTACTGCATTACATAACAGAAACCGATGATGTAAAGGATATCATAAGGACAGAAATCGTCATCGATCTTTGACTCCTAGCTCGGTTACGACGTAAATAGCTAATATGATCAAACCAATAATCTCTTAACAAGTGCCGATTGATTGGTAATCTAATCCTGTCATTAGTAGTTTTTCGCAATACTTATCAAAGATGCATAGATGTCAATTAGAGTGTTTATGTCCTAACACAGATCCATCGATTGCCTGCGTGGTTATATTTCTCATGTCAATAGCTCGTCTTGAGATGCAATTAAATGTCGACTTAACGTATTAGGCGTTTTGGGCAGATTGCTGGGGGCTAATATTGACTCATTTAGAGGAAAACAGAATGCTATCAAAAGCAAATTATTAACGAGTTTCAAGCTTCGAAACTAAACAAGTCCTTCGTATCAACAAAAGCTCATATGCTGCCCAAACAAAGAATAATGATTATATTTCATTGTACATATTTGAATGTGTACTTGAAAAATAATTGTTGCATATTCAAATCATTCCACACAAATACTCCTTCTAAATTAAGCCAGCTCTCTGCATTTATTTTATTGCAAGAACCGTGTTTTAAAGTCTTTATTGATGTGTTATGGATATGCTGGTCACTTTCGCACTATGAGGAATTGATATACAATAATGGGGTTTCAATCAAGATTAACAATACATTACTTTGATTTTAAGTTATCTAAATTTAGGTATAGATTTTCCTATTATTATTCCGGCGACGAAAACCCTTGTGATGTTGCCGGAGTGACAAATACATAACTTCGTTTTGGATCTGAAGTACGATGAATATATATGTTAACTCTGATAAGCACTGAATCACGTTTTTCACCAGGGACAAAAATTATATCTTGATATTATTGCAAGACAATCTGTTGCAAACTATTCACCCAAGGGCCTATTTTGAACAACCGTGAAATATGCGTCCCAGAAGTTTATTTAATAACCTCGTTTTGAAAAGAACATTAAATAGAAGAATGTAATTGTTCATAACAGAATAAATATAAATCGGTTTACTATGAGATCTCTGATAACGAATGCGCAAGCTAATTTTGAAATATATATATATCATTTCCTTTCTTAACTACATGCTTTAGAACACAACCTATGATATGTCAAATCGATAAGGTAAGATATGTGCCCAATTCCAAACACATATTCAAATCGCATTTCTATTTTAGCCAACGTTCCTTGGTCGTCAATTAAGAGCTAAATTCTGACCTTTATCAAACGCTCAGATTTTAAGTGACATTGAGTTGTGACTGGGTATAGAAATAAGACCAGCTTTTCCGTGGACTTTTCCTGGATAATGAATACGATCTTTCAATAGAAGCCGAAAATGGAATCAACGGGCAAGGCTCCTTTGAATTTAGAAGAATGCTAAACGAGTCAATAATGGAACATATTGTGATCGGTTGGCAAAGCGAAAATGACAATTTGCAGTGAAGCATTCGCGCCAAACCGAAACTATCTCAATCACTAAGCATTAAGCATGAAATATCTGTAAGTGATTTTCAGGATTGCAAATTGATTTGTGGATTCATATTAAACCTGTTGGCAGCCAATCACTGAATGAGGTGAAACATGGGTAATTTTATACACTGGCATTAATATAAGCCGCAAGTTTAGATTCGGGGTTTGCTACAAGGAAGTTGGAATGTGTCTGATTGATCGACGTTTTATCACATGTGTCGCTTAGAAACCGTGTAAGACATAACCTTGCTATTTGGCCGAACAAGAAACCTATTGCTATGTTTAAAAATGGTCTGTAGGCACAGATGCGCTCGGACGCTTATAAAACTGTCTTTTATAGAATTTATTCCAACAAATATAGAAATGACTCCAGTATATAATTCTGAATTTTCCATAATAAAAAAGTTGACAAGGATGTGTTCCTTTTTGACAATTATGGACATTATTTTTTTTCTGAAAAAGAATAATTTTGACTATGTCAGTTTTATAAGTCGTTCTGCTGAATACTAAATTTGTTCAACTATTGTTAAGAAACTGTTTTCTCGTTCAGGCGAATAATATCTATCTTAATGTTTTCATCAACCAAAAATTCAGCACATGGACAGGTACCTTCCTCGATGGCAAAGAAACGTCGTTTGAAAAAGGTAAAGACGTTGTTATGCATACTATTGTCTTGTATCAATTGTATGAAGCAATACTGGAGAGCTGATGTAACTCTTGATCACTTCAGAGGAAAGTTGGGCACTGATTTTACTTCTACTCTATGTCATTTTGAGGGCAGATGTATTTTGTAAGGATATACAAGTATTGTAGGTACATATATGAAAGTCGGGCTGCATTGTTTCATATCATTGTCTGGTTCAATAACTTTTTATTTTTTATCTTCGACATTCAACAAAATAATTCTTGTGTATTTTGATATACTTGACCAAAGAACGATAAAAAGATAAGAATTTAATTGTCAAAGAATCCACATCATCGATCAGGTGTATGAGTAATGCACATTGCATTTTATTTTGTTGTCATTCACAAATACTGATACATGTACCTGATTCTCTTTGCAAACGTTTAACGGTGTATATCTGAATTTTAACTTCACCTCATGAGGCGCTGTTGTGTCACATTTTAAAGAATATCAAGATCCAAGAAAAAACACATATAACGTTTCTGAAAGGTTGCTCTGTCTCAACCCGAGCATAAGCAAATATTTCAGATAGTCTTTTACATTTAGTAGACAAATATCTATAAGTGTGTTTATGAGTATTATTAATATTCAATTACATGAATATTTTACAAGACTGAAAAGATTAACTTTTTTCATTATATTTCAACTTCCGTTCTACACATTGGTATCTTCAAAATTAAAAGAAAAAAAGACGTTCCCATTAACCTCAACAGTCAATTACTGGATCAGCAAATCGCATCAACCTGTCAACAAAAACGAAAGTTACAGAGAACAAAATTGTAAGTTTATTTTCTCCAACAAATGCTTTATTCCATTGTGATACATTTATTAATCTCTCTCAGGTATGAATATGTAATAAAAGTGCATTTCACATTGGTTAAAACGCTCGTTGCTTTTAATTTCATGCTTTTGATTTCGTAACTTAATTTCATATTGATACACTTTGCTGGTTTAATGTGTCCTGACTGAACAATACCGATAATACATGTACAATCCTGTTTAAGGCATTGGTATTGGACTTCCCAATTAATAATATCCGTTCAGTTTTAGTTTGTTGATGCTAAATGTCATAAAACACTTTTATTCGTTTTTTGTGTGTTTCGAATCACGTTGAAAAGAATACTTGTTGGTCCCCTCCTTAATAAAACACTGTATTGCTATGTATATCTTTGTATTACATTAAATGTGTTCGTGATTTTGTAATTTCAATCTATCTCATGAACCATGTACAGAGTATGCATAAGTGACATTACCAGAGACATGAGACAATTGATTTGATTCTGTATTATCAGTGTATTTGCTAATGGAAACAGAACACTACAAATCTATTAACAAAAATTAAAGCCAAATGCATTTTCAACTCTTCACTCTCAGCAGTTTTGTCCTAAAAGTGTATGCATTAATGGATTAATTAAAATGAAATTATCTGGTAAATATAAAGATATTTAAAGATATATTTTTGTGATGGTTAAAAACATTAGATTTATTTAAATGAGGACAACACGTTATTTCGATTTGACTTAAATTCAGAAAAATAAGAAGAATATATTCAATAAAATGGTCGTATAATAGAGAAAAAGTATTTTCCTCTACACTGTCATCAGTGATGTCCTACCTTAATAAGAAAGTCAACTTCCTTCAGCTGAATTAACAAAACTATTTCAAGCAATTATTTCATTCAAACTAGTGCCATGTTCAATGCATCATATTTCTCTTAGATATTAAGTAAATTTGAACAGCTGTAGTGTGTACTTACTTTTGCCTGAGGGTTCATTTCACAGTTACTCATGTTAACCTTTCGTTAACCGTAGTTACATGTATACATGAAAACGGAGTGACAACAGTTTATCAACTGTTTAATATGAATTAGCAAGCTTGACGTGTCTCTCGATGCCAATGATCATATGATCATATTTCCCTTTTCCATTTTGACAGTCGTGTTTATTTTCCCTATTTCATGAATTCGATTTTGCAGTAGCAAAGGTGATCATTATTAACTGAATAAAAATCCGATTCATTTAGGTTTTTCATCTTTAGAGTTCTATCTGTCTCCAAAATGCAAATTTTAAGTAGTTGATGAAAAGTATTTCTAATATTTTAAAATAATTATCGGGGATGATAACTATTGGACACACAAAAACCATGTTTTTGTGATGTCAAAAAAGGTTAATTTTCTTCAATGAAGGCTGGGTGATTATATTCTAGAAGTTTCAATATGAATAAGCAATCTTTTTGTCTCTCTTGATGCCAATGATCATATGACAGCAGATCATTTTAAGGTACTCCAATGAGTCATGTTTATCATACCCTTATCTTATACTCGTTTTCGTTGTCACCAATTAAAAAAAATATGATATTATCAAAGTCATTTACTGACTAAAAATCCAATTCTGTTATGCTTATCATCTTAGTGAAATGCTTTTTCCAGTTTTTAAATTATGAATAGAAAAAAACAACATTTATTTATTATATCGAAAGAGGATTAATTTTCTTCAATGAATAAAACTATATCTTGATAAGAGTGCAAAAGTATTTTAAAACTTGTATCTAGAGTGTAAGAACTTTCGATCAAAGGCTACATGTACCAGATGACATTTCATATATTTCAGTTTGTGACTTTCTTATGATAATTACCACATTGCGCTGAAGTAATATGTAAGGTTGCTGAGATTGCATGATACTTTAAGTTGTTGCTAAACTTTACAACAACTTCATTGTCAGCACTTAAGAAAGCTTGTACAAATGAACTTTTATCTAGGATAGGGCAGAAGACGTTTACTTTTTTAAAGAAAGCTGCATAATGTCTGCAATAGAGATAAAAAACTTTTGAGATTGGATATTGTATATTCGCCTTTATAGGGGAAGTAGCACGTGTTTGCACAATTTTGTATTTTCAAATTTTCACTGATAGTTGTACGTGAATGCTTAATGTATTATGTTGATAGTATACAAAATCTCATTTCGCAAACCAATTATCCATAGTGAGAGAACAAATTATGAAGGTTCACATAAAGTCCGTTGGCATTTTTGTGTGAACACCTTTAATTCATTTTGTGTAAGAAAAAGGAAACGCATGTCAGAACTTTATAATATTTATTGGATTTATTGTGGCTTTATTTAGTTTAAATAAATACATTGTCTTTCAATTGGAACCATTGATCTTCATTTTCCTGACATCACATTATATTCCCCTTAAAAACGTGCTACTTCCCTTTTAAATATCAGTTCACAATTATATAATAATAATAATAATAGTTTATTTCGTTTTTAGGCCATCGGCCCATGTACATCATTTTACACACATAAACATTTTACAAGTGACAGGTAATACGTTATGGCAGTGACAGGCAGTGTTTCACATATTTTGCTACATTTAGGATAATATCATGATTTTTACTTGATACAAGCACTTTATAGGAATAAAATGTAGGATTTACAAAATATCTTTGTGGTATATATTTACTTCTTATCAAATCATACTTAGGGCAGATAAACAAAAAATGTACAACATCTTCAACTGCATTATAATTACAATTCTTACAGATACACATATATTTATCTAAACCTTGTCGTCGACCAATAGTTGTTTGAATAGGCAGTTCATCTAATCTTAGCAAGCAAAAATATCTCTTTAATTCCCTATTTCTAATATTCATAATATAATATTCTGTATCAAAAACTGATTTTATCTGAAGATAATAGCTTAACCGATCAGAAGAACGTATGTTACTGAAAATTACTTGTATATTACAATCACATAAGCGTTCCCTAAAAAACTTGAAAAACATATCAATATTGCCAATATCTTGAAAAAACCACACATCACCGAATCCGGAACTAAAAAGTAATTGTCTAACATAGGTTGCCCACGTTGTTCTGCCAGATTCATCTAGTCTCTTCATCAAAAGATAACTTTGCCTAGGATATCTACTATTTTCCATCCTCAAAAGTTTACACCAATACTTCACACATTTAACATGATAATCTACATATAACTGATGTCTACCACACTCTGCTAAGATAACATTGCTAGAATTATATTTACTTACACCTAACACAAACTTACAATAATTACTATAAAATGATTCAAGAACTGAATATCTTTGAAATCCCCAAACTTCGGCACCATACAATATCACTGGTTTGATTTTAATGTCAAACAGTTTAAACACAATATTTGCTGGCAGTCCTTGGAACTTAAATAGTAATTGTTTAATGAAAAATAGAGCCTTATTGCCTTTAATTGATAAAGTATCTATACATTTTGACCAACATAATCTATTGGAAAACAAAATTAATAACATTTGTGTGAATCTTTTATAATGTAAAAAAGGGCACAAAGAAAGCCAAATTCACCATCCTTGAATAGAAACTTTTGTTTTAAATTTTAACTATTTCAAGAAAATGCAGGCATCATATGATTTGCAAAACAATATGTTTTGATCAATAAGAAAAGTATTAAAACGAAAGTTCAAGCTATTCAATGTCACATGAATCGATTTCCTTAACTTACTTCCTCCTGACATTTGGGTAATCGGGTTGAGCAATAAGATGTTTTCTCTGTACATGAATGAAGAAAACAATTCCTAATCGATATGTTCTGTGCTAAATTTTGATAAATGTTGCTAAAAATACAACGGATAGAAAAAAATAGTTTTAAAACTTTTGGTCATAACATTTTTAAATATGGATCATTAAGTAACTTTCCCTTAACTACTGGGTGATCGGTTTGAACAATATGATGTTTTCTCTCTATCTAAACATAACGTTAAAGTTGTTGCTAGATTTCAATTTTAAAATGTCAACTGATCATGATAAATCATTGTGATTTTTAAAAGTTATATTTGGTTTGTTTCGACAAGCTTTTCAAAACACTGTGATGCCAATAGGCGATCATATTAAGTACTTCTTTGTGTCTACTTGGCCGTGTATCGATAATTGATTCTGGAGTTTCATTAAATCGGTTTCAATGGCAGAGTAAACATACGAATTGTGTTTAAGGTTTTGCATTTGGCCATCCATTTATGTTCATGTACCTTTATGGTTAGAACTGAATTCCAAACTGTTATCAAAGCAGCCAGTAGCAAAACCATTGCGTGATGAAAATATATGAAAAGATCATATAATTAATAACAATATAAATATAATTACACTTAAATTTATGCTGTTGGAATTACTTCAACAAATTATTTTCAGTAACAAGTAATAGGTTTCTATCTATGACGATCTGAAGTATTGCATCTGCAAGTGAAACCAAGGAAAGATAAGTGTTTCCAGAAAACACAGTAAAGATATAATAAGCTCACATGATCAAACCGATAATCAATTGATTGGTAGTCTATGTCCGTCAATAGTAGTTTTTCTGTAAAGCTTATTATAAACACGTAGATATGAAATAGCATGATTATTTCATTACACATCATCATCGATTATATTTCTCATGTCATTAGCTCGTCTTGAGATGAAATTGAAAGTCGACGCAACGTATACATCCTTTTGGGCAGATCACTTTGGGCTAATATTGTTTCATTGAAAACGACTTATGGCACAAAGAGGAAAATTAAATGCTACCAATAGCAAATTATCACCAAGTTTCGAGATGCAAACTAAAACAAGTCATTCGTATCACCAAAAGCTCATGTGCTGCACAAACAATGACATGCTTATTACATTTTATCGAACATGTTTGAATGTGTACTTGGCTGCATATACACATTATTTCACACAAATACTCATTCCAAATATTGCCAATTTTAGCATTTACTTTCATGAGAGAACCATGATTATTGTTATCAAACAATGTGTTATCTTTTGTTGATTCATTCTTTTCTAAGCAAGTACCTTTCTCCCTATTAAGAATAAAAAAAGAGAACTGAGGATTCAATTAAGATTTAAAAATACATTACTTTAATTCAATTTTAGCTATAGTTGGGTATAAATTTCCCCCCAATTTCCGGGCGGATATAGCAAGGGTAGTTCTGGTGATGTTGCCTAAATGATGAATACAATTCTTTTTATTGGTTGTAAACTATGCCAACAGCTTGTGAAAAAGAAATGTTCTTCTCAAAGGTCGTTATTGAACTTACTTATCTTTACATCTCAAAACAAATACAAGCTTAAACGTATCCATATCAATTATCAATCTCTCCCAAAAACGGTTGTTCGGGTCATACAATGCAATGTGAGGATCTGTGTTAGAAAGATGATACTATAGGGTTACCCTAAACATTGGAAAACCAACTATATATCTTACTGAATGAGTTTGTTTCTCAATATATTGAACCTATTCGCCCTCTTGCAAGGCAAATTCTGATGAAAGTAGACTCTAATACTTGATTGAAGCAATCACATCCTTAATTGTTCACCAACATACATTGATACAATGTATGACTCTTTCAAAAATAAGTAACAATCACGAAAACACAGTACTCTTAGCTTACAATTTCGAATTTTCGTCTCATAGTCATGACAAATTGTAGACTTATGGAAGCTTTCTTCCTGGTTCATAATAAACAATTTATCAACTTAAACAATCACTGTCAATAGATATAAAATGTAAACACAAGGACTGTATTATAAAATTAAGTTCATAAACAGACAAAAAGCAGTTATGAACCTTAAGCTTAGAGTACATTGGAATTTAAGTTATTACTAGCTAAACTTATAACTACTTTAAAAGTACAATTGTTAGCAGAGACTTGAAATGTGAAATGCTCATACATCAAGATGTATTTAAATTGATTATATTACTCATAAATGGATCTCAGTATATTATTTCTATTCCTAATCATTCTATACCCTCTCATGTATCATCGGGACGACAAAAAACATGTCATTTGACAAATGTGTTACAAATAAAGAACAGAATAGCCAATTTATTCCAATTATGATACATACATTGTTGATAAAAGCAACTGAAATCTATTCGTTATACAATTGTATCTCCTTATTTACGACTTCTTAAAGCGTTCATAAAGGTTAAGCATTGTAATTTTTAATCAGAAAAAGAGATATTTTTAAAAATAATTTTATGAAGGATCAGAAAGTGTTTAACTTATAAAATGAACTATATGTTATCCTGGAATAAAACCAGACGAGACTTCAAAACCAATAGGCTGGTTTGTTTTCATGAATGTTGAGAAGACTCGTTACCTAATGGATATGCATATGTTTCTAACAAGTCAGTCATCCATCGATGAATTGTTAGCCCCACTTACAACTCTTCATCAGCCAATGACAATCCATAAAGGAATCACACGACATCGTGGCCTTGCCATTCATAGTGTCAACGTTGTAAACAAAAACTTGCGACTGTTGGATTCGATAGTTTAATAGGCGATAAACCTACTGTGTGTGCCATACTGGTTACGTTTAAAGTTTAATGTAAGACAAAATTAAGTTCATAGCAAAACAGAGTTTCGTTGAAAAGCTAAGCTGAAAACTGTTGGTGAACGTAGCGGCCGATCCATGTTAAGTTGATATCTGGTCCTACCTCATAAAATCATTCTTTCAGTGTCAATACTTAGGTGCATTCGACTATGTACTTTTAGGCACCTTAACAGAAGAGGTCATTTGAGTACATTAACCCAATTAGTGACAACATGCAAGTGCAGTGTTTTTCAGATTCATGGTGCACATTTTTCTGACGCCAGATGAAAGTGCTTGAAGCCCAAAAATTGCTCGTCCTACAAATAGGAAAAGATAAGAAATCAATCACTTTAGTCACCTCATAGGGTAGAGAAAGACCAAGCAGTAGAATTGGATGTTGTACAATGGTCGCTATAGGTGTTCATTGTTGCTAAAGTATCAAAATCATGTTGCGAATTCAACAAAATCACAGTCCTTCTTCTCAACAAATGATATGATATTCATCTCATATTCAAGGTCACAAAATATTTATTTCAGATTTGTCATGATGCCCAAACATTATTCTAGATCATCAATTAATTTTATTATGGCAAAGGAATGTAACACTACAATCTTTAACAAAGATTGCATCTTATTTCATTGCAGCACCGCAGAGCTTTCTTAATTTTGTTGTACCATAATGTGCAAGTCAACATCAAGAAGAGAAGGTTGATATTAAGAAAAGTGTAGTAATATTATTAGATTCCTTTGGGAACATTTAACCAATTTCAACCTCTTTATGTGCTAAAAGGTTCGATAGACATTACTTGAACCATGTCAATATCACATGCATTGTCAGTTTCCTGCTAAACACTTTCTTGAACATTTGAAAGGTATGGTTGGTTGAAAAAGTCATATCTATAAGAAATAGATGATCATATACACACCAAAAACATTAACCAACCCCCCCCCCCCCCCACCCAAAGTTTCGAACAAACACAAGTATTGACTATTTAAGGATCGGTAGGTAGCACCCTTGTCAAATGACATACATTATAGGATATGAAATGATTAAGAAGAGACAATACATTTAAAACCATTCATGAAATAGATAAAACTTCTTGATGTATGAGCACTTCACATATTAAGTCTCCCAAACCAATTGTACTTTTAAAGTTGTCATGAGTTTATCTTGACATAACTTGAGCTAAAATGTACTTAACCTTTAGGTTTATAATTGCTTGTCTTTATTCGATATTCGATGGTCATGTGAATGTAGATCATCGTTTTTGCTATTATTCGTTTTGAGATGTAAGATAAGTAAGTCCGATAAAGACCTTTGATATAGACACGTCTATTTCACAAGCTGTTGGCTCAGTTTAAAATCCAATCAAAGTCATGAATTTGTTACTTAGGCAATATCATAAGAACAACCCGAATGAAAACATTAATATAGCAAAGTTTAAATAAAGTATTGTATTGATAATATGAATTGAATCATCATTTACTTTTTTTGATTCTTCATAGGGAGTACTATAATAAGAACAGAAATACTAAAATTGGCTATATTTGGAAGGAGTATTTGTTTGGAATAATTCGAATATGCAGTCAATATTTGTCATGTACACATAAAAAATTTACAATAAAATGTAAAAAGCATTTAATTGCTTGTGCAGCATATGAGCTTTTGTTGATATGGAAGGACTTGGTTAGTTAAGAATCACCGAAAGTTGTTGAGAATTTGCTTTTGATAGCATTTTGTTTTCCTCAATGCGTCATAAACCGTTTTCAGTGAGTCAATATTAGCCCACGGTGACCGACCTAAAATGACTAATATGTTGAATCGACGTTTAACTGCATCTCAAGACGAGTTATTGACATGAGAAATATAATCAATGGCGCTGTGTAATGAAATAACCATGCTATTTCAGATTAGTGCAGTTTTGATAAGCTTTATACAAAAACTACTTTGAAAGGTATAGATTACCAAAAAATCGATTATTGTTTTGATCATATTTGCTATTTATGTCCTCACAGTGTTAATCATTAGTTTTACTTCCAGTTGCAATACTTATGATCGTCACAGAAACAGTCCAGAAACTTGCTACTAACCACAAATCTGTTGAAGTTATTTCAACAGTTATAGATTCATGTGTTAGTTATCATATGTTGTTATCAGTTGTATCCTTAACATTTTATCTAAAACTGTTGAATTATTCATATCGTTGTAAATGATATCATTGAATGTCTTTTCTTATCCTCATCAGTCAATGACTTTGCTACTGGCAACATTGATAGCAGATTGGAATTCAGTTCTAACAATAAATGTACATGGACATTAGTAGCCAAAAGCTAAAACCTGATCACCCTTTAAGAAATAACAAAAATCCTAAAGTATACTCTACCATTACAACTGACTATTTTCTAGAACTTCAATTCTTGCAACATGTTTAAGTACACACAAAGGATTTGTACTGAACGTGGTCGCCTATTAGCATCGCAATGTTGTGAAAAGCTTGTATAACTCTTAAAGATCAGATAAATCTGGCAGTGGAAAAAAAAATCTGGCAGTGGCTGATTTCAAATTTCAAAGGAATACCAAAATCCCAAATTCATTATGATGGAAACGATTTACCAAAGTATCTGCTAATTCATAGGTGTTGCCACCTCAAATTGTTTTTACAAAATATAGCCTTGAACGCCATCTTTGTTGCACACAACTAGATTTTCATTTAATTTTTTTCCGAACCAGTTACTTGTCGAACGCAA
This sequence comes from Steromphala cineraria, assembly GCA_916613615.1. Lineage (NCBI taxonomy): Eukaryota > Metazoa > Mollusca > Gastropoda > Trochida > Trochidae > Steromphala > Steromphala cineraria. Next base: position 60,809,167 of record OU744729.1, read on the forward strand.
ATTATAGTTTAAGTAGTAACAGTTACATGATATCCTAGGAAAATATGAGAATTACGATTAGGATTTATCCTACACAAATACTGATGACGTTACAAAAAGCGTGTTGCTTTGATATAATGTTATGCAAATTTGCAGAGGATACTGCACTTCTGACCTAGAATAAGTATTTTACTGTTGATTAATAAATGTAAATATGATATCAAACTTTTTACGAATTATTTTTCTCCTGAGTGTTGTATATCATGGGAAGAGCATGCAATGCTAACGGTGTATTTTAAAGGAAATCCGTTCATGTGGCATTAAATAGCTTAGAACGTTCGTTGTAATACTCCTGCGATTGGCAGAAAGAAATGGGTTGCAAATCATAAATAGTGCTCCATTCAAGGTGGTGAGTTTGACTTCTCATCTTGCCAATGTTATGCATGACTTTAAGTTCAAACAAATAATTTTATCTGTGAAGTTATATTTGAAAAAACAAATGTTAAATTTGTATCTGTTTGTCATCTTGATTTCAGATACTTTAAAACAAAGTTACGTAAACATTAGTATAGTTTTGTTTTCGTACTTCGCTGGTGAAAGTCTCCAATAGTTGACTAATTTACGAAAGGTCTCCAATAGTTTGTTGGACCGATGCCAAGAATGTTGCCATCGAAATCAATGCGCTCAAACGCAACTGCATGATTCCAGAGAAAAGTGATGAAATCCAAAAGTGCGTGCAAAACTAATGGCGACTTGGAGATAACCGACCAACAAGCATCGCAAAAATTTATTAAAGTTTAGAGGGACATGTGCACGGTTTATTCTAGGAAAGTAGAATTGTCTTACAAAAACGAAAATAAGGTATTTTAAACACAAGAAACTGGAAATAAAACGCCTGTTATGCGAAAAAATAAACAATCCTATCTAAAACAGTATTGAGAATGTACAATGCATATTACAAATAAGTTAAACAGACATATAAGTTTATTGATTTTTATTGAAACATTATAAAAGGACTAAAAACATAATCTTTATAAAAAGATGAATATATAGTTATTGATGGACATATGTCCTGATTATTGGATAAATGTTTCTTTTCAAGATAATTTTCTCCTGATATGAAATGCTTATGTAATGATACCGTTAAGTCGATAAACGATTATACTATTTATACCTAATAACGAGATTATATCATATATACTAAATTTATTTTGATATTATCTCCATCGAATGAATTTTAATCACCAAATTCGAATGTCTCTTAATGCCTTAACTAAATGCTAGGTATTCAATTATTACTTAGTAAATACTACATATGAATTCTTATGAAATTAATAATTATCTTTTAATTATTTTTTTAAAGGGGCAGTAACACGTTTTTTGATAACTGTAAGTTAATGTTAAATATATTATTTTGAGAGTGTCAAAAATCTCATTACACAAGCCAATCATCCATAGTCAGAGGACAAATATTAAGATTCACATGAAATCAATTGGCGGCCATTTTGTGTGAACACCTTTTATTCAGTTAGTGTAAGAAAAAGGAATCGCATGGCTAAACTTTACTTTATGTATTTTAATTATTACTGCTCCATTTAGTTTAAATACATTGTCTTTCAATTGGAACCATTAATTTACATTTTCCTGACTTCACCTTATATTCCCTCTAAAAACGTGCTACTGCCCCTTCAAATTAAGATGTTTCTCTGAATCATAATCATAACCAAAATGATAATTCAAAAATAGGATATAGTACACGCTATTTGTTTCGTATTTGTAAGTACGATTGGGGATGTTCTTGTTTCTTTTAATTTAAGTGTACTACTTCCAATTAAGGATATATATATAATTTTATATAAGCATTGTACCTATATCACTGTGGATAAGTAGATATCCATTTCCTCAATAGGATTATCCTTTCTTAGTTTTTATGTTTATTATTCACACAAAAAGAAATATTGCTCTATTTATTGCAAATAAATAACATTATTCAACTTTTAAAGTATAAGAAATATATCAAATGAAATCAAATAATACAGTAAATGGAAAATGTTTAAATGCATTATAGTTTCGACGATGTAAATTAAGACAGATCAAATGGAATTAATGTGTACTTACTTTAACTCGGCAAACTTATTCTGTACGGATGTTTACTTGACAGGGGAGTATTTGAAACTAACAGTTAAGAATATCATGAAATACAAATTAGTTTTGCACATGACAAGTAGCGTTGTGGCGATCATTCTTTCAGCAGAAACTCGTTTACTTAAACTTTGTTTTAAGTAGGAGAATGTCCTCAAACTGGCCATTAGTTTTGCACGTGGAGCATGTTTTCGGCCTAACGGCCTCAGACATACTCCACGTGCAAAACTAATTGCCAGTTTTCGAACATTCTCCTACACATACAGTTTCTTTCAAAAGGTTAAACCTCTTCTGTCCTATCAGCGATAAAAGTACGATAATCGATAATAAATACATGATTACTTTCTTAAGTACTGACAATGAAGTGCTCATAGAATTTCATATACTCTCTGTCACCTTACATATTACTACAGTGTGAAATGGTAATTATCACGAGAAAGTCACTAGAAATAATACATGAAATGTTATCTGGTGCTCGCAGCCTTTGATCCAAATTTCTTACTTTTTAAATAGAAGTTTTGAAATATTGTTGCACTTTTATCAACATAGATTTTCATTTATTGAAGAAATTTAATCTTTATATATGTCTAAGATGAAAACATAACATAATGGGATTTAATTAAATTAGTTAATGGCATCAATAACGCCATTATTTTAAATTGGCGACTGAAATAACGATTTCCAGATATGGGAATAATAATTATTACTGTCTCAAATATTATCACTGTCTAGATCATTCGATAATTCAATCAATAGGTTGGTTTTTAAGTACACAGATTAACAAAGCTAGATGATAGTCCAACGCAGGGTCAATAGGACAATACCAGGACTGAAATCTTACAAGGTTTGTTGATTGACACACTGCCTCTGCGAGAAATCGGTTGGCTTAAAGAAAGTGTTTTTATTAATTTGCGCAAAAGGATATTATTGAATAACTTCAGGTAAACGACAGTTTCTCAGGAGAAATAGAGAGCGAAAGATAACAATAACTTGTGACATTTTCAAGAAATATGTTATTGAACAGTAAAAAACAGACTTTGTGCCACATTTTATAGCCAAACATGTCCTCCTTTAGTGATAAACCCAAGATAAAGGTTATTTAACATTACAAAAGAAGGATATTTATCATAACAGCTACTTCTAATAAAGAGTGATTGAGTGGAAACATGATTGTATGGAGCATCACGAAACGTACCAAATGGTAACCGATTACGTTGAGTTATTTTTGAGTGTTTCACCACTTTTTGGTTGTGTATCTGTTTAATTCACTGGTTTCTACATTTCATTAACAAATGTCAAGGGTGATTTTTTTTATAAACCTGAAATATGCAATTCGACGTTTTGTTGATACATACTGTTTACGATTGACATTAACAAAATAAAAAAGTCAAAGCTTTCCTAAAAATTGTTTTGCACTAGCTCAGAGCTGTAATGCCAGAATGTATTGCTTGAATGTATCTGTTCATACATTGATATGAACCATTTGACGACATTTGTAATATTATATTGTAATAAAAAAAGCATTCAATACATGAACATGATTTACACTTTAAGAAATGAAATGCGTAGTCGTTAATATTTGCTGTTTATTACTATGTTTCTGATAGAGTATTACCTTACAATTTTCAATTTTAGGTTAATATCAACACATTAATAAAAATCTTATCTTCTTATGTCACTTAATATACAACATTGACATTCTTGGTCTTTATCAAAAACACTTTACTCATAGTTTTCGGGTAAGACAAAGTAAAACAATAACTTTAATTCGTTTAAATAGATAGAAATTAATAAATTGTTATACAAAAAATACTTAAAACTATGGTTACTGCAATACTATCCTCCTATGATTGGAATATTTCAGTAATACGTTCTAAGTTTTTAGTATGTTTGATATAAACGAAAGGACACCGTAACAGTTAAGACTCAATATCAGGGTCTTGCACAAATCATTATTTAAATTATGTAAATCATCCTCAATTAATAGTCTGCTTCCCAAGTGAACTACCATGCACGGTGCACTTGTTAAAGAGTTGATGTGGTCACACATATAAAACTGTCAGTGTACAATATAGATAATCTTTTAAATTATATTTCGAGCACAAATCGTTCTTTTTTCCCCAACAACTGACGAAATGTCAAAACGGTGTCAACCTGCGACGTACAAAAGGGAAAGCTAGTATTATTTTACATACAAAAAAAGATGGTTTTAGGAACCTGCTATGTTTGCCTAGGATTTCTACAAATGTCAAACAGAATATTCTCAATCTTGTCAATTGATACCGTGTAAGACACCATGGCAAGGTGTAAAATAATTTTTTCCCAAGAAAAGTTTTCGTTATGTGTTTGAATAAAACTCATCAGGATCGTTATTAAATAAGCTGAAATTACATAAGGGACATATTGTGAGTCTTTTTTGACATGGTGAGTCGATTGCCATACATGTATATAAAATTTGGTTGTAGTAAGAATAACGTGGTTCTCAAGACCTCCTGCAAAGTCTGGAAATGTCGATGTTATTTATCATGCTGAAATGTTCTGTCGCTTACATAAAAAAGAAATGATTTTAAAATAGATGACACAGTCTTCCTGAATTGCCCTAATGTTCCCCGTTTTCATTAGCCAATTACACCAAGTAAGCTGATGCTTTTATTTGTTCTCAGCTTTTTCTCTTGTTCATTCACTTAAAGGAAGATCACTTTTCATAACGGTAGGAAACACTGATACAGTGCCGAGACATTGACGTGTAGAAAAACTGGCTTTTTATTACTTTTGAATAACTTTGTATTGTCATTTCCCAGGAGGTCTGTAATTAAGATTTTAGATTTCTTTATGTCCTAAATAAAATTATTTGTCATTAATCCTTAATCCGTTTGAAGTGTTTGGATACATTTTAAAACAATAGTTGATTCTTGTAAGCTGTTTCATTGAAAAAGGAACTATTTGTGACAGAGTAGTAATATTTTATTGATGTTTTCCTCATATATATTCTCATTTGTACGTCAATTTTTTAAAAACTCTTCTTCTTCTATGAATTTAAGTCAACTTGTTAATTAACTGTTTTCCTTGGTTTAAATAGATCTTACGAATTTGAACCATCACCAACTATTATTTTAAAGTCTCTCTTTATCAACGCAAATAATTCATTACCCATCTTTGCCGACTGTGACAGTTTTGAACACTTTTCAACTCGTATAGAGTACGCAAGTTTAGCTCTAGATGCTCTAACAGACATTCATTAAGTTGATAAAAGAAAAGACAAAAAAAAAAGAACAGAGCACGAATATGAAGCAGTATTTCATCTTAGTGCTTACCTTCCGTCCAAAAACTAAGTGATGAGTTCGCCTGAAAAAAAAAAGAGAAAAAGAGAAAGAAAAAAACACAACAATAATTTTCTTATTACGTTTACAAATCTCCTCTCGATTTGATATATATATATACACAATCTTGAGATTGTTGTTCAGCTCTCAGGTAATATATATTAAATGGATTCATACAACTTCTGACTTATCTTTTCAATATATATATATATCTATATATATCTATATATCTGAAGACTTAATATATATCTATTTGACACCCTATAGGCGTGCTACCATATCAATATTTTAAGTGGATTGCTTGTCTTTAACAGCCTACAGACAGTGTTAACTATATGTAATGTTATTCAATACCCATTGTCATTCATATATACATGTATGAGTGTATATTGTTGACATTGAAATTGTTCACAGACATGTTTCTGATGTAATTTTAGTTTTGTATCAACAATCATCAGGTTATACACGTAAATGATCAAAACAAAGGTTGTATTAATACTGCTTATTTGTATAAAAACATAAGGAAAACCTTATTATTAGATTCTGACAGGACTGATCGTAACGTCTGAAAGAAACAGTTCCATAAAAAGAAAAATAGCAGATCCCTCAAAACCGTCTTTAGCTCCTCTACTGTATGTATCGTAATCATTGTATACTATTTATAACAACGGTGGCAAAACGGGGGCGGGGTGGCCGAGACGACATCGTATAAAAGGATGTGTCATGAAGAGTGATATCCAATACTCGTGGGAAAACCAAACGCGCCTTTGAGCAGCGCTCTCTGAGATTGATGTTGGTGCTATACATCTATTATAGGTATAGTATAGAACTACCTTTCTCATTTCAATGTTCGCAGGTTTACATCATTTTGAAATTGTCTAAGAGTCATATAAGTGAGTCGCAAATGTCAAACTTTATTAATGTTGTCAATTCACCGAAAGGTAACAACTGAACTTTTGAATACATTTTTAAGCCAATGTATGTTGTACAGTGACAGTTTGGTATGTGTAACTAGATCAACTGTCATGCATTGAATATACAGAAAAAACAGAATTTGGAATCAGAGCATTATCTAAAGATGGTTTACATGATTCACCGACGAATTGTGTAAAAACATGACATTGCGCCTTCTCTTATTATGCTGTCCTCTGTTTAAACAATCTACATCACACATACCTCAAATTGGGAACATAAATGGCAATAATAACAAAATATTCCCAGTGCTATGAAGATTGTATTGCTGTAAGTATTGGGCTCGCTCTTCTAAAACAATTCTTTTAAAGTTACTAAAGATCTGTTCATAGAATAACAGCTTTGTTTATTTCAGATATCAAGTAACCAAAAGACAGTGATCGCTGTAATTTACCTTACCAAGCGTAATATTTTATAATACAGACCAGAAATGCCAATGCTGTCTGTTTAGCGTGATAAACTTAAGAAGAGTTTCAAATTAAATGAATGAGTAGATAACAATTCAAACTTTGAAATTGTAAGATGAAAATGTATCAAAAACATGGTCATCATTCATCAACTATAAACGACAACGCATTTCATTGCAAGGCAAATATTTTAAAATCATGCAAATGTTAAACGTTGTTAATGTTTCTTCATAACAAGTTTTAGATACTTAGTGACCATTCATATATTCATATACATGTAGCATAACATGTTTTAGAATACGTAACATTCATATATTCATATACATGTAGCATAACAAGTTTATTGTTAAATGCTCATTTGTACAAATAAGTAAATACACGAAACACTCGCGTTCAGCAAACATATATCTTGCAGAGACATTGTGCATTTAGGGTTATCATTATTGTCTTTATCATGTTCCAGTATTAAATATTATGTTGAAAATATTGTTCAGAAATTGCATGATATTTTCAGACGATTTAAAAACATCCTCGAGAACCATATCAATTACAGCCGAATTCCTATTTTTCAAATGGCTAAGCTGTTAAGATCATAATTCTTTGAGATCATTTTTCTTAGATCCGTGTAAAACTCAATTGCGATCTCATGTACTGCCTTTGTGACGGAAACCATTGAATGAACGGATGTCATAAAGACTGAAATTCGTCGTCAATGTGTTACTGGTAACTCGGTTACGACATACAGCTAATAGCTAATATGAGGAAACCAATAATTCAAGCGTCGATTGATTAATCTATTCCTGTCATTAGTACTTTCTTCGTAATGCTTATCAAAGACGCAAAGATGTGAGTTGCATGTTTATTTCGTTATTCAGCGCCATCGATCGGCTAAATAGTTGTATTTATCATGTCAATAGCTCGTCTGGAGATGCAATTAAATGTCGACTTAACATATCAGGAGTGTGAGGCAGATCACTGGGCTAATATTTACTCATTTGAAGACGGTTTAAGGCGCATAGATGAAAACAAATTTCTATCAATTGCAAATTATCAACGAGTTTGAGCTCCAAAACTAAACAAGTCTTTCTTATCAACAATAGCTCATAATATGCCGCCAAGAAAGCAAGTACATATTTGTTTTTTATTTTAATGCAAGTACATGTACATGTTCCATGAAAATCCTTTTTCACAGTCTTATCGATGCTTTGTTGATGCACTCTGTTCTACGTCATTTTATCACTTTTGAAAATTAAAAAACAAAGCGGTAAGTGTTTAATCAATATTAACAATACATTACTTTGTTTTTAATTTAGCTATCAAAGTTTAGATTTTTTAACCAATTTCAGACGGATAAAGCTAAGGTTGTTCTTAAGATTTTGCCTACATGTAAGTGACAAAGATATGACTTCTTTGGCATAAGAAGTACGCCAACAACGTGTATAACATTCGCGTCTTATACGGAACTGGCTTATCGTTACATCTGAAAAGTGTACGAACTAAAACGTTGACTTTTGCAATTCAACTGCTTTCCATATACAAAATTTTTTCTCCAAAACGAAGGTTATTCATGTAATATAATCCTTATTCTTTTCCCACATGGATAAATCACGTAATAAAATGTCCTACCAAATCCGTTGTTTCCTGCAGCTTCTACTGGTTGTGAATAATGCAACACAATTCATTCGATTGGCCACGCCCATAAAACATATTTTCTTCTTCTCAAGGACCAAAAGACTTAGAAAGGGGAAATCTTGTGTAAAGACTCCTTGACTGATGGGGATTGTAGTTTATATTTTTTGTGACCCTGTGACCCATAATAAAGGCCACAGGGACCACGCCCTTAAAACCTATTGTCATATTCTTCTCAAGAAACATAAGTCCTAGAAAGCTGAAACTTTGTTTGTAGACTCCTTGACTACTATGGATTATATTGTATGGCCTTTGTGGCCACACCAATTCTATGATTTGTGACCCTGTGGCCCCTACAAAGCGGGAAAACCACATTGGCCACACCCTACAGCAAACTTAAATATGAAGCCTGATGAGCTAAAGAGCCAATGGCTCTATTTCATATGACTCAAACTACCTCTGTTGGGAGAGAATGTAAAATGCACAATTTAGGATATGATCGCTTCAAGCAAGTCCTAGGGTTCACTTTAATCAAAATTTACCTTGCCCAGGAATAAAAGTTTCAACAGTTAAAAAAAAACATAAAGTCAAATAGATTTAGTTGCTTTAATTTCTCCGGAAGGGGAATCTACTCAAACAGCGCTTAGCATAGCAAAGTCACGACACAGTCTATTTCCTTCTGTTCCTAATAAACAATTTGCATTTGTTAACTTAAACAATAAGTGTCAACATATAATGTAAACATAAGATATATTTGATGATGAGGAAAGATAAACAACTTTTCTGCCGTTATTGAAAGTTAACATTTTCAAAAAAGTGAAAAGGATTTATAAACATAAGGCTAAAGTACACTTTCAACTTAAAACAGTTATGTCGAGATACGTTTATGGCTGCTTTAAAAGTACAACTATAAAGAAAAGAATCGCCATTATTCCCAAAATGATATATACACTGGTAATAAAAGTGATCAAATTATATTTGTTTTGCATTAAATTTGTATCTTCTTGTTAAAGAATTTTACAGTTTACAAAAAAAGTCAAAGCGATTAAAGTTTTAATCAGACAAAAATATCTTTTTTGACGGATCATGTTTTATTAATACAATGAACTAAATGTTCAAAAAGGTATCACAGCCGACTATTGTTTGCAATAAAAGGTGTAGCTCATCAGACTTCATATTTAATTTTGACTTTTGGTGTGGACACTGTGATTTCCCCCTTATCTATACCTTGTGCTCCTGGAGAAGAAGATGACAAAAGGTTTTAGAAGGGTCCGCAGGGTCATTAATTCTAAAGATTTCAGACACATTTCAGTTGTCTATTCAGAAATGGAAACTGCTCAAACAATCAAAGAAAATGTAAAACGGTAAAACGGTGAAACGGAGGAATCTTAATTGAGTACGAAGGCTACCAGATCGGCATTTGATTATTTTGTGTTCATGATCCAAAGGTTCATCAGGGATCACAGGGTCACCCGAGCTATGGCTTACAGGAGTGAGTCTGTATACAAGGTTTCAGCTCACTGGGCTTTATTATTCTGGAAACGAGTTTTAAGGTTTTAAGGTAGTTGCCCCTGTGGCTCTATTAGGGGCCCGGTGTCACCAAATCTGTGATCTTCACGAAGAAAACGAAAATAGGTTATCAGAAAGTGGCCCCTGCGGTCGGTTTTAGGGGTCCGGGGTAACAAAAGCTATAAACTATAATCCTCACTTGTCAAAGAGTCAGAAAAAAAGATTTCTACTTTCTGGGTCTTATGCTTCTTGAGAAGAAGAAAGTAGGTTTTAGGGCGTGGCCCCTGTGACTTTTATGAGGGACCACTGGGTCACTTAAGCTATTAATCATATTTATCACTAGTCAAGGAGTCTGTATACACGGTTTCAGCTTTCTGGGCCTTATGCTTCAATAGAAGTTGAAAATAAATTTACAAAATCCACCAATCCAGTTTACGGACGCTTGAAGCCATGCCATGCCATAAGCCCACCGTGGCTTCAGTCCAGATGTGCTAAACGTTGTGCCAAGTCAAAGTTTGAAATGACTGTTTATTGGTGAAAACTCTTCAACTGAGCGATGTGTACTTATTTCTTACAAATCAGTCATAAGTGGGGATAATTGACTTGACAAGATTATTATATCTGTTGCAAATTGTCACTTCTAGGTTCTTATGGAGAACCGGAAAATGTAGTCAATCAGACTTGACTTGAGTAACCTATGTAAGAAAAAACAATGGAAAGTGATTGACAGTAAATTCAATGGGAGGAAATGGCTGGCGGAGAGGTCGAGGGTTCAGGAATAGAAAATTGCACGCCCATCTCAGAATAGAATTACGTTGTTTATTACAAACTCCTTACATCATGGACAATCCTATAACTTATGGAATATCAAATCAATAACGCGCTTCCTCATTTCCAGATCGCACTTCGTCTTTTTCAACCAACATTCCCTCGTCGACGATTAAGAGCTTACTTCAAAACAACCTATGATATAATTGATCGATAAGCTTTCGGTCCAATTCCAAACTCATATTCAGTTCGCACTTTGCTATTTTAACCAAAACGCGTTGGTCGTCGATAAAGAGCTAAATTCTTACCTGTATCAATCGTTCAATCGTTTTAAGTGACATTAAGTTGTGACTGATATAAACTAGAACCATTTTCGTAAAATTTTCCTTGTTAATGAAAACGATATTTTTCTAAAAAACAAAAATTAAAGTCAACGGACCAAACTCCCTTCAACTTAGAAGAATGTTACATTGTCAATAATCGAACAAATCGTTTACGATTGCTTAATCAAAAAAATACAATTTGAAGTTAGGCATTCCCGCTATACGAAACTCTCACAACCACTTAGCAACAAGCATGCATTTAACTTGAAGGAATAAATCGATTGCAAATTAATTCAAGGATTCACACTTAAGGTGACGGCCGCCAATTGCTGAAAGAGCTAAAGGGCGGGTATTGTCACAAACGGACTTCGATATCAGAAGCATGTTCGTTTCAGAGTTTTCTTTTAGTTGATGAAAGGTCAATATTTCATTTACATTTTGCAATCGCTTAGAACAGTTTCTTAAAGTTATGCATTTTCAAATAGACCCTACCCTTATTTTATCCTTTGATATATGGTAGGGAAATTGTTTAAGCAATGCGAGCCCCTATGCTTCTATATAAGGGTATATCATGTCATACGTCATTCTCTCCCCACAGAGGCAGATCAAGTCATGTTGATTTAGCCTCTGTTCTATTACGCCGAAATCCGTAATTTCATAACTAACATGACCAGTAACATTTTTGTAAAAATATACTCTTTTATTATATGATTGGCAGTGAAATACTGGGATTTATCAGTGAAATAAACTGTCTATCAATCTACAGTGAAAACAACTTATATTTTCACTGCGAACGGTGACTGATATAATTTGACGTCATAAAACAATGGTCTCACGCGGCGAATTGGCTTATGACGTCACAGTGTTACTGTGGTGACGGGCTGTTCCTAGCGGCCGCTCGGCGTGAAAATGACCCTTTTCGGACGTAATTACAATGGTAAAATCATATAATAAATAGAATATCCGTCAATTCTTGACAAATACCATGTTTATCTCATCTCGTGAGGTAGAAAAGTTATATATTTTCACTCGTGGCTGCGCCACTCGTGAAAATATAACCTTTCTACCTCACTCGATGAGATAAACATGGTATTAGTCAAGAAAAGACAGATATCCTCTATATATTCAGTAAATACATGTATGTCCTAATAGCTTTAGTAGTTATGCGTATTTAAGAAGTGAAACAAACTTACACGAATTTATTGATTACACAGATTGACCGTTAATGTGTAATACTTTATTTATACTAGCTTGAAGGAAGAAATAGTTCATGTGTAGCCTTTCTAGTTTTATCAACTCATATTTTTTACCATAATCCCTTTTTGCATGGCTCGATTACAGACATTGTAACATACGTACCACACAAGTTCTTAATACATTGACATTTCCTCTCACATAACAAAATTCTACCTTATTAATATTTGATAACACAAGTTGATATTTATGTATTATGGAATATTAATACTATGAATATTTTGCAATGTTTGCATTTATTCTGGAAATATTAAGTTTGATTAGATTTTGCACTACGTCAGAGGGCGAAGAAGGAATTCATTTTAATTTTGATATACAAAAAAGTATTGTGTAGTTTGATACCCTACCAAAGTACGATATAAACTTCCTTAGCAAACATGAGAATTTGATTACGATCAATAGGAAACCTCGATAGACATAGATCATTCGTGAGATGAGATTCGTAAGCAATTTCTTAAAAGATGTTGCAAAACTCGAGCAAAACCAAACATATTAACCTTTCTCACACATTGAGTAATGAAGTAAATAACTTATTATCAACTTGATTAGTTGGCTGATTCCATCTTAACATTTACTTGTTAGATATCATTCCATGATTTTTGTTTCCAATGTAGAGCAATAACAGCTAACCGAAATTCAGCGATTCCTTCCCTGTACACTCTGTATACCCTTTAAACTAAACTAGGCTCATTTGAAAAAAGCTGAAAAGTCTACTGGATAATGAGCAATAGTTTGGAAAAACCCACTGACACACCTTTTTCAAATTGCACTTCAAGATTTGCAACTTGTTTTAAAGATGCACAGAAACCATCCCATCAAAAAAGTAAATCATTTCGGCGCCATCTTGATTTATGTTAGAAAATACTTCTTGGCACTCTGTAGCTGAAACATTTAACATATTGTTTCGAAATTTAAAATTCAAAGTTCTGTGCAGATACCTTTTATGCTCCGCAAATTTAAAACAAATATCCATTCAAGGCCAGTTTTTTTTATGATTTCCTGATTTTTGCGTTATTTGTTGGGGAATCATGATGGTCATATATACATGTATGATACATTGTCTCGTATATAAAGTATATAAATGTCTTTATTTGGACTTTATATTTACGTGTTTGAGTAAAATATAGATCACGTTGAAAACTGACGACTAAAATACATTGTTTTCAAATGCACTTTTGATCAATTCGACTGAAGCAGATTTACATCACTACCCAACCTACCTAAAAAATAGAGTCATTGGCTATGTAGCTCATCAGGCTTCATATCCATTTTGCCTTTGGGTGTGGCAAGTGTGATCCCCCTCTCTAGTCGAGGAGTCTGTACACAAAGCTTCAGCTTTCTAGGCCTTACGGTTCTCGGGAAGAAGATAAAAGAGATTTTAAGGGTGTGGCCCCTTGCAACCAAAGCTACAATTTATAATCCTCACTAGCAAAGGAGTATGTACACAAAGTTTCAGCTTTCTATGCCTTATGGTTCAGGAGAAGAAGTCGAAATTCCACAAAGTTTACGGACGGACAGACGGATGGACGCCGGACACCATGGCATGACATAAGCCCATCGGGCCTTACAGGCCAGTTGAGCTATTAAACAAATAGAAAACAATTATCTTTTTCTCTTAAAATAAAATATTGTCACAAACGCTAAATATTTCTACAGCATATAATTATGTGTTTGTTCAAATTCTTAACGTTCTTGCCCAAAACATTTTTGAAAAGCAATATATGCGAGTCGCCTTTCAAACCTTGTAGTAACGTGGTCACATCACAATGATATAAATATTCCTAGCAGTAATGTAAGAGACACTCAGAAGCTCAACTCAACAAAGATACAGAAACGGGATATCTATTGATTTGAGACAGTTGTCAAACAAAGTTTGTTATAATTCTTAATGCATGAGCGATCTAAACCGAATACGCAGGTTAGACTTTTAGTCATTATTACTGGTTAGTGGGTTAATAAGCAAAGTAAATATAAATGCATCCTCAACCTTAACAGCCACTACCAAATCTGAAAAATGTTCTCAATTATATTCCAAATAAAAATGAATATATATTGATATGAATAATTGATGAAATGAGTGTAGATTATTATTGAAATATATTTTCCATTGCAATACTTACATATAGCTTGGGCATAGCAGTTGGTAGTGTCCATATCCTTACGCACATTTGTCAAATATGTTATAATTTAAATATTCTAACGAGACCTCACTGAACTCAACAGCTGATGAAGAAGCGGAGTAATGTTTCTGTCATATACTTAGGTACTTATTCAGTGTATGCTTTGATTTTCATATAACACCTATTGTCAACAATAACTTTGACATTTTCCTTCCATTTTGTTTTTAAAATTAATGTTTTAAAACACATAAAGGAAGCCAATAACATTTTATCGAAATTTTGCTCAAATGGGTTTAATAGATTAACTGCCGTCCGAAAGAAACTTTATAACTCTTGTAATCATAACACGTTAAATCTTTGAGTCGGTTACCAGTTACAAGTTAAAATCAAAGTTAAGTGTTATTTTGCATGCATGCTTATCCCGACGTTTCTATCTTGAATGAAATTATACATATGTCAATGTTAAGTGAGCAATTCGTATCAATCGGGAAAATCAATATAGAAAATCTTAAGCACGGGTCAAACGTAACCTATACTGGTCTTCAACAATCAACTGTTTTTGTTTGTCTGGGTTGTCAAAAATCCATACAACCCTTCAGTTTTGTTTCCAATTGATTTGAAGGAACAGTGACGATCCTTGTTATAAGGGTAGTTTTTGCTAATTGTTGACAATTTTGAAAATACGTTGTTTTTTAAGGAACGCCTTATGCAGTATTTTCCCTGATTTTATTCCTTTAAAATGCATCGTTGCGTGAATAGGCAACACTGTCAAGTCACGTGATTACGACGTTATTTTCGCCAAAAAGCATGGATATTGTTCTATTAAGTTTGAAAGTATTTTGCTTAAGTAATAATGACAATTTCGAAATTTTTCAAACAATTAATATACATAATAACCTATGAACAGTGAAGTAAACTTTGTTCAGCAGCTTTAATATACATGTGCACTTTTCAAGCAAGTTAATTTTAAATGATTTATAGATTCATTGTCACAATTTCAGTAACATGTCGCTTTAAGGGTGTAACTTGTTCTTATTTATTGCAATATCTTTGACATTGTTGCATTAATGACATCTAAGTATCAATCCATGATACCATAATATCAGGAATTCTTGATATTGAACAGATGTTATGGATGTATATCAGCTTGCTAATAGGTTGAAGGTTCATAGCTTTTCTGAACTTTCATTGATTGGATGAAACCGGCCGATGCTATAAGTCACTTACAGGATTTGTTACATTTAATCTTCTTATACAGATGCTTCATACCAGTTAGTTCAATATTAAGGTAAAGAGACCAGAAAAAATATTGATACGATTTTCCCCAAGAAATACTTTCATATGTTAATGACTTAAGAGGTTACATAAAGAAAGAGACATGTATCCGTACTTGTTTAGTAAACTTTAGTACGATATTTAGATGCTTTATTTGATGAATATTGCCATTTTAGTAATAACACATGTTGATCATAAGTAAGTGAAAAAGTGAGGTTGCTATTGACACTGTTCTTGTTTGTGAGATCCCCTCGTGCGTGGTACAACTGTACTTTATTCTCTTTATTATTAACACATAGGATAACCGTGTCAATTGCAAGAAGAAAAAACACACATTCCGTAAACTGTTGATTAACTTTATATAAAATATATGCAATGTTATATCGAAAACATATATACAATAAGTTGCCTCAATTATGCATTGTATATTCCTTTCGTAGTGTATATGTTGTTGCTGAATTGCGAATGTCAGTAAAGATATTGTATCAAATGACGTCTATTTAGTGAATTGCCGGAACGCATAAGGGTGTGGTGTAGGTAAGTTTGCTTCTCAGGCATTACGTTCGAACAAATTTTGAAATATGCAAAATATCTATTTCGAGATATCGGACAAACTTATCATCAGCTCCAGCTTAGTTCGCAGTTTAACAATTTCATAGTCATTATAAGAAGTTAATATCATAACATAACGTTATCATGCATTCGATATTTTCGCCTACATCCGTTCGGTGTATTCAAGTTTTTATTTTTTTTATTTTTTTAGAATTTAAGTATAATTCCTTTAAATGAAAATAAATTCATCTAAACTACATGAAATAAGTTCGAATGTTCAATAGATAAAGTACAAATAGTAGCATACACATGAACAATGACAGATTATATGGGGGTGGGGATGATCTGTTCTTTCTGTTGTGTCATAGTTAACTTCTTGAAAACGTTTCCCAATAATTACATTTGACTTAAAATCGAAGTATTAAAGAAAAAGTCCCTTCATTTTTATTTAGTTTAATTATTCAAACATTTGTTATTTCATGGAATTCATAGAACGAAAAAAAGTTTAACATTGAGAAATACATCCAAAATGTAAGTACTCTACATAATGTATAATGTAAATGCTTTGCTTTCAGTTGTTAAGAGATAAAATATCCAAAATCCAAAATAGATCGCAATAGATTTGTGAGTGAAGAAAAGGCTTTCTTTATCGAAATCTCCAAGGTGCTCCAAACAAGTTAAATTGGGAACTTAAATCTCGCCATTTTGATACTCTGAAGAACAATCGTTGTCTCAATTAAAGAAAACTATGAGGAAACTTTTACCATCTATAACTATTAACAATCTGTGATTTCTGGCCAATGGGGATTCTAAATTGTAGATTTCGTGACCCCATGACCCCAAATTGGGTCACAGGGGTCAAAACCTTGAAAACCTATTTTCATCTTCTTCTCCAGTTCCATAAAGTCTAGAGAGCTGAAATTTTATGGCATGGCAAGGCGTCCGGCCAATGGGGATTCTAAATTGTAGATTTCGTGACCCCATGACCCCAAATGGGGTCACAGGGGTCAAAACCTTGAAAACCTATTTTCATCTTTTTCTCCAGTTCCATTAGGTCTAGAGAGCTGAAATTTGATGTGCAGACTCCTTGGCCAATATGGATTCTGAAGTGTAGTTTTCGTGACCCCATGACTCCAAATGGGGTCACAGGGGTCAAAACCTTAAAAACCTTCTTCTCCAGAAGACCAAAAGGTTTAGAGAGCTGAAAAGTTGTGTGTAGACTCTTTGGCCAATTAAGATTCTAAATTTTACATTTGGTTACCCCTTGACCCCAATTGGGGTCACATGGCTCAAAACCTTAAAAAACTATTTCCATCAAAAGTCTGATGAGCTACAGAGCCCATGGCTCTATTTTTTTAGGATAGTGTCGCTGATCGCACAACGTACTAAAATTTTATCCATTCAGGCATCTCCCATTCTATCACTCAAACGCGGCTCATGGGAACAGGGGCTAGATCAGATTTTATGACTTGATCATCTACCTCTGTGGGGAGAAAATATGTACTCTTATTAAGTTTGAATTTGATACAATCACCTACTCTAATAACATATTTATTATTCCAAGAATAGGTTTCTAACTAATAAAAACAAGAATTAGTACAAGCCGCAATATCATCTTTAGAAGCAATTTTGATTATCTAGTCCCATTCGATGTCCATTATGATCTCTTACAGTATATGTTTATAGACATTAAGTTACTTATAGCTGGAGGCGTATCGACTGATGCGATTTATGTAAAAGATAAATTATCGTTACATATCCAGTACAGAACTCATTGTATATAAAACGCAAAGTACAACACGATACGAGAAAGCAATATTAATATGAATAACTTATTACGACCACCATATCTGTAAAAGATAATTAATATTCATATAACTATGTTTCCCAAACATAACACAGAGAATAACACATTAAACTAATCATTTCAAATTAAATATTGAATTTGTGAACAATATTTTTCCTGCACCCTCAAACCGTTTATTTTATTTACTAAATGTCAAATCACCTTTTATGTAATGAGTTTGATGCGCTCTAACAAAGATATTTGATGTTAAAAGCACCAAAAACATACAATCGCAACACCTTTCTAAATATTCAAGTCTAGTAAAAACAATTTTTGAAGTACTAAACTAAACTAACTAAAGAAAAACAAATTAAGCTAGTAATCTAGTTGTTGAATTTTATTTTTGGATAGAAAATAGTATCATAAACATGAAAAGAAAATTATTTTTGTCTTTTTGCTTAACTGTCGAATTAACCAGCGTATCATGTTTTCAACTTTATTCGATATATTTCGAAAATCATAATTATATATATTGTGAACCAATAATCGTGAATCTGTTACTCTGTGGCAAACTGAAATTACATATTAAACATATTAGTGTAACAAATCCATTTAGTAATTATACGAGTGTGGTCCCAAAACACTATTCTCTCTCATTCACTAGTTGACTATCCAAGTCCTGATGAGAATCTCTGGTACACAAAGAGCAGACAACTAGGTCGTGATATTCATCCATCGATAAGCTATTTGTTATTCAGATACCTGATCATTATTATTTTCAAAAACAAAGTGATTGTCACATTTATTATTTTAAATACGTATTTATTTACATGATGTCCAAGGACCAAAGGTCAATATTAACTGAGACTTAAGAACAGACACGTTCAAAGAAGTGCTGAAAGAAAGATATAAAAGAAATGAGTTAGGCTACTGCCAAAAAGAACTTGAAGACTCGATTAATGCTAAGCTTACACACCGTACTTATCTGTCACATTGACGTTGGAATAAACAATGTACATTCAAGGACTCAACCAAACGCTCATTCTACCTTATTATATTTTGATGATAGAAACTATGTTATTCCCTCAGATTTAAATACTGTTTTTTTTCATGTCGACCACATGTTTCACATATTTTGCAATGTTGGCAATATATATTGATACATTGTTTACTTAAATAATCACATTGCAAGTCAAATGGCCTTAGAAAAAACGTTTCACCTTTGTCAATCTAACTCAATAACTGTTTTGATGTTAAATACTTGACCAATGTCAGAAATCCACTATATAAGCTTACATGACGAACTGATAACCACGAGATAAAGAACTTCACTAGTTTATGAGGCATTAATGACCAAAAGCACAAACAAAAACATAAAAAAATTTCACCTCTGAATGGTATATATTTTTCAGATAATCTGAAATCCTACTTCTGTTATTTCAAGGAATTGACATATGAATGTTTTTTAAAAGGTAATGACTGATCGGATATGAAGTATGCAAGTTTGAGAAATGACATGGGCAAACAACCAAACAATGATGTTTAGTATGTAACTTCTTAAACCAACATAATTATATCTTAAGTTTGTGAGTGTTTGCGACTCATACATTCAATAAAACATGTAACTTATGTTGGTGACTCGCTGTATGTTTTTTTAAAAATACGTATTTGTTTTTTTGTGTATTTGTATCTTATAAATTGCATGGTTTGAGTAAAGACAATGTTACATAAGTACCACACAAGTTATTAACACATTGACATTTCCTCTCACAAAAACAAATTCTACCTTATTAATATTTGATAACACAAGTTGAATATATCCCTTGGTAAGAAGATTATGTATTATGAATAATTTATATTTTGAATATTTTTGCAATGTTTGCATTTATTCTGGAAATATTAAGTTTGATTAGATTTTGCACTACCCAGAGGGCGAAAAGGAACTCATTTACTTTTGATGTGTAGTTTGTGTAGTTTGATACCCTACCAACGTACCAACGTACGATATAAACCTCCTTAGCAAACATGACAATTTGATTACGATCAATAGGAAACCTCGATAGACATAGATCATTCGTGAGATGAGATCCGTAAGCAATTTCTTAAAAGATGTTGCAAAACTCGAGCAAAATAAAAAATATTAACCTTTCTTACACATTGAGTAATGAAGTAAATAACTTATTATCAACTTGATTAGTTGGCTGATTCCTTCTTAACATTTACTTGTTAGATATCATTCCATGATTTTTGTTTCCATTGTAGAGCAATAACAGCTAACCGAAATTCAGCGATTCCTTCCCTGTACACTCTGTATACCCTTTAAACTAAACTAGGCTCATTAGAAAAAAAGCTGAAAAGTCTACTGGATAATGAGCAAAAGTTTGGAAAAACCAACTGACACACCTTTTTCAAGTTGTACTTCAAGATTTGCAACTTGTTTTAAAGATGCACAGTAACCATCCAATCAAAAAAGTACATAATTTCGGTGCCATCTTGATTTATGTTAGAAAATACTTCTTGGCAAAACACACTATGTAGCTGAAACATTTAACATATTGTTTCGAAATTTAAAATTCAAATTTCTGTGCACATACCTTTTATGCTCCGCAAATTTAAAACAAATATCTATTCAAGGCCAGATTTTTTATGATTTCCTGATTTTTGCGTTATTTGTTGGGGAATCATGATGGTCATATATACATGTATAATACATTGTCTCGTCTATCACTGAAGTATATAAATGTCTTTATTTGGACTTTATATTTATTTTGTGTTTGAGTAAAATTTAGATCAGGATGAAAACTGACGAATAAAATACATTGTTTTCAAATGCACTTTTGATCAATTCGACTGAAGCAGATTTACATCACTCCCCAGCCTACCTAAAAATAGAGTCATTGGCTATGTAGCTCATCAGGCTTCTTATTCATTTTGCCTTTGGGTGTGGCAAGTGTGGTTCCCCTCTCTAGTCGAGGAGTATGTAAACAAAGCTTCAGCTTTCTAGGCCTTACGGTTCTAGGGAAGAAGATAAAAAGAGATTTTAAGGGTGTGGCCCCTTGCAACCAAAGCTACAATTTATAATACTCACTAGCAAAGGAGTATGTACACAAAGTTTCAGCTTTCAAGGCCTTATGGTTCTGGAGAAGAAGTCGCAATTCCACAAAGTTTACGGACGGACGCCGGACACCATTCCATGACATACGCCCATCGGGCCTTACATGCTAGATGAGCCAGTAAACAAATAGAAAGCGAGTATCTTTTTCTCATAAAATAAAATATTGTCACAAACGCTAAATATTTCTACAGCATATGTTTTTGTTCAAATTCTTAACGTTCTTGCCCAAAACATTTTTGAAAAGCAATATATGTGGGTCGCCTTTCAAACCTTGTAGTAACGTGGTCACATCACAATGATATAAATATTCCTAGCAGTAATGCAAAAGACATTCAGAAGCTCAACTCAACAAAGATACAGAAACGGGATATCTATTGATTTGAGACAGTTGTCAAACAAAGTTTGTTCTAATTCTTAATGCATGAGCGATCCAAACCGAATACGCAGTATAGACTTTTAGTCATTATTACTGGTTAGTGGGTTAATAAGCAAAGTAAATATAAATGCATCCTCAACCTTAACAGCCACTACCAAATCTGAAAAATGTTCTCAATTATATTCCAAATAAAAATGAATATATATTGATATGAATAATTGATGAAATGAGTGTAGATTATTATTGAAATATATTTTCCATTGCAATACTTACATATAGCTTGGGCATAGCAGTTGGTAGTGTCCATATCCTTACGCACATATGTCAAATATGTTATAATTTAAATCTTCTAACGAGACCACACTGAACTAAACAGCTGATGAAGAAGCGGAGTAATGTTTCTGTCATATACTTAGGTACGTATTCAGTGTATACTTTGATTTTCATATAAGACCTTTTGCATCGATTTGTCAACAACAACTTCGACATTTTCCTTCAATTTTGTTTTAAAATTAATGTTTTAAAACACATAAAGGAAGCCACTAACATTTTATCGAAATTTTGCTCAAATGGGTTTAATAGATTAACTGCCGTCCGAAAGAAACTTTATAACTCTTGTAATCAATCTGGATAAAGAGCGAAAAACGATATATTGAAACAAAGTACCTCATATAAATAAAGCATTGCAACAACCAACCAATCAAAAGGGGGAAAACATGTAACTAAATTTGCACCTTACTATTCTGAAGTGAACTTTTGGCCTCCAAGACGTTCGTTGTAATGATGTTTTGGTGATAATTCGAGATTCAAGTAATAAAAAGTTCGTTATATACCTGGTATGAGAAATGTGCATGTTATCACTTCCAAACTCGTCATGTAAGAAAACTATCAGCCTTTACATTAAATATGCATCTACAGGCATGCTTGTCCATTTATGGGACGGTGTGGATGGATCATAACACGTTAAATCTTTGAGTCGGTTACCAGTTACAAGTTAAAATCAAAGTTAAGTGTTATTTTGCATGCATGCTTATCTCTACGTTTCTATCTTGAATGAAATTAAACATATGCCAATGTTAAGTGACCAATTCGTATCAATCGGGAAAATCAATATAGAAAATCTTACGTCAAACGTAACCTATACTGGTCTTCAACAATCAACTGTTTTTGTGTTTCTGGGTTGTCAAAAATCCATACAACCCTTCAGTTTTGTTTCCAATTGATTTGAAGGAACAGTGACGATCCTTGTTATAAGGGTAGTTTTTGCTAATTGTTGACAATTTTGAAAATACGTTGTTTTTTAAGGAACGCCTTATGCAGTATTTTCCCTGATTTTATTCCTTTAAAACGCATCGTTACGTGAGTAGGCAACACTGTCACGTCACGTGATTACGACGTTATTTTCGCCAAAAAGCATGGATATTGTTCTATGAAGTTTGAAAGTATTTTGGTTAAGTAATAATGACAATTTCGAAATTTTTCAAACAATTACTTTACATAATAACCTATGAACAGTGAAGTAAACTTTGTTCAGCAGCTTTGATATACATTTGCACTTTTCAAGCAAGTTAATTTTAAATGATTTATAGATTCATTGTCACAATTTCAGTAACATGTCACTTTAAGGGTGTAACTTGTTCTTATTTAGCAGCCCCGTCTAAGGACGGGGCTGCTATCAGTTTTTGTGAAGTTTCCATCGCCGCCGCCGCCGCGTCCGCCGCCGCCGCCGCACTCGTACTTCTAGCTATAACTTTTTTCCCCTAAGTTTTCCAGAACTCTTATTCATACCTTACTCCTCATACCTCGGGGGAACGATTTTGACACGTTCACTTTCAAGGTCAAAGGTCAAGGTCACGAGCTATGTATTCACACTAAGAATTCCTTGTAAACGCGATAACTTGAAAAGTTTTTGTGCTATGAAGCTCTAACTTGGTATATATCATCCTTGGAAAAGTAAAAAATTTTGAAAAGGTTTTGGCTACAATCCGTCAAAGGTCAAGGTCACAGCAAGGTCATGACGTAAGCATGTTTTAGCGAAAATGCTTTATTTTAACTATGAACACTTTTAATCAATACATGATTGTTATACTCAAAAAAAAGTGTTCAATGATTGTGTGACCTTGAAGGTCAAAGGTCAAGGTCATGAGATATGAGTTATTACAAAATGCACTAAATTGGGGTATAACTTTATCCCATTTAGCTTTTTAGAACTCATGAACATGTCTAAATGTTAATACTTCCAGGGAATCATTATGACATGTTCACTTTCAAGTTCAAAGGTCAAGGTCACGAGTTATAAAATCACCACAAAATTCTTTGTAAACACGGTAACTTGAAAAGTTTTTGTGCTATGAAGCTCTAACTTGGTATATATCATCCTTGGAAAAGTAAAAAATTTTGAAAAGGTTTCGGCTACAATCTGTCAAAGGTCAAGGTCACAGCAAGGTCATGACTTAAGCATGGTTTAGCGAAAATGCTTAATTTTAACTATGATCACTTTTTATCAATACATGATTGTTATACTCAATAAAAAGTGTTCAATTATTGTGTGACCTTGAAGGTCAAAGGTCAAGGTCATGAGATATGAGTTATTGCAATTCCTTCTAAACACAATAACTTGAAAAGTTTTTGTGCTATGAAGTTTAGATTTTGTATATATTATCTCTTGAGAGGTACAACATTTTCAAAAAGTTTTGGGTACTAACTGTCGAAGGTCAAGGTCACAGCAAGGTCAACATATATGGAGAAAATGGATTAATTGTATTTTTAACACTTTATTTCATTACAATAATGTTATACTCAATGAAATGTGTTCATTGATTGTGTGACCTTGAGTGTCAAAGGTCAAGGTCACGAGAAAATTCCCAATTTGGTGAGGCCTGTAAAAGGCGGAACAGGGTAAGGCGAAACCCAAAGTTCCGGGGCTGCTCTGCTTTTGCGGTATCCCGCAAACGCTAATCTAGTTCTTGAAATATCTTTGACATTGTTGTATTAATGACATCTAAGTATCAATCCATGATACCATAATATCAGGAATTCTTGATATTGAACAGATGTTATGGATGTATATCAGCCTGCTAATAGGTTGAAGTTTCATAGCTTTTCTGAACTTTCATTGATTGGATGAAACCGGCCGATGCTATAAGTCACTTACAGGATTTGTTACATTTAATCTTCTTATACAGATGCTTCATATCAGTTAGTTCAATATTAAGGTAAAGCGACCAGAAAATATATTGATACGATTTTCCCCAAGAAATACTTTCATATGTTAATGACTTAAGAGGTTACATGAAGAAAGAGAAATGTATCAGTAATTGTTGAATATACTGTAGTACGATATTTAGATGCTTTATTTGATGAATATTGTCATTTTAGTGATAACACATGTTGATCATAAGTGAAAAAGTAGGGTTGCTATTGACACTGTTCTTGTTTGTGAGATCCCCTCGTGCGTGGTACAACTGTACTTTATTCTTTTTATTTTTAACAAATAGGATAACCGTGTCAATTGCAAGAAGAAAAAACACACATTCCGTAAACCGTTGATTAACTTTATATAAAATATATGCATATTATCGATTGTTATGTACAATCGAAAACATATATACAATAGGTTGCCTCAATTATGCGTTGTATATTCCTTTGGTAGTGTATATGTTGTTGCTGAATTGCGAATGTCAGTAAAGATATTGTATCAAAAGACGTCTATTTAGTCAATTGCCGGAACGCATTAGGGTGTGGTGTAGGTAAGTTTGCTTCTCAGGCATTACATTCGAACACATTTTGAAATACGCAAAATATCTATTTCAAGATTTTAATCTCGCCATTTTGATACTCTGAAGAACAATCGTTGTCTCAATTAAAGAAAACTATGAGGAAACGTTTACCATCTATAACTATTAACAGGTTATAGATCATTACCTTACATTGTTCTCTTCATTCTCTCCCCACAGAGGTAGATCGATTCATGAAATGTTGATCTAGCCTCTGTTCGAATTAGACCAAATCTGTGATTTCTGACAGTTTTGTTTGGCGGAATAAATTTGCACAACATTCCCTTTGAATTGTTTTAGCAACACTTCTCGCGTGGAAAAGGTGGTTCATATTACAATGCCTTTGCCATGATTCAGCATTCTCACCCCACAGAGGCAGATGAAGTCATGTTGATTTAGCCTCTGTTCTATTACGCCGAAATCCGTACGTGGGTTCCGGCTGATTCCCCTGGCGGAAAAACATTTCATCACAATACTTTGAATTTCTTTATCAAATGAGAAAACTTCTCGCATGGAAAGGGTGGTTCATATCACAATGCCTTTGCCTTATTTCAAAATGATGATTTAAGAACAGCGTCGCTCATTGCACAACTAATTTTGATTAGATTTCAGGCATCTCCCATAAACAGATATATATAGCATGCTTACAGATTAGAATTGAGATCTGTGGTGTAAAAAATTTTAAAATGGTGATGCCCCTCGCTAATCCGTAGTTGTATAAGGTCGGACAGTTAACACACATGAAAGTAGACATGTTTGTGCTAAGTTCTCAATAATTTGTTTAATCCGGTGCAATTTATTGCAATATTCTAATTATGTATTCTATTTAACGTAAGCCTAACACTCGTCAGCATGTATGAAATACGTTGAATGTGTGTGTGTCTGTGTTATGCAACCAGTATGAAATATTTGCCTCTGCCATGAAATATTGAAGTTCTGGGGCACTTTTTACCCATGCAATATTATAGTTTTCAATGGAAACTTTATACTGACAATTCCTTTGTATTTCCCATGTATACTAACCAATTGTACTAGACATGTTAGGTGACCAGTATGAAATATTTGCCTCTGCCATGAAATATACAAGTTCTGAAACACTTTCTACCCATGCAAAATTATGATTTTCAAGGGAAACTTTATTCTGACAATTCCTTTGTATTTCCCATGTATACTAACCAATTGTACTAGACATGTTAGGTGACCAGTATGAAATATTTGCCTCTGCCATGAAATATTGAAGTTCTGGAACACTTTTTACCCATGCAAAATTATGATTTTCAAGGGAAACTTTATACTGACAATTCCTTTGTATTTCCCATGTATACTAACCAATTGTACTAGACATGTTAGGTGACCAGTATGAAATATTTGCCTCTGCCATGAAATATACAAGTTCTGAAACACTTTCTACCCATGCAAAATTATGATTTTCAAGGGAAACTTTATTCTGACAATTCCTTTGTATTTCCCATGTATACTAACCAATTGTACTAGACATGTTAGGTGACCAGTATGAAATATTTGCCTCTGCCATGAAATATTGAAGTTCTGGAACACTTTTTACCCATGCAAAATTATGATTTTCAAGGGAAACTTTATTCTGACAATTCCTTTGTATTTCCCATGTATACTAACCAATTGTACGAGACATGAGGTCAGTTTGTGATCACCTCAAATAGTGTCATGCATATTCCTAGCAGTATATGACAACACAATGTCAACCAGACAAATACACATTAGCGGAATATCTATTGGTTTAAGACATTGGTCTCTAGTGTTCAAACAGTGCTTGTTATTATTGAATGACAGTGTGCGTCTACAATCGATCTTGCTAAACAGAGCAGAAGGTCTGCACATAGAATGAGCTTTTACCGCCTAATTTATGGATAAACAATGTAAATGGTTCAAAGACGATTAGTGATTGCTATTTACAGATAATATTTGCTCAATGTCCAGTATTCTTACTGTGTGATGTTATAGAGCATGCTTTAGATTTATGAGTTAGTTCATGTTGTTACGGTAACTGTTATAGTTATGTCTTTTTATCTTTACTTGTATCCATAAACTGTCACTTGCCACGCTTGATGAGCTATGTCCATTTTAATGTTATTGTTGTTGCACTTTTTGCTTTGGATTGTAGTTATTAATAATGAAACAAAATATACAAATTTTTTGTGTGCTTTAAATTATTTGGCACGGGCTTTTCAAAACCTTTGCCAATCAAATTACAAACAGTTTACCATGTATTTACAATTGATAAGGTTGTTGAAATGAAAATGAAGTAAATGTCCACTTTTGGATTTAAAAGAAAAACTATAAATATTTTTTATTATATCAGGGTTTTTAGACATTATCCTACCCATTTCGTAACACATGTACATGTTTGTCAGTGTTGACAAATGATTCCTCATTCACTGTGCTAAAGTAATACATGCTATGACTAAAAATGCACTTGTTGGTATTTTGTAAATCACATGTTTTGACAACGAAATGTCCGAACTAAATATTAAGTGCAAAACTAGTTATTAGACTCAAAGTGGAGGCTGTTTGTTGTTTTATGAATGATGAATTCGCAAGAAGAGCGTTATATTTAATACCCATTGAGTTTTGTTTTTTAGGTAACATTTTAATTTGTACTTGAAACTAGTTTTATATTACAATTATAAGTTTATGTGGTATATTACATCTTCCATATACAAACAATTAATCTTTGATAGTGCTACAATATCGCATGTTTAATCTAAGTTAACACAACTTAGCTTAACTTAATGTGTATTTAATAAAAAACTTGTCTCTATTAGGAAGTTGTCCAAGGTAGCTTTTTTCATAGTTAACCAAGCAAATGCCATATATACTTTTAAGGAGCAGCACGTCTAAATCACAAAACATTTACAGTTATTTTATAACGAATCTATGACAATTAAGGAAAGCTTCAACAATTACGTCTGAGTGTTTTGGGAATATCAGTCTCTGTATAGTCTCTGTATAGTATCTGTATAGTTGGTAAGTATTATTGTCACTATACTTATCCAGTCAAAAAAAATGGTTAATTTCAGCATCTTTAAATACATATTCTTGAAATAACACCATTGAAATATTTGACATAACTGATCAGTCCACGTAGTCGGTGCTACTTTAATACACGTGCAATGACACGTGTCTTGAAATACCAAGAACCGACATACAACGGTTATATACAATATATAGATATATACAGTATGGTTAAGATTACATAAAATAAATGTCAGGACTATTGAACGGGCTTTTGTATTGTTGGCTATTGTGTTTGACAGATTATGTTTAGTGAACTGAGATTTATTGCTCAAAACATTTCAGAACTTTTTATTCAAACTTATCTTTCATATGATAGTCCACTTTATGTAATACCGATCTCCAAAGTGTTTTTAAATGATTTGATTTGCAACTTGTCTAGATACAAAAAGTGGCAATTTTCTTTTTACATACAATATTATGTCAAACGACCTTTAAACTTTTACCGGATTTTTTTCATAGAAATCTGCAATTCATTCTTTTAAGAAGGCTTTGCTAATTCATAGTGCATATGTCGTATTATTGTGATTCTGAAATGAGTTTCATGTTAACTGAGACAGAATTACAGGCACCCAAAATGATGACGCATAGCACTGTCCATTCACCTTTGTTTACAACAGAGGTAAACTATCAAATAATAATCATAAGTTATTATGTGTCAGTGCAAGGTAGGTCATCAATGTTGTATATAACTCCTTTCGCTATTCATCCTGCATAAACGTTTCAGAAATTCACTCAAAATCTTTGTATTGTGCAGAATTTCATTCGAGAATCATTAATGTCTTTATCATTAATTAATGAATAACAAAGTCGATTTTACGTTAAGGGTACAACGTGCTGGTGGCATCTGCTGAAACGAAATGTCTGCTTCTTCCTCACATTACTGCCATTACTATATAAATATAACAATGGTTACTTAAAAAACTTTAAATATGCATCTTGATATGCACATTATGATCGATGTTTTGCTATAATATTGATATCTTAAATACTTTGTCTTAGTTACATCTGTAGTTTTGGCAACTGCATAAAATCATATCATCAGTTAAATTGAAGACCCTTTAAAACACCAAAGGATAAATTTCGTATTGCAATATATTGGAATATACGGCTAATGTATTGCAATAGTATTGGAAAATATTAAATGAACTTTACACTTTATATCTTTTTATGCAGTTTTAAAAATAAGCATTTGAATAAATGACTTTCAGACCTTTCGAAAAATAGACTACTACAAATGCAAGAACATGTTAATGGCATTTTCATTTTAAAAAGTCCACTATTGATACTACTTTGACCAACATGTATGTATTATTTATTGTCTACTGATCATTAATGACGACTGAAGGGTTCGAATAAGCCAAACCACTGTATGGACAGTACATGAATGCCTAATGTAAAGTGCTGTCAATCGTCATAAACTGTTACATTAGATCAAGGTACGTGGACTTTCATGTGATCTCTACGACATAACGTGGTAATGATGTATTGTCTGTACGAAGGTTGATACGGATACTATTTTTTTTAATTTCAATAATAAGAGCTACAACGCACGCAAAATCTGTCATTTAAATTTATTTATTTATTGCTAAAGAGAGTTTTATTGCTTTATAGATTGCAAAATACCCTTATCATTTAATTTCTTTGAAATTCAACATTCTTGTACTTTTTTGCTTTGCTTTGGAGTATAGTGTGATCGCTAATCATTGCAAAAGTAGAAATATAAGAGAATAAGTTGGAAAAGTGCACAATTCGGCAATTCTGCACTGGATATCACAATCGTATTTCAAATTCAAATTCAGTTTCAAATCAACTGATATTTCATGAAAGCTAAAGTATTGTATATCGAAATAATGTGTTATGTCAATACGATAAGTGGCTGTTCACATCATTTTATGTAAGCAGAACATTAATATTTCTCATAAATATATTCAGGATAACGACAATTTGTTGTGTTCAAAGATTAAAACTTTTGTACACTCGTTTTGTGTTGTGACATTTATATTTGAAATTGTGCTTTTTCCATTCTGATATATAGATAGGCGTCCCAAGGGTTGGATCACATATCTCTTACGTATAGATATGTCAAAGTAAGGAAAAAGGCTAGATTTTATGTTATATAGCCACTTAAGATTCTAATATGTGGAAAGGAAGAATACTTTTGAAGAAAATATTTCTATCTAGACAGAATATATTTGATCCCCTACATGAATATTATCATTTGAGAAACCTTGTATATGAAATATAAGTGATGCAGTGGCTAGCATGCTGGCCACTCACATCAAAGGCCCGGGTTCGAATCCCGATGGAGACATCAAACCCATGTGCAATACTCTCATGCAATGGGCTTCATCCTCTTGGAAAGGCACTTTATCCATATTGCACTCAGTCCACTGACGTCCAGTACATGTAGCCACTGTGAAAGTACCCTTCAGGATAATGATGTAGGTAGCACTTTGAGTTTTGGAAGGGCGCCAAGAAAGTATCCATATTTTTCTATAACCGCTTTTAGCCCAAGGTATTCAAATGTTAACAAAAACAGCAGTTTTCAGGCATCAATTTAGCACACTGCATATAAAAATCGCATCACAAATTCATATATGGACTTAACAAGGAATATCATTACTTTTCATATCTGTGTTCAGTGTGTACACTCAAAGGCCAGAAAACGTCCTTAAACATTAGTTAGTCTAAAATTGATAAAGCTTTAGGCAAGTGTAGCACTGTATAACAGTTTAATAGATTTTATCCATCAACTTTCCAAAATGTGTAAACATGTAATTGACATAACTGTTCATTGTCCGTCTGTTTAACTGGTCATATACGCCCTATAGCATTGAAAGATGTATGCTAGAAGTTGAACTGCTAGTAATAAGATTAAGGAATTAAGTATGTACCATGATGAAGGATTGATACATTGATACATTCTGTCATCTGTATTTGACACTAACACATAACTGTTGTCATAAAGAGTTTAGCATACTTAATATGTATCTTCATGAGGTAAGATTGGTACTTGGTTGAATTGGTTAGCTTTGTTGAAAGCATACAATGCATTAAAGGGGTAGTAGCACGTTTTAGGGGAAACATAAGATGATGTCAGGAAAATGAAAAAAAACTGGTTCCAGTTGTAAGACTTGTATTTAAACTAAAGCAGTAATAAAGCAAATATAAAGTGTAAATTTCAGCCATGCGATTCCTTTTTCTCACACAAAATGAATTAAAGGTGTTCACACATAAATGGTCATTAATGGACTTTATGTGAATCTTTTTAATTGTTTTTTTGATTATGGATGATTGTTTTTTGTAATGAGATTCTTTTTACAACTTTAAAAACAAATCATAATGCGGCAGTGGAAATATTTCCACCTGTCATAGAGTATAAATAGTAGCTGAAATCAATAGCACCATTGTATCAACTAGGGATTGTTTAAATACCCATACTAATGTATTTTCATTTGATGTCGTGATTATACGTTTTGTTTAGAGACTTTCTGAAATCAATATACTAGGAAAACATTACATTTAAAGCTTTTCATCCTATTTTGACAAATGTTTGTTCTCAGTGTGATGTGTTTTGATTACGAATAGTTATTCATGTCTCTTAAGTTCTTGTATTCTAAAAATAGTTAACGTTGTTAATCGGTATTTAACTCGCAGCAAAACACAATGTCTAATTCCGATCTGTTTTGCCTAAGGCAGTGAAAGGAGACAATTTTTCCAATCGATATGCCAAAGATTAAAATGCGTGACACCTTTTTAAATATTTATAAAGGAGGACCTCAATAGAGATAAATAAACTGCGCAATTTATCGAAACATTTTGATGTGTCTAGTTCACAAACATAATGTTTCTTATTATTTTATTGACATCAATAATGACATGAGAGTCCAGAAACAAATCTTATTTGTCATATGATTTCCATTATTACTTTTTTTAAATAAAAAATGTAGATTAGATTTACAAACTTAGAATTTGAATTGTTTTCAGTCAAGTGTCATAATTTATGGTAAAACGATTAAGATCGAAATTACCAAATACATCTTCTTGCACAATCTATAATAATTCATCTGAATATCAATAAAACTATTAAATCTGCATTGGTTCCACTGTGACTTAGTTTATTCGCTCAGGAGCAAAAGAAACGATACCCACTTTTCAAAGGGGTAACAAATCACTGTTGTCAGAGAAAGGATACTATTAATCTCTGCAATAGGCAATTATTTTGTCAAGAACTTCTAATAACCTAGATTTACGTACGGGTTGCAAGTAGGTCCAGAAATTCTCCTAAAAATTTTGCTTTGCCAGAATGTGTCCATTTGAAACGACAAATCATGAAGTGCCGAGATGAGACATTTAAGCTCTCAACACGTGTATGTTGTCTAGTCAAAACTTGTTTGTCTTTGTCTGTGCGTGGTCTCCAATTGCGACCAGATATTGTTTTCATACTCTTCACTTTGTTTTAATGGCTTCTAAAAGCATCAATAAACTCTGTTTTAGTCACAAATATCATTCGCGGATCCCGCATTTAAGTAGGTATCGCTTTTAAATTAAACATAAACGATTATAGTTATAGCTAAAATGATATTAATGAAATACCAAACCAATCTTTATCGATATTTTAAGGAAATAAATCATTCAGTTCAACAAAATGTAATAAAGTAACTACCATATAGAAAACCATGACACCTCTGCTTGGGTGGGAGGAGACAAACATTGCTTGAGCCAAAATCGACAGTAAATGTGGATTAAAATTATGATATTCTATAACCTCTTGAAATATTGAAATAAACAACCTTTAAAATCTTTTCGGAAGTTCTATTTTAATAATATTATCAACACACGCCAAATGACATCACATCTTCGTGTGTATTATGATTTGTTTAAATTGAGACGTTTATAGAAATTCAATATTATGATAACAGATTGTTTTGAACGAAAATGTAAAGTTTTAAATAGATAAACAACAACTCTTTAGACCATAACAAAGTTAGTTTGCATGTATGGCATAATTTTCATCTGAAATGTAAACACTTATCATGCTTTAAAAATGTGAAACAAATTGGAAATGCGTGGACTCATTAGAACAGTCTCAGGATATATAGAGAATCTCACCCAAGTGTCTTCTGATATCAAATATATCAACACAAGATGATAAAAGTAACAAATATCCGAAGCTTGTCGGGCATATTTTACTTTTATCATATAATGGAGGGTGTTATCGATGCAATAAAGCTATCGGATAAACTTGGTATCCGATTTGCTCACAATCTGATAAAGATGCAAACATGAACTATTTTCTCAAAACTCCATGCATTTCATGCGAGTCCTAAACCGGTCACTAACCATTGATAACGTCGTCGGGAGTTTTCAGGTTTTGTGTTTTTATCGAATAAAATATCGTACAAAAGCCGTCAGGGTAAACTTATCACGCATTCGTATTTAGGAAATTACAGCTCGGTTATCGAAGCATTTCAAGTTGTTTTCATCGTTCGTTTAAAAAATATAACGATATGCAGCTAACAATATCGACTATAGAAAAAATATGTTTTTCAATTTTTTTATGAAAAACATAGGCCTAGATCGCTTTGACCATGTCGGTTACCAACTTATCAGCAAAAACAAATCATATTCTAGTGATAGTACAGATTATCTAGTAGCGGTGAAACAAACGCAACAACCTCACCTTCGCAAATAGTCGGCGTTTGGTCTAAGGATACCGTAACTGAACTGGCGTAACAACAATGGCAATGTAGTTTTTCAAAATGCAGCTAGAGTTACTTCCCCTTGTCGTAGCGACGTTGACAAGTGGTTCTTACACATTTTGTGTTATAAAAAGATACAATGTTTACTCGTCCACTGGGAATCAGACTGAAAATGTCGATAGATTGTAGAAGACGTTTCTAACACTGTGAAAAAATTATTTCATGAAGGAATATATCTAGATTGTTCACAACTATACATCGCCGACAATATGACCTTCACCTTGGTTTTTTTTAAAGCAATTACTCCACGAAATCTAGGTCAAACATATTTTTAGAAGGAATCATATTTTCGTTGAAACCAGTTTATTTCAAAATGATATTATATAATAAAGAAATTATTAACCTCGCGTGTTTCCGTATCATTAATATCATATAATAGGAATAAAAATATATCTATTATGCTCGCCAAAGGCTCGCATACTAAATTTTGTTTCCCTATTATATGATATTAATGATACGGCAACACACGAGGTTAATAATCTCTATTTATCAACGAGTGTTGATATATTTGATATCAGAAGACACTAGGGTGAGCTTCTATTTATCATCCAAAATCATTTGTCATCACATTAGCATCTTTGAACACTGCATAGCCCTCCAACTCCTAAACAATTGATGTCATCGCATTGTGACGTCATTTCTGATGATGCAAAACGTGTGTGATGTCATGTCCCTGCTGATGACAGGGCATTGTTCAAAATCTACTTTCAAAGTGATATCTCTTGGAACACAGTTTTGGATGATAAATTCAGCTATACATCATCATCTTCGTTGAAAATTAATATTTGAGAACATCTATAACGCAACTCTTATCGTCATTGATGGAAATTTTGGAAATATAAGTAGTATGATTAACGTCAGTTGAAACCTTTATTTTTATTATTATATTGTTACACTGTATCTCCAAATAATTATTTATTTCTGTATCGAGTTCCTTAGGCCAAGGGTACAAGCATAGTACTTTTTTGGCGAAGTTATTTAATGGCGTCACAAGAACTTTTGTTGCTCAGTATATTTCCAAAGGGTTTCATTTGACATTGTGATCTGTTATATCAACACATGACTCCTTTTTCTATTTGTACTGCTTTTCGTCTATTTGCAAATTACTAATACATATTCAAGATTTTCGTATGAAACGACACAATGATTCATAAGTTTAGTTGACATTTACATAATTATGTATCGTTTGTTGAATGTCTTAATCAGTATCTTAAATTTACATTTTGTTTTACCGTTATTTGTTTTTAGGCAATCAAATGTTTCATTCAAAGACACACGACCATAATTCTGTGCAACATTGACGATAACATATGTATTTTAAAAGTTTTAATAAACATAAAATTCTTTTGAGTAGGCGATATAGCTTGGAGAGAGATTTTGAACAATGCTCTGCAACCGGTACATGACATCACAAACATTTAGCATCATCAAGTTACGACATCCAAATACTTAAAATGTTGAACAATGATGAAACATGATGTTGGGTGATTCATAGAATCTCACCTTCATATCTTCTGGTATTCAATTTACCAACATTCGTTGATAAAAATAAATATCCCCGGCAGGCCTCTAATATTTGTAACTTTATGAACTCATGTCGTATATTTGATATCAAGAGACACTTGGTTGAGATTTTTCTATATAATTCCATACAATTGCACTTCTGTTTATTATAAGGTTAATAGATTTTGATCTATATGATTCGTCATTGATATTGTATATCCAATCTATAATCATTCCATGACGCTTACATAATAATTTTAAAAAAGAACCTGCTTTTACCATCCATATTATAGCGATTCGGTACGTGTGCGTACATTACTCCCTAGCACGACAAACATCACAACCCATCCTTTATCTGAGGACGGATTTTGAGTGACGTCACGAAACAATGGTCAATGGCATGAATAAGAGTGTAATGACTCCACTCATCCATGGTTATCAAATAATATATAGTAATAAATATAGTTTATAACAGTGTCATTTGTTACATTGATTAAAAGAACATTCATTTTACAGTTTGGTACAAACACCAGGCCTATGGAGGCCGAAATGACACCTTCATTAATACATAAAATTTCATGCAGTAAAAATATTTAAAAGGCATAGTTTACATTACATATACATCAATATTTATTGATTCTCAAATGAGGTAAGGTGAGGTGATTTGGGGTTTAACGCTTCAATTAAGTTCACTTATAATACCTTACTGCGTGTACATCAGTTCTCTAAAGTTGTCATGCGGCTTTCGAATCCAGACGTGTTGATCCGAAGCTGCCCATGATTGTCAACTTATCAAGTAATTAACATTAATAAGGTTGAAAATTAAAGTCAAATCAAAACTACACGCCAGTTCAGGCAAAGCTTTGCTTTATTGTGAACTCCATGATATTTCTATGCGTATGAGTTTAAGATTACCTACATGATATATTTATATCAATATTTGATAAATGGTAGATCCTATTTCGTGAATGTCGTGAATGACCTCCTACGCGTTCAACTGTAGATTAAATTTAGAGCTATAAAGATTTTGTTAGATGTCGCTAGTTTCCAAACACCGGACGATTTTAAGGTGGGTTGCATCGTAAACATTCTCTCACCACAGAGGCAGATCAAGTCATGTTGATATAGCCTCTGTTCTATTATGCCAAAATCCGTGGGTTCCGGCAGTTTCCCCTGGCGGAAAAAAACTTTCATCACAATACATTTGAATCTCTTTATCAAATGACAAGGCTTCTCGCATGGAAAGGGTGATTCATATCACAATGCCTTTGACTTGTTTAAGTAGCCAAAATGATAATTTAAGAACAGCGTCGCTGATTGCACAACTAATTTTGATTGCCTCCAATCAGGCATCTCCCATTCCACCCCACAAACTCGGCGTAATATAACAGAGGCTAAATCAACATGACTTGATCTGTCTCTGTGGGTAGAGAATGCATCGTTAAGTATATTCAATTATTTGCACTTTCGATTGACGGCCGTTCCAGTTTTGTGAATTGGACTGTACAATTTATCACTTTCTTTGGTGAAAATTGATAATGAAAATAAAATTGATATTTCATTGTGAGATGTGTCAGCATACCACGTGAGGCTGAGCCGAAGACCTGCCGTACAGGATCGAGGCAACTGTTCACGTGCTGTCGTCTATGTTTGCTCACTGATATCCACATCATGGGTACGTTATCAAGAGTGGCGACCTACATTATAATCATTAATTCACACAACTTGGCGTATTAACGTTTTATATTATCTAATATTTTACGTCTGCATTATTTGGTAAAAGGATATAAAATGCTCACATGAAAATACAAAACAAGATATTTTAACCTTAATTTTACATGGCAAGTTTATTCATGAATGATAGACTGATCGTGATGAACTTTACCTCAAAATTTTATAGTTTTTCTGTCTTTGATTGTTAACTATTTGTTTTCAATAGTTTTTCTATCTTTGATTGTTAACTATTTGTTTTCAAGATTCTTTTGTATCTAAAATATGTCTCAGTTTTATTGTAACAGTTAGCATTAAAATGTTAACTTATAAGCTTATGTCAGTTCTTCTTAAATAATAGCATTGGCATCGTTTGACATGTATGGCCCGGTCATAGTTATGTATAATTTTTCTACGTGAAATGTCAGGTGTCTGTCGAATGCTAAGGACTTTTTGAGAGAATATTTATACCGAGATAAGATACAGTGTAACTACAGGTACACTGAATAAATGTCACGACGATAAATACGGTTTATACAGTTCTGAAATGTGAACATGTTTAATGAAGTAAAAACGAAGTAAAATATTATTTTAATCATGGTTAAAATAGTGGCTAGATTTCAAAGTGAACAACATTTTCTGCAGTAGAGAACTGTTCTACACGCAGTAAGGTTTGGGTGTAATTCTACACAGAATTTCAATGCAGTACAACCCAAAAAAAATCTGGTTCACTAGTGCCTCGCAGGTACCACCGCAGTGGTTAGCCACACTAGTGTTGAGGACTCTCTCCCTGCAGTGATAGTACCACCACTAATATAAATGAAATACTCTAAAAAAAGCGGCGTTATACCTCAAATCACGTCAAATTGAACAGATTAAGTTCTAACTTGACACAGGTAAATTTATGAAATCGTTTCTGTCTTTTCACTGAAATATGTTAAACACTATATTTGTAGTAAAAGTAATGCTTTTGACTCCTTTAATGTAAGGAATATGTGACGTCAGGTCCAACCATTGACTTTGTAGCCACCAAAAACCGGAAAACTGTGAATCTGAACTGTTAATTTTGAAGACCTTTTGGCAATGCAGCGTCTTACAAATGAAGAAAAAAATGCGGTACAATTACCGTTCATCAAAATGCTGAATGGTATACAGATGAGATTCGGACAGCTAAACGCCTTCGAAGTAGAAGATGAGTGCAACAGGTTTCAATATAGACAAACAGCTACACAGTGATCAGTGTAATACAGTTGCTCAAATGGTAGAATCGGCCAAACGAAAGTTCTACACTGAAATGATAAAGAACTGTTCCGGTTCCAAAGAAGTTTTTCAAACTGCCAACAAACTTCTGTTTAAACCAGACGGCAATAAGTTACCGACTTGTGCATCTGCTGTTGATCTTTGCACCATGTTCTCGGAGTTTTTTGTTGAGAACATTAAGACGATTCACCGCAATTTTCATCCACTGAATACACATAACAGTGTGAGAACTTGTGAACAAGACATTATTTTGGATTCAATTACACCAACAAATGAGGAAGAGGTACTGAACATCATAATACGTAGTCCAAACAAATCTTGCAGTCTGGATATAATCCCAACATGGCTGTTTAAGTCTTACTCAAGAGTGACAGCTCCAATGTTTACAAGTATAATTAAAGGACATGTACCTTGTTCATTCAAAGTGGCATTGCTTACCCTCTACTAAACAAGATGTGTTTGTGAAACACGAATGCCCCCGGATGCATCCTGCTCGCTGTGTCAAGGTCAAGGTCACAAGGTCAAATGTCATGGTGTCATCTGAAAGGTCTCATGTCAAGGGATCCATATGTCAAGTATCAAAGAGCTAGCTCTCACCAATCAAAAGTTATGACCAAGGTTAAAGTTTTTGTGGACAAACGGACAGACGGACGGACGGACGGAAAAGGTCAAATATCATGGTGTCATCTGAAAGGTCTCATCACAAGGGATACACATGTCAAGTATCAAAGACCTAGCACTGACAGTATAGAAACTATAGCCAAGGTTAAAGTTTTCGGAAAAGGCTCGCTGTGTCAAGGTCAAGGTCACAAGGTCAAATGTCATGGTGTCATCTGAAAGGTCTCATCACAAGGTATCCATATGTCAAGTATCAAAGAGCTAGATCTGACCAATCAAAAGTTATGACCAAGGTTAAAGTTTTTTTGGACAAACGGACAGACGGACGGACGGACGGAAAAGGTCAAATATCATGGTGTCATCTAAAAGGTCTCATCACAAGGGATACACATGTCAAGTATCAAAGACCTAGCACTGACAGTATAGAAACTATAGCCAAGGTTAAAGTTTTCGGAAAAGGCTCGCTGTGTCAAGGTCAAGGTCACAAGGTCAAATGTCATGGTGTCATCTGAAAGGTCTCATCACAAGGGATCCATATGTCAAGTATCAAAGACCTAGCTCTGACCAATCAAAAGTTATGACCAAGGTTAAAGTTTTTGTGGACAAACGGACAGACAGACAGACGGACGGACGGACGGACAGACGGACAGGTGAAAAATATATACCCCCGGAATCTCCGATTCGGGGGCATAAAAAATCAACCCTTGACCCTGAACTGTTAAAAATTACCGTCCGGTTTCAAGTCTAATATGTTTGTCCAAATTATTTGAACGTGTGGTTGGGAGTCGTCTCAGGGAGCACATGTCCAGTCATCACCAATTGGAATCACTGCAATCAGCGTATCGCAATGTTCATAGTACAGAAACAGCCCTCGTAAAAGTTCAGAATGACATCCTCCGAGTAAGAGTCAAGAACTGTGCCGCTCGCTTTGTGTCGGGAACCAAGCGACATGACCACATCTCACCTATACTGCAGAAATAACATTGACTTCCTGTTAAATAACATTCTCTCCCCACAGAGGCAGATCAAGTCATGTTCATTTAGCCTCTGTTCTATTACGCCGAGTTTGTGGGATAGAATGGGAGATGCCTGATTGGAGGCAATCAAAATTAATTGTGCAATCAGCGACGCTGTTCTTAAATCATCATTTTGGCTACTTAAACAAGACAAAGGCATTGTGATATGAATCACCCTTTCCATGCGAGCAGCCTTGTCATTTGATAAAGAAATTCAAATGTATTGTGATGAAAGTTTTTTTCCGCCAGGGGAAACTGCCGGAACCCACGGATTTCGGCGTAAGAGAACAGAGGCATGACTTGATCTGCCTCTGTGGGGAAAGAATGGTTAAATATCGAATCCAGTTCAAACTCTTGCTAGTGTTTAACTGTCCAAACGAACAAGCTCCAGAACATTTACAAGCCCTAATTCAAATCTATCAACCCGCACGATGCTTGACATCTTCCGACAGTAACCTCCTTACAGTTCCTTCATCCAGAACTCAAACATTTGGTGATCGTGCATTTCAAGTCCCCGGCCGTTCTCTATGGAATCACCTTCCCAAAAACCTTAGAGACAAAGATGAACTTCCGAGATTTAAATCCGGACTTAAAACACATTATTTCAATATTGCATTTCATTGACTACCTGACATTTTCACGTGTTCATCACAGCGCTTCAGGGCAGTTTTCTGGTCTTAGCGGTATATAAGTATTTTTATGTATGTATGTATGTAAGGGGAGGCTTCATGCTGGTAAGTCTGTGGTCACTGTGGCAACTGTCCAACAGTGGAATTCCATCGTTTTTATTGACAAATCTCGATTCACCTTGAAAATTGCCGACGCCAATGTGCAACGCAGACAAGGTGAACGCCAGCGTCAAAGTATGGGGTTCTTTCTGTGTACATGATCGTTTTCCACTGGTTGTTGTTCAAGGGAACGTAAATGCTGTCCAGAACAGGGATCAGATTTTGCAATCTGTACTCCTTCTGTTCATGCAGAGACACGGCTCTTGACTAACGTTTCAGCAAGACAACGCTAGGCCCCACACAGCAGTTCTGACACAGAATTTTCTCACGTGTTCACGTCCTGGATTTGCGCCTAATCGAAGCCATGACCTCAATCCGATCGAACACTTCTGGAACGGACTGGGTCGACATGTTTGTCAACAAGTTAATCAACCATGCACCATCGCGAAGTCCCGAACTCAATCCCATCGAACAAATCTGGTAAATCAAGTAAATCAACCACAGACGTTGCAAAATCTTCAACGTCACCTTGTTGAGCAATGGCGACGTCTTCACTGTCGTTCCAAGATCCATAAGGAGACGTTGTGTGGCTGTACGAGACGCTAGAGGTGTACACAACAGTTACTAGTCATCTCAGATCGATTCTCCTCATTCTGTAAAATTCAATATATAAAAACAAATGCAAATTTACGCAGTTGATATATTTTGTAACGTGTAATATTTCACCAGGAATCATAAAGGTTATCTGACATATTTACTATAAGGGTACTTTAGTACTTAATCATAATTTTATTTTACTGACGGACAAGGGCATTGTTCATTTAAGACAAAAATGCAATATATTAAACTAGAATGTCACATTGAAGATGTAACAACATTCATAAAGAAACGTTTTTAATATATCAGAATTAAATCGCATTATAATCGACATGCTATATAAGGGTGAAACGTGACATGAAAAACACAAACTGGTTGGGTAAGATTTCTATAATTCATAATGTATCTTCTTAATAATCATCTAAGTGTTACATTGTAAATAGATTTACTGACCATGCATCACACACAGAACTAATACACTGATCGTTGTGTACGAACGAAAAGGCAGTTGAGATACTAGGACTAGACAAGCACTTGTGACGGGAATGAAATGTCCTGTCTTGATAATAGTTAGTCCTTTAATTACTAAATTAATTAGGCTGTCAATTTCACGGGGCCTCCCAGGGGATGCTTTGTGATCACGTATGTCATTAAAGTGTAGTTATGTCAAGGTGAGGACGGTCATCACTTATGCATGTAGAATCTGGCATGTTTATGTTGAGGATAAGTGTCAAGTATTTAATAGTGTTTCTATTTAGATATTCAAGCGGCGATTTAATGCATAAATTCTTATAATGACAGATAAGTATCTCCATGTACAATACCTCTAAGAATGCAATGAGCCAAAAAAATCGAGAGAATATGCAACTTAATTAGGCTTTTATTTGACTTACGAATGCTCTGAAAACGCACTGCTGCGTACATGTAGAAGCTAGACGTTGTTTCAGTTTGCTTATCTACCAAACCTTTCTCGAGCTAAAACTTATGCATGACAAAACGGTATTTGTGTTTAATTCAGGTTTAAATAAAAGTCAAATATAGCAAGGACAACGTCATCTTCAAAGCACACAACTACATGTATGTATATTCCTTGGATTTAAAATAAAGGCAGTTGTCGGACACATTTGTGTAACTTGTCTAAGCATTATCCGTGATAATAACGCCAAATTAACAATTCACTCTATCAAAGAGTCTTGTTGCGTCCTTTTTAAAATACACAATTCTACATGTTTATACAATAATCATGGACTTGAAATTATCGGTATTAACAGGTCAGATATACAAGGTATCGAATTATCGAAAATTTGAGTTGTAATAGTGACTAAGGATGCGCGGTATTATAAATATATCGGTATAATGAAATACAGGAACAACGTGATACGAATCGGTACACACTTCTGAAAATATTCAATATATGAAACATTTTAAAACGAGATATTTCCATCTAAGAGTGCAAAAACACAACCAAATAAAACATTGACGGAAAGTTCTTCACAACGTTTGAAGTTGTGTTGAAAAAATAGCTTAAAGATGCTGTTTCATACTTGCATGCGGTTCAGGCTGAACTCTAGCTATTGAGAAAAGAAATACATCACTTTGTAGAAAAATCTTTCGTCGAAATTTTGACATCATATTTTGATTGTTTAATCAACAATAACATACTTATTTCGTTTAGTGCCCCTTGTAGAAAGGGCATAGCATATAACGAACCCGCTTTCGGTGACGTAATCATTACGCGTGTAGGATTTACACCGTGTGACAACTAGCGTATTTGCATTCGATGGGTATCAACTTTGGCAGCAACGAATACCTTATTCGGAGAAAAAGAAAAAATCTAGTCGTGCGCGACAAAGACGGTTTCAAGCGTATATTTAGAGACCGGATGTTGTGAGATGGCCACACTTGATTCGCCTTTATGTTGGCTGCCGT
Organism: Steromphala cineraria; assembly: GCA_916613615.1. Lineage (NCBI taxonomy): Eukaryota > Metazoa > Mollusca > Gastropoda > Trochida > Trochidae > Steromphala > Steromphala cineraria. The sequence continues at coordinate 60,852,647 of OU744729.1, forward strand.
TTCCGTAATTTTGGTAAATCATCTCATATTTAATGAATTTTGGTCCGATTTTCCCTAGGTTGGTCGCTAAATTTTTATAAAAATACAAAGAATACATTCAAAATACTTTTAAAAATATTATAGCGATTCGGTACGTGTGCGTACATTACTCCCTAGCACGACAAACATCACAACCAATCCTTTATCTGAGGACGGATTTTGAGTGACGTCACGAAACAATGGTCAATGGCATGAATAAGAGTGTAATGACTCCACTTATCCATGGTTATCAAATAATATATAGTAATAAATATAGTTTATAACAGTGTCATTTGTTACATTGATTAAAAGAACATTCATTTTACAGTTTGGTACAAACACCAGGCCTATGGAGGCCGAAATGACACCTTCATTAATACATAAAATTTCATGCAGTAAAAATATTTAAAAGGCATAGTTTACATTACATATACATCAATATTTATTGATTCTCAAATGAGGTAAGGTGAGGTGATTTGGGGTTTAACGCTTCAATTAAGTTCACTTATAATACCTTACTGCGTGTACATCAGTTCTCTAAAGTTGTCATGCGGCTTTCGAATCCAGACGTGTTGATCCGAAGCTGCCCATGATTGTCAACTTATCAAGTAATTAACATTAATAAGGTTGAAAATTAAAGTCAAATCAAAACTACACGCCAGTTCAGGCAAAGCTTTGCTTTATTGTGAACTCCATGATATTTCTATGCGTATGAGTTTAAGATTACCTACATGATATATTTATATCAATATTTGATAAATGGTAGATCCTATTTCGTGAATGTCGTGAATGACCTCCTACGCGTTCAACTGTAGATTAAATTTAGAGCTATAAAGATTTTGTTAGATGTCGCTAGTTTCCAAACACCGGACGATTTTAAGGTGGGTTGCATCGTAAACATTCTCTCACCACAGAGGCAGATCAAGTCATGTTGATATAGCCTCTGTTCTATTATGCCAAAATCCGTGGGTTCCGGCAGTTTCCCCTGGCGGAAAAAAACTTTCATCACAATACATTTGAATCTCTTTATCAAATGACAAGGCTTCTCGCATGGAAAGGGTGATTCATATCACAATGCCTTTGACTTGTTTAAGTAGCCAAAATGATAATTTAAGAACAGCGTCGCTGATTGCACAACTAATTTTGATTGCCTCCAATCAGGCATCTCCCATTCCACCCCACAAACTCGGCGTAATATAACAGAGGCTAAATCAACATGACTTGATCTGTCTCTGTGGGTAGAGAATGCATCGTTAAGTATATTCAATTATTTGCACTTTCGATTGACGGCCGTTCCAGTTTTGTGAATTGGACTGTACAATTTATCACTTTCTTTGGTGAAAATTGATAATGAAAATAAAATTGATATTTCATTGTGAGATGTGTCAGCATACCACGTGAGGCTGAGCCGAAGACCTGCCGTACAGGATCGAGGCAACTGTTCACGTGCTGTCGTCTATGTTTGCTCACTGATATCCACATCATGGGTACGTTATCAAGAGTGGCGACCTACATTATAATCATTAATTCACACAACTTGGCGTATTAACGTTTTATATTATCTAATATTTTACGTCTGCATTATTTGGTAAAAGGATATAAAATGCTCACATGAAAATACAAAACAAGATATTTTAACCTTAATTTTACATGGCAAGTTTATTCATGAATGATAGACTGATCGTGATGAACTTTACCTCAAAATTTTATAGTTTTTCTGTCTTTGATTGTTAACTATTTGTTTTCAATAGTTTTTCTATCTTTGATTGTTAACTATTTGTTTTCAAGATTCTTTTGTATCTAAAATATGTCTCAGTTTTATTGTAACAGTTAGCATTAAAATGTTAACTTATAAGCTTATGTCAGTTCTTCTTAAATAATAGCATTGGCATCGTTTGACATGTATGGCCCGGTCATAGTTATGTATAATTTTTCTACGTGAAATGTCAGGTGTCTGTCGAATGCTAAGGACTTTTTGAGAGAATATTTATACCGAGATAAGATACAGTGTAACTACAGGTACACTGAATAAATGTCACGACGATAAATACGGTTTATACAGTTCTGAAATGTGAACATGTTTAATGAAGTAAAAACGAAGTAAAATATTATTTTAATCATGGTTAAAATAGTGGCTAGATTTCAAAGTGAACAACATTTTCTGCAGTAGAGAACTGTTCTACACGCAGTAAGGTTTGGGTGTAATTCTACACAGAATTTCAATGCAGTACAACCCAAAAAAAATCTGGTTCACTAGTGCCTCGCAGGTACCACCGCAGTGGTTAGCCACACTAGTGTTGAGGACTCTCTCCCTGCAGTGATAGTACCACCACTAATATAAATGAAATACTCTAAAAAAAGCGGCGTTATACCTCAAATCACGTCAAATTGAACAGATTAAGTTCTAACTTGACACAGGTAAATTTATGAAATCGTTTCTGTCTTTTCACTGAAATATGTTAAACACTATATTTGTAGTAAAAGTAATGCTTTTGACTCCTTTAATGTAAGGAATATGTGACGTCAGGTCCAACCATTGACTTTGTAGCCACCAAAAACCGGAAAACTGTGAATCTGAACTGTTAATTTTGAAGACCTTTTGGCAATGCAGCGTCTTACAAATGAAGAAAAAAATGCGGTACAATTACCGTTCATCAAAATGCTGAATGGTATACAGATGAGATTCGGACAGCTAAACGCCTTCGAAGTAGAAGATGAGTGCAACAGGTTTCAATATAGACAGACAGCTACACAGTGATCAGTGTAATACAGTTGCTCAAATGGTAGAATCGGCCAAACGAAAGTTCTACACTGAAATGATAAAGAACTGTTCCGGTTCCAAAGAAGTTTTTCAAACTGCCAACAAACTTCTGTTTAAACCAGACGGCAATAAGTTACCGACTTGTGCATCTGCTGTTGATCTTTGCACCATGTTCTCGGAGTTTTTTGTTGAGAACATTAAGACGATTCACCGCAATTTTCATCCACTGAATACACATAACAGTGTGAGAACTTGTGAACAAGACATTATTTTGGATTCAATCACACCAACAAATGAGGAAGAGGTACTGAACATCATAATACGTAGTCCAAACAAATCTTGCAGTCTGGATATAATCCCAACATGGCTGTTTAAGTCTTACTCAAGAGTGACAGCTCCAATGTTTACAAGTATAATTAAAGGACATGTACCTTGTTCATTCAAAGTGGCATTGCTTACCCTCTACTAAACAAGATGTGTTTGTGAAACACGAATGCCCCCGGATGCATCCTGCTCGCTGTGTCAAGGTCAAGGTCACAAGGTCAAATGTCATGGTGTCATCTGAAAGGTCTCATGTCAAGGGATCCATATGTCAAGTATCAAAGAGCTAGCTCTCACCAATCAAAAGTTATGACCAAGGTTAAAGTTTTTGTGGACAAACGGACAGACGGACGGACGGACGGAAAAGGTCAAATATCATGGTGTCATCTGAAAGGTCTCATCACAAGGGATACACATGTCAAGTATCAAAGACCTAGCACTGACAGTATAGAAACTATAGCCAAGGTTAAAGTTTTCGGAAAAGGCTCGCTGTGTCAAGGTCAAGGTCACAAGGTCAAATGTCATGGTGTCATCTGAAAGGTCTCATCACAAGGTATCCATATGTCAAGTATCAAAGAGCTAGATCTGACCAATCAAAAGTTATGACCAAGGTTAAAGTTTTTTTGGACAAACGGACAGACGGACGGACGGACGGAAAAGGTCAAATATCATGGTGTCATCTAAAAGGTCTCATTACAAGGGATACACATGTCAAGTATCAAAGACCTAGCACTGACAGTATAGAAACTATAGCCAAGGTTAAAGTTTTCGGAAAAGGCTCGCTGTGTCAAGGTCAAGGTCACAAGGTCAAATGTCATGGTGTCATCTGAAAGGTCTCATCACAAGGGATCCATATGTCAAGTATCAAAGACCTAGCTCTGACCAATCAAAAGTTATGACCAAGGTTAAAGTTTTTGTGGACAAACGGACAGACAGACAGACGGACGGACGGACGGACAGACGGACAGGTGAAAAATATATACCCCCGGAATCTCCGATTCGGGGGCATAAAAAATCAACCCTTGACCCTGAACTGTTAAAAATTACCGTCCGGTTTCAAGTCTAATATGTTTGTCCAAATTATTTGAACGTGTGGTTGGGAGTCGTCTCAGGGAGCACATGTCCAGTCATCACCAATTGGAATCACTGCAATCAGCGTATCGCAATGTTCATAGTACAGAAACAGCCCTCGTAAAAGTTCAGAATGACATCCTCCGAGTAAGAGTCAAGAACTGTGCCGCTCGCTTTGTGTCGGGAACCAAGCGACATGACCACATCTCACCTATACTGCAGAAATAACATTGACTTCCTGTTAAATAACATTCTCTCCCCACAGAGGCAGATCAAGTCATGTTCATTTAGCCTCTGTTCTATTACGCCGAGTTTGTGGGATAGAATGGGAGATGCCTGATTGGAGGCAATCAAAATTAATTGTGCAATCAGCGACGCTGTTCTTAAATCATCATTTTGGCTACTTAAACAAGACAAAGGCATTGTGATATGAATCACCCTTTCCATGCCAGCAGCCTTGTCATTTGATAAAGAAATTCAAATGTATTGTGATGAAAGTTTTTTTCCGCCAGGGGAAACTGCCGGAACCCACGGATTTCGGCGTAAGAGAACAGAGGCATGACTTGATCTGCCTCTGTGGGGAAAGAATGGTTAAATATCGAATCCAGTTCAAACTCTTGCTAGTGTTTAACTGTCCAAACGAACAAGCTCCAGAACATTTACAAGCCCTAATTCAAATCTATCAACCCGCACGATGCTTGACATCTTCCGACAGTAACCTCCTTACAGTTCCTTCATCCAGAACTCAAACATTTGGTGATCGTGCATTTCAAGTCCCCGGCCGTTCTCTATGGAATCACCTTCCCAAAAACCTTAGAGACAAAGATGAACTTCCGAGATTTAAATCCGGACTTAAAACACATTATTTCAATATTGCATTTCATTGACTACCTGACATTTTCACGTGTTCATCACAGCGCTTCAGGGCAGTTTTCTGGTCTTAGCGGTATATAAGTATTTTTATGTATGTATGTATGTAAGGGGAGGCTTCATGCTGGTAAGTCTGTGGTCACTGTGGCAACTGTCCAACAGTGGAATTCCATCGTTTTTATTGACAAATCTCGATTCACCTTGAAAATTGCCGACGCCAATGTGCAACGCAGACAAGGTGAACGCCAGCGTCAAAGTATGGGGTTCTTTCTGTGTACATGATCGTTTTCCACTGGTTGTTGTTCAAGGGAACGTAAATGCTGTCCAGAACAGGGATCAGATTTTGCAATCTGTACTCCTTCTGTTCATGCAGAGACACGGCTCTTGACTAACGTTTCAGCAAGACAACGCTAGGCCCCACACAGCAGTTCTGACACAGAATTTTCTCACGTGTTCACGTCCTGGAATTGCGCCTAATCGAAGCCATGACCTCAATCCGATCGAACACTTCTGGAACGGACTGGGTCGACATGTTTGTCAACAAGTTAATCAACCATGCACCATCGCGAAGTCCCGAACTCAATCCCATCGAACAAATCTGGTAAATCAAGTAAATCAACCACAGACGTTGCAAAATCTTCAACGTCACCTTGTTGAGCAATGGCGACGTCTTCACTGTCGTTCCAAGATCCATAAGGAGACGTTGTGTGGCTGTACGAGACGCTAGAGGTGTACACAACAGTTACTAGTCATCTCAGATCGATTCTCCTCATTCTGTAAAATTCAATATATAAAAACAAATGCAAATTTACGCAGTTGATATATTTTGTAACGTGTAATATTTCACCAGGAATCATAAAGGTTATCTGACATATTTACTATAAGGGTACTTTAGTACTTAATCATAATTTTATTTTACTGACGGACAAGGGCATTGTTCATTTAAGACAAAAATGCAATATATTAAACTAGAATGTCACATTGAAGATGTAACAACATTCATAAAGAAACGTTTTTAATATATCAGAATTAAATCGCATTATAATCGACATGCTATATAAGGGTGAAACGTGACATGAAAAACACAAACTGGTTGGGTAAGATTTCTATAATTCATAATGTATCTTCTTAATAATCATCTAAGTGTTACATTGTAAATAGATTTACTGACCATGCATCACACACAGAACTAATACACTGATCGTTGTGTACGAACGAAAAGGCAGTTGAGATACTAGGACTAGACAAGCACTTGTGACGGGAATGAAATGTCCTGTCTTGATAATAGTTAGTCCTTTAATTACTAAATTAATTAGGCTGTCAATTTCACGGGGCCTCCCAGGGGATGCTTTGTGATCACGTATGTCATTAAAGTGTAGTTATGTCAAGGTGAGGACGGTCATCACTTATGCATGTAGAATCTGGCATGTTTATGTTGAGGATAAGTGTCAAGTATTTAATAGTGTTTCTATTTAGATATTCAAGCGGCGATTTAATGCATAAATTCTTATAATGACAGATAAGTATCTCCATGTACAATACCTCTAAGAATGCAATGAGCCAAAAAAATCGAGAGAATATGCAACTTAATTAGGCTTTTATTTGACTTACGAATGCTCTGAAAACGCACTGCTGCGTACATGTAGAAGCTAGACGTTGTTTCAGTTTGCTTATCTACCAAACCTTTCTCGAGCTAAAACTTATGCATGACAAAACGGTATTTGTGTTTAATTCAGGTTTAAATAAAAGTCAAATATAGCAAGGACAACGTCATCTTCAAAGCACACAACTACATGTATGTATATTCCTTGGATTTAAAATAAAGGCAGTTGTCGGACACATTTGTGTAACTTGTCTAAGCATTATCCGTGATAATAACGCCAAATTAACAATTCACTCTATCAAAGAGTCTTGTTGCGTCCTTTTTAAAATACACAATTCTACATGTTTATACAATAATCATGGACTTGAAATTATCGGTATTAACAGGTCAGATATACAAGGTATCGAATTATCGAAAATTTGAGTTGTAATAGTGACTAAGGATGCGCGGTATTATAAATATATCGGTATAATGAAATACAGGAACAACGTGATACGAATCGGTACACACTTCTGAAAATATTCAATATATGAAACATTTTAAAACGAGATATTTCCATCTAAGAGTGCAAAAAACACAACCAAATAAAACATTGACGGAAAGTTCTTCACAACGTTTGAAGTTGTGTTGAAAAAATAGCTTAAAGATGCTGTTTCATACTTGCATGCGGTTCAGGCTGAACTCTAGCTATTGAGAAAAGAAATACATCACTTTGTAGAAAAATCTTTCGTCGAAATTTTGACATCATATTTTGATTGTTTAATCAACAATAACATACTTATTTCGTTTAGTGCCCCTTGTAGAAAGGGCATAGCATATAACGAACCCGCTTTCGGTGACGTAATCATTACGCGTGTAGGATTTACACCGTGTGACAACTAGCGTATTTGCGTTCGATGGGTATCAACTTTGGCAGCAACGAATACCTTATTCGGAGAAAAAGAAAAAATCTAGTCGTGCGCGACAAAGACGGTTTCAAGCGTATATTTAGAGACCGGATGTTGTGAGATGGCCACACTTGATTCGCCTTTATGTTGGCTGCCGTTTCCGTAATTTTGGTAAATCATCTCATATTTAATGAATTTTGGTCCGATTTTCCCTAGGTTGGTCGCTAAATTTTTATAAAAATACAAAGAATACATTCAAAATACTTTTAAAAATATTGCAAGTATGATACAGCATCTTTAAATATGTATACAGATCATAGACAGTGATTGAAAAAATATCCCTTTCCAAAACGGCTCATAGCCGAGCAATGATGATCGTTCTTAACGCTCATCTTAAGACAAGATAGCATGCACATTCTTGAATTGAAGAAGTACCAATATATTGCAATACAGAAATAAGGAACGATACCCATCCTTAAAAGTGACGTTAGAACTACAGTTACAATTGTGCCATGACACGTTGAATATTGACCATTAGGTGAAACTTAAGCCCTACTCATAGTAGGGCATGCTTGGCAGACACGCTTCACAGTGACCACATATATATTCACACCGTAAGAACGTGGACGCCTGGAATTTGTTACCCAACGGAAGTGAATGAGTTACTCTGCGAGAGAAAAGTTTGTGTCAGTGCTTATAAGTTCTTATAAATTCATCCATTGTCCGTTCAAGTTAAAGTGAACAGCTTTACTCAGAAGCTATTTAGATAGGAAAACCAAATTTGGTATTTACCTTCAGGTAAGCAACATATGATAAATGTGCAATAATTTGTTCCGAAGATAATGATGTCTGATGTGTCTCATTTCGTGGTAGTCTCGGACACTTTCGTCAGCAAGCTTGAATTCCTATAGTTTATACTTTACAGTAAAGCACGATGATTATATAATTGTCCATAAAGCGTCCCTTGAGGTCATATTCCTACACGGAAATTTAAACAATGAAATATTAAAGAAAATATAACTGCAGTATGTATCTTTTCTTTGGAATGAGGTAGAATGTATGCCAAAAATGTAGAGAAGTAATAGTCAATTGTCAGGGTTTGAATATCACAATGATTTATGTTTTATAGATTCAATAATACAATTGTCATCACCCGAATTTTACAAATTTTATATTTCATTTTATATTCTGGTAATCAAATGTTACGGTTTAATGACCCTGATAGAACAGTAAATTTAAAGCCCATTTGTCATACTTGCATGGGGGTCGTGATGAAATTTTATTAGCTAATGAGAAAAAAAATACATCATTCGGTAGCAACATCTTTCGTCGCTAGTTTGATATCATATTTTAACAGCAATAAAATACAGTACCCTCTGCAAAAGTACCATAGATTTTAACGAACCCGCTTTCGTTGACGTGTGTATGATTACACCACGTCTCAGTTACTGCAATTGCGTCGGGTGGGTATCAACTTCACACGGGGAAATCAATCATCCATTTTTGTGAGTAATAAGGCATTTTTATCTTGGCGACAGCTGATTTTCTCTCTCCAAATCGAATATGGAGGCTAATTCGGACACAAAATCGGCTACGAAAGTACAGTAAGTGATCTTCGTTTATCAACATGTATACTTTATCAAGTAGCGGGAAAGCATATCAATATTTGGGGATAGTTGTCATTCCAATAGGATTCATTTTTCATATTCATAATCGCTGCACAAGGTAAACAGGCTCCACGCTTCGTGTCAAATTTCACTGTTTTCATACATTAAAGGAAAATTCCAGTACGATTTTAAATTAATTCTAGCAAAAGTTTGAGTTAAAGACATTCTCACAAATTATTATTTTTTTCTGTCAACGAGTTAAGTATTTACAGAATTTTAAACCTTCGTCTTTGAGCGATGACGGGGGTCGCCATTTTATTTGAAAATGTGACGTCATCGACACACCACAAGAAATCGATGCAAGGAGCTTACATTATCAACTCCGTACATCTTTGTGTAGTGGAGTTTCCATGATTTGACCAGAATTGTTGAATGTGTGCGCTGCGCACTTTGTTAACGTAAAACATCGTTGTGCCTACAGGACGACCCAGTCGTCGGACAGATTATTCAACAAGCAACTACGACAAATATGCGTTTTTGTCTAGTATTATTAACGATAGGAATCAATTTAAAAAAAAACTAAAATAAATAAATAAAGAAATGTTTTTAAAAACGAGCAAGAGTATAATATCTTGTCGTGTTCTTTGTAATTTTTTCTGATTAAAACATGGCACTTAATGTTTACCTGAAATATGTTGACGTACTATATAAATAAATTTTTTTTTATCTCAAATTAACACTATCAAAGTAGAAAACGTTTCCTTTATATATCTTTCCAAAAATAAGAAAGGATATTTTTAATGACATTTTATTTTCTCAGAGTTACTACGATAGGTTTTGTTTTTAAATCTGGTACTCTTTCACATTCAATCTGTGGATTTAAAAAAAGTCTCAAGTCAGTTTGAAAAGGGGAAAATATTTTTTGTCATGAACGTGTTAGAATCATTGCATAATTTTTATAATAAATAAAAGGAAATATTCAATGTAAAACATGCATAAATTACGTAAATGTAGTATTTTGCCAAACAAATTTGAATGGTTAATTAAGAGACATACGTTGTGATAATTTGTGCATTGTTATCATTAAAATCATATCCTTCTATTCAATATTGAATAAAAAACATCATAGTTGAATAGTTAAATAATTTTATTTACTAAATGATATTATAAGAAGAAGGCTACAAACAAATATGGGTTATTCAGCAACATCATAGCAATTTAGATAAAAACACTCGATGATATAAAGAAATGTTGTGAGTATAATATTATTTTGTATTCCTTGCTGATGAGTTGATATATCTTTAAATATTATTCAAAACACCATTCCTTACTGATTGTTTTAGTATACTAATGATATCTCATAATTCAATTTTAATTTTTTTTACGTATTGTTAAGCAGAAATACCTCAACATGGTATATATGGTGAACATAACAAGAATCCCAGCAAACATGACGTTACTGGGCCAGTACTGGTTTCATACTGGCTGATAAAGTTGGTAAAGGCATACAGGCAAACGGTACAGAACCAGTACTGGTCCAGTATCTGCTTTCCTGAATCGGGCCACTTATGGCAGAACTGTAATGGCCCAGTACTGGACAACTGTACTGGTCCAGTACAGGCATAACACTTTCTGTCCATAAGCATTATGGGATATCTTAAAAGGGCCAGTACTGGCCCAGTATATGGTTCCATATTGGCCCAGTACCGGTTCAGTACTGGCCCAATTCTGGCATGCCATTTCCTGTTAGGGAATTCTGGGTATAAATTAAAACTGTCGTCTGCATGTGAGAGTTTACAGGGGAAGACAACATTCAGGTATCCTTTAAATGTGAGTTAAAGTTACAACATTTCAGATGATTTTACTTGATTTTAATGAATCTCTAATACATTCTGTAATGTCTGTCTAACCTTATTTTTGTTTTGTAAGACAGGTTTTGTTGTTTGATGGTTTCATATCATGATAATGTGGGCCCCATTTGTATTGGCATAAGTTGTGTATATTTTCTAAGTAGGTTTGCTTGATGAAAAGACATATTTTTATGTTTCAAGTCAATAGTTTTGATAGTTCTTTTGACAATCAAATGTTAACGTCAGATTTGGAAGAGTACAGTTGTTCCTAAATTACTGCTATTGCTCCATGTTTACATAACATATCAGCAATTAAACAAAGGGATGAGTAATCAAAAATCCGAATTATTTGATAATTTGACTTCTTTAGTATTATAAAATACTATGTATAGTGTGTACCATTAATAAATAATTTGAAACTATAATGTTTATTGTGTACATATGTAAAGGTACCGGGAAAGTAATGGTTGAACTTAAATCAGCCAGTATTGGCATGGTATCGTTCTAGTTCTGGAATGATACTGGCCCAGTACTGGTCCGTTAAAAGGACATTAATGGCTAACCTAAATTTGGCCAGTATACAAAATTATAGTTTCAATAATGGCCTGATTCTGGGCCAATACAGTAAGCCAGTACTGGGCCAGTACCGCGCCAATGTGCAAGTTGGTACAGGGCTAGTACTGGATGCCTGAATTGGGCCAGTTATGGATGCCTGTATCAGCCAGTAAAGGGCCAGCACTGGCCCAGTTATGTCATGTTTGCTGGGATCGTTTTCCGATAATATTTCATACAGCATGTGCGCCTTAGTGATTCGTAATTAAAATTGGTTTCGTACCGGCGACAACTAAATAAATAAAAAAATATTTTCGCCCTCAAACAAGCCAAGATTTATATAATAATAACGTCTATGCCAACATAGAAAATGCCATCTTTCCACTTTGAATTTTTATTGCAGATTTGGTGATTTAGCTAAAAATTATTAGCCAAAGTTGAAGGATTTATCAATATACATTGTTTTAAAAGGCTTTTTTTCATATGTATGTCTTAATGTTATAGAAAACAACTTTAATTGGATGTATTAGTTTTAAGTTACTTGTAATATCCCAAATTCAAAACGCAATATACAACGCCTTTTCTCTTAAAGAGCCAGGAGCACGTTATTAGGGGAATGTATGGTGATGTCAGGAAAATGAAAATAAATGGTTCAAATTGATAGACGATGTATTTAAACTTAATGGAGTAGTAATAATTCAAATATATAACATAACGTTCAGCCACGCAATTGCTTTTTCTTACACAAAATGACACAAAATGGCCGCCAATGGATTTTATGTGAATCTTCATACTTTGACAGTCAAAATAATACATTTATCATTAAGTTACAATTATAAGTGAAAATTTTGAAATATAAAATTATAAAAAAACGTGCTACTGCCCCTTTAATATGACAACGTCTTATTCTTCGCTTGAATGTTTAGGAAACGCAAATTGTGCGACATCCTGTCTCCGGGTGCAAAAGTTACGCTACCTCCATTTCTTACAAGCCAATTCAACATGGATTAAACACTTCAGGATAACTATATTATTGCAATTTTACTTATGGACAGTGCCGGACCCAGGTCCTAATGCCAGACCCAGTCTCAGCTTTGGTCCATGCCGCTGCAGGTTCAAGTGTCCGACAGGAAAAGGGAGCTCAAACTGAAGGTGTTAGAGGCACAGCTCGAGTACTTCAACCTTAAAATCAAGAAAATGAAATTTTGTTTCATTTAACACTTACATCCCTTGAATTATTTATTCTAATGAAATTATTTATTAAGATACCAGCAATCTCTGCTATTCTCTTGTTTTATATTTTGAAAATATTGTAAATATATATGATTTAGATATGAATTCCATAATTATTATTCAGTTATTCTGAAAATGGATCTGTTTGTAATTTAGAAATATCTTTATTGTCTTGAAAATTGTAACTATTAGTAATGAATATAATAAAAATAAGAGTGAAAAAACTATCATTCTATCGTAAGAATAATGAAACAATTCTAATCTATCAACTGTAACTTATCTATAAGTCTGTTGACAGTTGTGTGTTTACATGAATCATAATACTGGTCTCTCACTGTTACACAATCAATCACAATTGTCAAGTTCATTAATGTTCATTTCACTTAAAATGCAAATATAGAAAAATGTGGATTAAGAGGAGATAATCCACTTTCAATAAATTCAAAGATTATGAACATCATCAAGCCTCACCATATCCGAATTCAAAGTTTAATCTACATAAATTATTAATTTTACACTGATGTAAAGTAGCAATAATGTCATTCTCTCCCCACAGAGGCAGATCAAGTCATGTTGATTTAGCCTCTGTACGTTCTTTTACGCCGACTTTGTGGGATAGAATGGGAGATGCCTGATTGGAGACAATCAAAGACGCTGTTCTTAAATCATCATTTTGGCTACTTAAAAAAGGTAAAGACATTGTGATATGAACCACCCTTTCCATGCGAGAAGCGTTGTCATTTGATAACGAAATTCAAATGTATTGTGATGAAATTTTTTTTCCGCCAGGGGAAACTGCCGGAACCCACGGATTTCGCCGTAATAGAACAGAGGCTAAATCAACATGACTTGATCTGCCTCGTGGGGAGAGAATAAAGAACTCTGAGAATTTGTAAAAATACGGCCCATGGTTGACAATCACCGACTCGATAGTATTGCCTCCCATCCTCATGTAGTAAGATCCATAGACGAGGTCGAAAAGAAGCAGTATAACATGCTGTCAAAATCCAGACAAGATATCTCCCCAGTCTACATGCAAACGAGTACTGACTGGAACAGGTTGGCTGATGTTTAATCAAAACCAACAATTTTATTTAAAATCTACTTCAGTACTATTTTGAAAAAAAAAACCTCAATGGTTTATTCAGTTATATTATTACAGTAATAACCTAGACCTACAGTACAGTAATCAAAAAGATATATCCTTGATATACTTACATACATTCTCTCCCCACAGAGGCAGATCAAGAGGAGAAACACGCGAGTGCATATAACTTTTTGATGAAACTGTGAGGCTGTAATTCTGTGGTTTTTCGTCGTAAACCAGTTTGTGTCATCCCTCTGTATTTTTGTTTTAATTGCAAGCTCAACTGTCTTCACTAGAGTAATCTCTGTTAAATACAAGTGTTTGCCACTAATGTGGCAATGTCCCCCGTCGCTTAGATATTGCGATAGACTTGTCAAAATAAGCAAATGCTATATTCCCCTTGACAATATGTGCAATTAGTTTCAAAAGTGCCGTTGTGACCTTGAAAATAAGGTCAAGGTCACCGAAAGTGACTGGTGTCTGCGTAATTTCCTAAGGTAGGCTGTGACAAAATTTGAAGACATTGGGTGAAAGGGTTCATGAGCTATCGCGTTAAAAAGTGTTTCAATAGTGGTCAAAGTGCCGTTGTGACCTTGACAATAAGGTCAAGGTCATCAAAAGTGACTTGTGTCTGCGTAATCCCCCGAGTGAGGCTGTGACCAAATTTGAAGATCTTGGGTGAAACGGTTCATGAGCAATCGCGTTAACAAGAGTTTCAAAAGAGGTCAATGTGCCGTTGTGACCATGAAAATAAGGTCAAGGTCACCAAAAGTGACGGGTGTCTGCGTAATCCCCCAAGTGAGGCTGTGACCAAATTTGAAGACTTTGGGTGCAACGGTTCTTGAGATATCGCGTCAACAAGGATTCGGACGTACGCCGCTGAATACAATGTCCCCCGTTCCGCGTTGCGGCGAGGGACAATAACATAGATATATTGTCACTGATAGATGCAAAGGGATTGAACGTGGACGAGTTGTTAGTCTACAAGTTAACATGATTTGTGTTTGGTTTTCAATGGATTCCTTGTATTAAATAATCAAGCTGCCAAGAAAGATATGACCCACTGAATATGTGACCCCTGATGAAATATTTATAACACTTTGAAAGACCATTGGTGGCGAGTTTTGATTCTGTTGGTAAAAGTTGTCGATTCATTCTTGCTATCATTAGAATAGAAATTCATCATTATCTTGACCTTCACTTTCATCATCAGAGGTAGCGATCTTGTTATGATTTACCCCCAGTGTTCCTTGAACTTGGTGTCATGGACAACATACAGAGGTTGAAAGAAGAAATTATCAACCTTGAAGAGAAGAAAGAAAGAATAGAATCGACAATCTTCAATGCAGATGATATGAAAACCTCAAATATTACAAAAGGTTACCTTTAAGCTACATTTACTCCTGTTTCCTAAGGGAGATAATCATGTACAATACACTGAGGAAAGAACTGACATTTGGCGCATTTCTGTCCAAAAGCAATTATTTCTTGTTCTTTGCAGACTTAGGAATGGATTTTATTATAAATATTTTGCATTCTGCTTTTCATTATCTGTACAAGCAACATGTTTATTTTTCAACAGTCTATTTCATTGAATGTATTTTAAATTAAGATATCTATCATTCTGGCCTCATCTTTATTATAGTTGAAATCATGCCTTTTGACAACAGAAGAGAATTTCAAACCTCAACAGCACAATCATCGACTGCTCTGAAATAAAAACACAGAAACACTCAGCAATTTTGATAGTCAATCTCAAAGTTACTCTGTGATAAGTCAAACACTACATTTCTATTTTCAGGTTCTATGTCGGACAATGATATTTGTAATGACAGTGGATTTTATTCCCACCTAAGTAAGTTAAAGGAGAAGGGATACATTCTTGAGGGAGATGCCATTATGACTGATATGGGTTTTCGTATTGCTTCAAAGTTGTCAGAGCTCCATATGAATTTGAATATTCACCTTTTGCTTCATTACATCACAAAGATCCGTTGGTAATGTTGCTGAAAGAACACGCATTGCAGATAATAGGATCCATGTAGAGCGGGCAATAAATAGGAAAAAATCGAGTTAGCAGAAGAATTTTTTCATATGACAATTGAAATTTGGTTTGTGTGTGCTACTTTAACCAATTTTCCACCAACTCCAGTGTAAGTCAATGCTCATCCTCGATAATCCAGCGCTTTCGTTCCGATAGTGAGTGAGGTGGTGTTTAACGTGTTTTGAACAATATTTCAGTTATTAAACACGTGGATGTTGCCATCCAAAAGAGAGTAGACAGATAAGGGAGAAAGGGATCGATAATCTACAATAGTGTAGATTTATCGGAACGAAAGCGCTGGATAATCGAGAATGGTCAATGCTATGTCTTTGTTGTATAACCGACATGTCCTATATGCAGTTTATTCTGCTCACTTGGAAAATCGGTGAAGATCCCAGTAGAAGAGACCCTAAAATAAGTCTCCCCAGGAGCAGGAGTACGTGTAAAACTGTAGCCCCCTCAGGTTTAGGAATCCTGAAATGTTTTCATTGTATGTGTACATGCTTTACATTATTCTCTCCCCACAAAGTCATGTTGATTTAGCCTCTGTTATAATACGCCGAGTTTGTGGGATAGAATGGGAGATGCCTGATTGGAGGCAATCAAAATTAGTTGTGCAATCGACGCTGTTAATAAATCATCATTTTGGCTACTTAAACAAGTCAAAGGCATTGTGATCTGAACCACCCTGTCCATGCGAGAAGCCTTGTCATTTGATAAAGAGATTCAAATGTATTGTGATGAAAGTTTTTTCCGTCAGATAAAAAAAAATGACCTTGAGATGCTCTGTAGCGAAATTTGAATGTCAGTAAAAATTCTTGTTTATAGAAAAGATGGAGCTTACAGGGATTATGAAAAGCGATCTATTATGTAACTGAAAGTGATATATACACGATCACTTGTCCTGTTGCAATGCTCTAATCTGTCTGGTGTCTCAAGCTTAAAGGCATTATTCTCTATAAATGCATTTCAGAGAAGATGGAAAGATTAAATTGTCAATATTTATCTAAAGTGTTTGATCTTATGCTTTTACTTAATAATATGTTTCATTATTGGTTTAAGTTTGGGTTATTTAATTGTAATATCATTGTGTCTGTTTGGATCCACAGTTTTAAATTAAAATATGGTTCGTTTAGTAATGTTGATGGCAATAATGTTGATCTACCTAAAACCTATTTTCATCTTCTTCTCCAGAAGCATAAGGTCTAAAAAGCTGGAACTTTGTATGCAGAATCCTTGACTAGTAAGTATTATAAATTGTAGCTTTGGTGGCCCTGTGGCCCCCTAATAAGGGCCACCGGGGTCACGCCTTTAAAACCTATGTTCATCTTCTTCTCCAGAAGCAAAAGGCCTAGAAAGCTGGAACTAGGTGTACAGACTCCTTTACGAGTGTGGATTATAAATTGTAGCTTTGGTGGCCCTGTGGCCCCTAATAAGGGGCACCGGGGTCACGCCCTTAAAACCAAGATTCATCTTTTTCTCCAGAAGCTTTAGGCCTAGAAAGATGGAACTTTGTGTACAGACTTCTTGACTATTGACGATTAGAAATTGTAGATTTGTGACCCTGTGGGCCCCTGCTAAGGGGGAAACGACATTGGCCAAACCGTAAAGCAAAATCAAATGATGAGCTACGTATACAGAGCCAATGGCTCTATTTTTTATGTGTTTGTTTTTGTTTAAATGGTTTAAACCAACCTCTGTTCTGAAAATGCTGCCATCATGGATTTCTGGTTTTGCTAGGGTTGGTGGTATAGCCATGATGATCTAACCTACCAACTCTGAAAAGGTCAACGATATAGGAATACACTATCTGTGACGAAAGTTGGATGAAATCTTCCTTATTACGATGATTTTTTGTTAAATCTTACCTATTTCGATAAATACTTATTACAAACTTCTGAGTAGCTTTAATATTTTGGCGTATCCTGTGGCTGACCTTCGGCATTTTACTGTTTTCATGCAAAGATAATCTAAATTGGGAACATTAAAGGTATTGATTGTAAGTGATACCAATCACATTAATTTGAAAGTTTGGTTGAATTACAAAACCTATAAAGGGATTTGTAGGTTGCAGTTAAAATTTAGTTCATAAGATTAAAACAAAACCATTGCACCCCGGCCTCCACTGACAGCATTCATTTCATATAAAATCATATTTTACTCCAGTCATTTTAGCTCATATATTGCTGAACCTAGAACAAATTGCAATAAAAGCAAAACACTCACTCACTCCTTTAAGCTATTATTATTTCTGTAAAGATTTTAGCCCTTGTACACTGTTAAATTAGCTTTAATCACTGAGTGAGAGAGATGGTGTTTAACGTGTTTTGAACAATATTTCAGTTATTAAACACGTGGATGTTGCCATCCAAAAGAGAGTAGACAGACCAAGGAGAAAGGGATCGAAAGGATGAGGGAAAAGACGGAAAGAAAGGCATAGTGAGAGATAGAAAGCAGGTTAGCTTTAATGACTGACGGTCAGGCCATGTATGAATCTCACAAATAGTTATATATATATATATATATATAATAGATAAGCTCACAAAAATTAGTGCGGACCTATTCATTACTGTAATCAAATGAAGTTGATTAAAATATCTCACTTGTAAGTATTCATTAATACCTACAGGCATCTATCGTTTGAGCAAGATTTATGTAATGTCATCTTCAACACACATTGAGTTGCTGCAGCTGACCCCCCTACAGTCCCCACATCCTGGTGAGCACTCAAGACCATGTTTCCTACAGCTGCACCGGGCCGATCCACAGTCAGTCTTACAGTGACACCTGTTGATTCCAAGCAGGTGATAGATCTGTAAGAACGGGGTAAAGACGACCCCTTCGGAGATACCATCCCCATTTCTCAGGCAACATGTCCGCTGGTGTGTGTCCCTTCCACTCCTGAACTTGATAGTACACACGCATTGAGTGGTATTTTGCTGCCGCTGCAGTTGGAGGTAATTGTTTCGGCTCCACGAACACAGAACATGCAGCCACCTTTTCACAGAAGCGGACGTGGCGCAATTTGTCCAGAGCCATGTCTGTGTCACCATTGAACAATGTCACGAAAACCCGTCGGTCTTGTGCTGAAAAACATTAATTGTTTTTGCACTTAAAAGTAGTTTCATTTTAAAACTATACCTGCAGCACTTTCCTGGGGAAGACATGTCTCAACACAAGTTTCAGTAACCAGGTTGGGGGTTGGAGGTTGGAGGTTGATCTTCTAGAAATATAGAAGTATTACAATTTCATAAAGGTGACCAAATTACCATATTCTATCAGTGCAGGCCTTTGTCTTGTTGAAATGACATTATATTCACCATATTCTTTGATTTTGTTACACAAGTCTCAAGTTTTCAGCACTTGTGTCATAAATCATGTTTTTACTCTCCCATTGAAGATATCACTGTTTACTAGTGTTTAATAAATCTACAATGTTATTACACATTGGCATATTAACATGACATTTTTTTAACTATTGACTGGTTTCAATATTTAACTCGCTTTCGCTCGCAATATGCCAAAGCACTTACTCGTTTCATAAAAAATTTATTAATGGGATGTAGATTAGTATTTAATATACATGTATATGACATGGTCACAGATAATTCAAGACATCCTCTATTGTGAATTAAAATTATATTTAAAATATTTCATGATCATAAACCAGTGTCAAATAAAAAATATTGCAATTTTCTCAGCAGATCAAACACATATCTAAAAATCATATACTTTTAGATCATAATTTCAAATAAATTTATACTTACCAGTGCAAATTGGAGTCTCCTCTCCCCCATCAATTCCTTCAGCCTGGCAGGTGGGAATAGTTGACAGTACCTGATAATATAATTTAAAAATGGCTCAATCAAATCTTTCAGGTGGCATTATTAAACAACATTTATGGTTATTCTTTTTCAGTTTCTTACTGGATGCAATATTCAGTTGATGTTACAAAAATAAACATGCTTAATATCAGACTCCACCACTGGACTCATTACCTTATCGTGGTGTGGTGGTTTGTGTGCTTCGACAACCCCGAGAGCTATGCCAGCTGGAGCTTACATACTCCTGGTAGGGTCACCCAAGCTGGACAGGTCGACGGGTAGAAGCCAGACCAAATGTGAGTCCTTCTAAAACCTGCTTTTCTATCTCTCACTATGCCTTTCTTTCCGTCTTTTCTCTCATCCTTTCGATCCCTTTCTCCCTGATCTATCTACTCTCTTTTGGATGGCAACATCCACGTGTTTAATAACAGAAATATTGTTCAAAACACGTTAAACAACAACTCACTCACTCACTCAATATCAGACAACCAATTTTTAGCTCATCTGGCCTGGGCTTATGGCATGGCATGGTGTCCGGCGTCCGTCCGTCCGCCCGTCCATCCGTCCGTCCATCCGTCCGTAAACTTTGTGGAATTTCGACTTCTTCTCCAGAACCATAAGGCCTAGTTAGCTGAAACTTTGTGTACAGACTCCTTGGCTAGTGGGGATTATAAATTGTAGCTTTGGTGGCCCTGTGGCCCCTAATAAGGGCCACTGGGGCCAGGCCCTAAAAACCTATTTTCATGTTCTTCTCCAGAACCATAAGGCCTAGAAAGCTGAAACTTTGTGTACAGACTCCTTGGCTAGTGAGGATTATAAATTGTAGCTTTGGTGGCCCTGTGACCCCTAATAAGGGCCACTGGGGCCAGGCCCTAAAAACCTATGTTCATGTTCTTCTCCAGAACCATAAGGCCTAGAAAGCTGAAACTTTGTGTACAGACTCCTTGGCTAGTGAGGATTATAAATTGTAGCTTTGGTGGCCCTGTGACCCCTAATAAGGGCCACAGGGGCCACACCCTAAAAACTTATTTTCATCTTCTTCTCCAGAACCATCAGGCCTAGAAAGCTAGAACTTCGTGTACAGACTCCTTGACTAGTGAGGATTATAAATTGTAGCTTTGGTGGCCCTGTGACCCCTAATTAGGGCCACTGGGGCCAGGCCCTAAAAACCTATTTTCATGTTCTTTTCCAGAACCATAAGGCCTAGAAAGCTGAAACTTTGTGTACAGACTCCTTGGCTAGTGAGGATTTTAAATTGTAGCTTTGGTGGCCCTGTGACCCCTAATATGGGCCACTGGGGCCAGGCCCTAAAAACCTATTTTCATGTTCTTCTCCAGAACCATGAGGCCTAGAAAGCTGAAACTTTGTGTACAGACTCCTTGGCTAGTGAGGATTTTAAATTGTAGCTTTGGTGGCCCTGTGACCCCTAATATGGGCCACTGGGGCCAGGCCCTAAAAACCTATTTTCATGTTCTTCTCCAGAACCATGAGGCCTAGAAAGCTGAAACTTTGTGTACAGACTCCTTGGCTAGTGAGGATTATAAATTGTAGCTTTGGTGGCCCTGTGGCCCCTAATAAGGGCCTAGAAAGCTGAAACTTTGTGTACAGACTCCTTGGCTAGTGAGGATTATAAATTGTAGCTTTGGTGGCTCTGTGACCCCTAATAAGGGCCACTGGGGCCAGGCCCTAAAAACCTATTTTCATCTTCTTCTCCAGAACCATAAGGGCTAGAAAGCTAAAACTTTGTGTACAGACTCCTTGACTAGTGAGGATTAAAAATTGTAGCTTTGGTGGCCCTGTGACCCCTAATAAGGGCCACTGGGGCCAGGCCCTAAAAACCTATTTTCATCTTTTTCTCCAGAACCATGAGGCCTAGAAAGCTGAAACTTTGTGTACAGACTCCTTGGCTAGTGAGGATTATAAATTGTAGCTTTGGTGGCCCTGTGGCCCCTAATAAGGGCCACAGGGGCCACACCCTAAAAACTTATTTTCATCTTCTTCTCCAGAACCATCAGGCCTAGAAAGCTAGAACTTCGTGTACAGACTCCTTGACTAGTGAGGATTATAAATTGTAGCTTTGGTGGCCCTGTGACCCCTAATAAGGGCCACTGGGGCCAGGCCCTTTAAACCTATTTTCATCTTCTTCTCCAGAACCATAAGGCCTAGAAAGCTGAAACTTTGTGTACAGACTCCTTGGCTAGTGAGGATTATAAATTGTAGCTTTGGTGACCCTGTGACCCCTAATAAGGGCCACATGGGCCACGCCCTAAAAACCTATTTTCATCTTCTTCTCCAAAACCATGAGGCCTAGAAAGCTAAAACTTTGTGTACAGACTCCTTGACTAGTGAGGATTATAAATTGTAGCTTTGGTGACCCTGTGACCCCTAATAAGGGCCACAGGGGTCACACCCTAAAAACCTATTTTCATCTTCTTCTCCAGAACAATAAGGCCTAGAAAGCTGACACTTTGTGTACAGACTCCTTGGCTAGTGAGGATTATAAATTGTAGCTTTGGTGGCCCTGTGGCCCCTAATAAGGGCCTAGAAAGCTGAAACTTTGTGTACAGACTCCTTGGCTAGTGAGGATTATTAATTGTAGCTTTGGTGGCCCTGTGACCCCTAATAAGGGCCACTGAGGCCAGGCCCTAACAACCTATTTTCATGATCTTCTCCAGAACCATAAGGCCTAGAAAGCTGAAACTTTGTGTACAGACTCCTTGGCTAGTGAGGATCATAAATTGTAGCTTTGGTGACCCTGTGACCCCTAATAAGGGCCACATGGGCCACGCCCTAAAAACCTATTTTCATCTTCTTCTCTAGAACCATCAGGCCTAGAAAGCTAAAACTTTGTGTACAGACTCCTTGACTAGTGAGGATTATAAATTGTAGCTTTGGTGGCCCTGTGACCCCTATTAAGGGCCACAGGGGCCACACCCTTAAAACCTATTTTCATCTTCTTCTCCAGAACCATCAGGCCTAGAAAGCTAAAACTTTGTGTACAGACTCCTTGACTAGTGAGGATTATAAATTGTAGCTTTGGTGACCCTGTGACCCCTTATAAGGGCCACTGGGGCCAGGCCCTAAAAACCTATTTTCATCTTTTTCTCCAGAACCATGAGGCCTAGAAAGCTGAAACTTTGTGTACAGACTCCTTGGCTAGTGAGGATTATAAATTGTAGCTTTGGTGGCCCTGTGACCCCTAATAAGGGCCACAGGGGCCACACCCTAAAAACTTATTTTCATCTTCTTCTCCAGAACCATCAGGCCTAGAAAGCTAGAACTTCGTGTACAGACTCCTTGACTAGTGAGGATTATAAATTGTAGCTTTGGTGGCCCTGTGACCCCTAATAAGGGCCACTGGGGCCAGGCCCTTTAAACCTATTTTCATCTTCTTCTCCAGAACCATAAGGCCTAGAAAGCTGAAACTTTGTGTACAGACTCCTTGGCTAGTGAGGATTATAAATTGTAGCTTTGGTGACCCTGTGACCCCTAATAAGGGCCACATGGGCCACGCCCTAAAAACCTATTTTCATCTTCTTCTCCAAAACCATGAGGCCTAGAAAGCTAAAACTTTGTGTACAGACTCCTTGACTAGTGAGGATTATAAATTGTAGCTTTGGTGACCCTGTGACCCCTAATAAGGGCCACAGGGGTCACACCCTAAAAACCTATTTTCATCTTCTTCTCCAGAACAATAAGGCCTAGAAAGCTGACACTTTGTGTACAGACTCCTTGGCTAGTGAGGATTATAAATTGTAGCTTTGGTGGCCCTGTGGCCCCTAATAAGGGCCTAGAAAGCTGAAACTTTGTGTACAGACTCCTTGGCTAGTGAGGATTATTAATTGTAGCTTTGGTGGCCCTGTGACCCCTAATAAGGGCCACTGAGGCCAGGCCCTAACAACCTATTTTCATGATCTTCTCCAGAACCATAAGGCCTAGAAAGCTGAAACTTTGTGTACAGACTCCTTGGCTAGTGAGGATCATAAATTGTAGCTTTGGTGACCCTGTGACCCCTAATAAGGGCCACATGGGCCACGCCCTAAAAACCTATTTTCATCTTCTTCTCTAGAACCATCAGGCCTAGAAAGCTAAAACTTTGTGTACAGACTCCTTGACTAGTGAGGATTATAAATTGTAGCTTTGGTGGCCCTGTGACCCCTATTAAGGGCCACAGGGGCCACACCCTTAAAACCTATTTTCATCTTCTTCTCCAGAACCATCAGGCCTAGAAAGCTAAAACTTTGTGTACAGACTCCTTGACTAGTGAGGATTATAAATTGTAGCTTTGGTGACCCTGTGACCCCTTATAAGGGCCACAGGGGTCACACCCTAAAAACCTATTTTCATCTTCTTCTCCAGAACAATAAGGCCTAGAAAGCTGAAACTTTGTGTACAGACTCCTTGGCTAGTGAGGATTATAAATTGTAGCTTTGGTGGCCCTGTGGCCCCTAATAAGGGCCTAGAAAGCTGAAACTTTGTGTACAGACTCCTTGGCTAGTGAGGATTATAAATTGTAGCTTTGGTGGCTCTGTGACCCCTAATAAGGGCCACTGGGGCCAGGCCCTAAAAACCTATTTTCATCTTCTTCTCCAGAACCATAAGGGCTAGAAAGCTAAAACTTTGTGTACAGACTCCTTGACTAGTGAGGATTAAAAATTGTAGCTTTGGTGGCCCTGTGACCCCTAATAAGGGCCACTGGGGCCAGGCCCTAAAAACCTATTTTCATCTTTTTCTCCAGAACCATGAGGCCTAGAAAGCTGAAACTTTGTGTACAGACTCCTTGGCTAGTGAGGATTATAAATTGTAGCTTTGGTGGCCCTGTGACCCCTAATAAGGGCCTAGAAAGCTGAAACTTTGTGTACAGACTCCTTGGCTAGTGAGGATTATAAATTGTAGCTTTGGTGGCTCTGTGACCCAAAATAAGGGCCACTGGGGCCAGGCCCTAAAAACCTATTTTCATCTTCTTCTCCAGAACCATAAGGCCTAGAAAGCTGAAACTTTGTGTACAGACTCCTTGGCTAGTGAGGATTATAAATTGTAGCTTTGGTGACCCTGTGACCCCTAATAAGGGCCACATGGGCCACGCCCTAAAAACCTATTTTCATCTTCTTCTCCAAAACCATGAGGCCTAGAAAGCTAAAACTTTGTGTACAGACTCCTTGACTAGTGAGGATTATAAATTGTAGCTTTGGTGACCCTGTGACCCCTAATAAGGGCCACAGGGGTCACACCCTAAAAACCTATTTTCATCTTCTTCTCCAGAACAATAAGGCCTAGAAAGCTGACACTTTGTGTACAGACTCCTTGGCTAGTGAGGATTATAAATTGTAGCTTTGGTGGCCCTGTGGCCCCTAATAAGGGCCTAGAAAGCTGAAACTTTGTGTACAGACTCCTTGGCTAGTGAGGATTATTAATTGTAGCTTTGGTGGCCCTGTGACCCCTAATAAGGGCCACTGAGGCCAGGCCCTAACAACCTATTTTCATGATCTTCTCCAGAACCATAAGGCCTAGAAAGCTGAAACTTTGTGTACAGACTCCTTGGCTAGTGAGGATCATAAATTGTAGCTTTGGTGACCCTGTGACCCCTAATAAGGGCCACATGGGCCACGCCCTAAAAACCTATTTTCATCTTCTTCTCTAGAACCATCAGGCCTAGAAAGCTAAAACTTTGTGTACAGACTCCTTGACTAGTGAGGATTATAAATTGTAGCTTTGGTGGCCCTGTGACCCCTATTAAGGGCCACAGGGGCCACACCCTTAAAACCTATTTTCATCTTCTTCTCCAGAACCATCAGGCCTAGAAAGCTAAAACTTTGTGTACAGACTCCTTGACTAGTGAGGATTATAAATTGTAGCTTTGGTGACCCTGTGACCCCTTATAAGGGCCACAGGGGTCACACCCTAAAAACCTATTTTCATCTTCTTCTCCAGAACAATAAGGCCTAGAAAGCTGAAACTTTGTGTACAGACTCCTTGGCTAGTGAGGATTATAAATTGTAGCTTTGGTGGCCCTGTGGCCCCTAATAAGGGCCTAGAAAGCTGAAACTTTGTGTACAGACTCCTTGGCTAGTGAGGATTATAAATTGTAGCTTTGGTGGCTCTGTGACCCCTAATAAGGGCCACTGGGGCCAGGCCCTAAAAACCTATTTTCATCTTCTTCTCCAGAACCATAAGGGCTAGAAAGCTAAAACTTTGTGTACAGACTCCTTGACTAGTGAGGATTAAAAATTGTAGCTTTGGTGGCCCTGTGACCCCTAATAAGGGCCACTGGGGCCAGGCCCTAAAAACCTATTTTCATCTTTTTCTCCAGAACCATGAGGCCTAGAAAGCTGAAACTTTGTGTACAGACTCCTTGGCTAGTGAGGATTATAAATTGTAGCTTTGGTGGCCCTGTGACCCCTAATAAGGGCCTAGAAAGCTGAAACTTTGTGTACAGACTCCTTGGCTAGTGAGGATTATAAATTGTAGCTTTGGTGGCTCTGTGACCCAAAATAAGGGCCACTGGGGCCAGGCCCTAAAAACCTATTTTCATCTTCTTCTCCAGAACCATAAGGGCTAGAAAGCTAAAACTTTGTGTACAGACTCCTTGACTAGTGAGGATTATAAATTGTAGCTTTGGTGGCCCTGTGACCCCTAATAAGGGCCACTGGGGCCAGGCCCTAAAAACCTATTTTCATCTTTTTCTCCAGAAGCATAAGGCCTAGAAAGCTGAAACTTTGTGTACA